>VAFG01000228.1:156883-167844 GCA_013461545.1 Syncephalastrum contaminatum
GTAATGCGATTTATTTTATACTTTCAACGTTGCATGTTTCTATTTTGTCGACAATGCCTTCACGCCTGGCAGCTCCTTACCCTCCAATAACTCGAGCGAGGCGCCGCCGCCCGTCGAAATGTGGGATACCTTGCCCTCGGCCCCGAACTTTATAGCAGCCGTTGCGGTGTCACCACCACCAATGATACTTGTCGCCCCCTTCTGGGTTGCCTCGATCACGGCGGCTACGGCGGACTGGGTACCAGTGGAGAACTTGTCAAATTCGAACACACCGCATGGGCCGTTGAATAAAATTGTCTTGGCCCCGAGGATGGCTTTTCGGAATATCAGGTTTGACTCGTTTCCGCAGTCAAGACCCATGTAGTCATCAGGGATACCCGTCTTGTCCGTCGCTTCCCCTACTTCTGCGTCTTCGCCAAACTTGCTGCCCGTAATATAATCAACTGGGAAAATCAGCTTCACATTCTTCTTCTTTGCTGATTCGACGATGCCAGGCACAAGCTTAGAGCCGTTCTCGTCAAAGAGGGACTTGCCAATCTAATAAAGTATGAGAGTCAGTCACTTGATGACTGTTCACTATATACGAATTTGGATACGTACGGGAATGTTCCATAGCGTCTTCTTGAAGGTGAAGGCCATGCCACCACAGATGATAAGCTCGTTTACCTTGTCGAGCATGCTTTCAATCAGCTGGATTTTGTCCGAGACTTTGGCACCACCAAGGATGGCCAAAAAGGGTCGCTCGGGGTGTTCGAGCACCTTGGCGAAATACTCAAGCTCTTTCTGCATGAGCAAACCAGCCGCGCGCTGGGGCAGCTCGACACCCACCATGGAAGAGTGAGCGCGGTGGGCGGTACCAAACGCGTCGTTGACATAGACATCAGCCAACTTGGTCAAGCTAGCCCGGAAACTCTCGACAGCCTTTGGATCGGCCTTGCGCTTATTGCCGCTCGCGTCCTTTGAGGAGCCCTCCTCTTCGATATGAAACCGCAAATTTTCAAGCAAAATGACTTGGCCGCCCGATGCGCTTTGACAGGTCTTTTCAACGTCTGGGCCCACACAGTCCTTTAGGAAAGTGACGGGCTTGCCGAGGAGCTTCTCAACTTCTTTGGCGACCGGTTCAAGGGAGTACTTGGGATTAGGTTCACCGTTCGGACGTCCGAGATGGGACATGAGTATCACTGCACCCGCACCCTGCTCAAGTGCATATTGAATAGTCGGTAGCGCTTGGGTAATGCGGTTGTTGTTCGTTACAGTGCCATCCTTCAGTGGCACGTTAAAATCCACACTATTGTGAACAGAGTATTAAATGAGTCTTAATATCTGCGTATTATAACAAAGCTTTCAATTACCGGATCAGCACACGCTTTCCTTGGAGCGACAGATCACGGATAGACAGCTTACTTGCTAACGACATGGTTAAAGAATAGAATGAAAAGGGTGAGACAACATGGTCGTCTCTGACATAACAAAAAAATATCGGTATGTTTCAGCTGAAACAACCCATGAAAAACAATGGTCGTATCAATGACATATCTCGATATTTACAACGCATTTATTTATCGTATCCCATTCATCAAAAATATATGTACAGGTGTAGTTAATGAATGTCTTCTTCATTAAAAAGACCATCGACAGTAATTTTGCAGATAAAAGATGTGCTGTATTGGAATCGTGGAAATCCAGCGGGCGATTGGGAGGTGTTTGTAAATCAGGTCGGCGCGTTTTTGTCTCACATTGGAGGGTTGCACCGAAACAATACAGTAATAAACAAGTCGCGTGCTGGACACTTTTTATAAGATAAGCCCGCGTTATTTCCAGTGCGCCCCATTGAGAGAACTCGGAGCAAATGAAATGAAAAAAAGAAAAAAATAATAGGCTGCATTTCTTTATTTCAAAAGGATCGCCTCTTCGTCTGTAGATCTCGCGTGAAACCTATCTTTTTTCCTCTCCTTCATATGGGATTATTTGAGAGAGCGCGATAAGTTGCAAGCTGTTATTGTTTAGACGAGACAGGACTAAAAAAAAAAGAAAGGCTGCTTTACCTCTTCATCCTCTTTTCATGACGAAAATCTAGCCATATATCTCAACGCATTTTATAATCTCTATATTCATAATGAAATGGTTTGTGAGTGGAGTAAAGCCGCGGGGAATGAGTTCCAAGGAAATCATATGCGGAGTTAAATGAAGTGTTGCACAGACAACGACAAAGGAAAGCTTGTTCAAGGCACTCCTCTTTTTTTACCAGACTTGTCGTCGTCTACTGCGAATCAATATGCAGTCCATCAAATGTGTTGTCGTCGGTGATGGGTAAGTGAATTGTTCTTTTTTCCACGCAGCATTCGTCCAAGGGGGTCCTTGACACGAGGGTTCTTCAGCGGGTTATGCATTCGTCTATGGAGTATCTGGCCTGAATGGCGAGAGCGCGTGAGCGCGTGCCCCCTTCCTTCCTTCCTTCCTTGTTGAAACTCCAATATTGGGCGTTGGGAGCAGGGACGTGTTGAGACAGTGCACGGACGTCGTGGATCCAAGCTACCAATTAGTTTCGCGTCATCTGTTGGCTAGTCTGCAGTCGGTTCGTCATCTCACCTATGTATATTCTCCTTTTCTTTGTCTAGTGCCGTCGGAAAGACCTGCTTGCTTATTTCTTACACTACGAACGCCTTTCCCGGTGAATACATACCCACAGTGTATGTATACAGACTATTCTCGGCTGATATGCTCTAATATATTACATTATCAATTGATAGTTTCGACAATTATTCGGCGAATGTGATGGTAGACGGCAAGCCTATCAACCTGGGTCTCTGGGATACGGCTGGCCAGGAAGATTACGACCGACTGCGTCCGCTGTCCTATCCTCAGACCGACGTTTTCCTCGCCTGCTTCTCCCTCGTAAGCCCGCCCTCCTTTGAGAACGTTCGGACAAAGGTACAGTACCATTTAGAATTGGAATGCTGGACATTGACATTTTATTTTATAGTGGTACCCGGAGATCAGCCATCACGCGCCCAACATACCCATCATCCTTGTCGGCACCAAACTCGATCTTCGTGAGGACAAGCAGACGATCGACAGATTACGTGAGAAACGTATGGCACCCATCAGCTACGCTCAAGGCGTACAGATGGCAAAGGATATTGGTGCTACAAAGTACCTCGAATGTTCAGCGCTTACCCAAAAAGGCCTCAAGAACGTGTTTGACGAAGGCATTCGCGCTGTTCTGTCACCACCCGCGCGGCCGAAGAAGAAGAAGCAGAACTGCATGATTCTGTAAAAGAAAATCGAGAGAGAGAAAAAGAGAGAAAACACACACACGCAAACACATTCGACCTACTATTGATGTTTTCTCTTTTTCAAAACGCATGCGAGGAAGGGAAAGCTTTTGTTACTCGACGTCCGTTGTCTGCTCATGCTTAATACTTCCACACCTTCAACCTTCTTCCACTTTCCTTCTTTTCTTTCTTTACTTATATTACTTTCCACCCTTTCTATATATCTAAACACTCTTTTATCTAAATATATAAGCTTTTCGAGCAAAAAAAAGTTTGATAAAAATATGCACATGTTAATGAAATACGCAAGGAAAAGGGGACATAAAACACAAAAAAAAAGGAAGGCTGTATACATAAAACGGTAAGGTAGGATGAGATGAAGGAAGCATAAGAAAAGAATAAACAATGAAGATCAAGTTTTTTTAAAAGCGTCGCGTCGACGACCACTGCCCACCTGCACATGGATAAAGAAGCTTATTGTGAGCCAGCTGCGAGGTAACCAACATATGTAAGGGCGATCTCTTACCTGTATCACCTTTGCGAAAATGCGATCTATAAAGCCCTTATCCAGCTGACCCCACTCCACGATCCATTGTTCACCATCCTGAAACGTTTCCATATCCATCCAGCTACCAAACACGGGCCGATTGTCAATGGGTACCGTGCGCCCTGATTTGGTCGTAATGCTCAGGATCTTGCGCGTTCGAAAAGTCGCGATTGTATGTATTTTTTCGGCGAGTGAGATGCCTGTCTCGGTCGGCTCCACATCGATCCAGACGCGGTGCTCCCGATTAATAGACTGAACTGTAATCTGACGCGTCTTTCCTATCCTAACGTATCAGTCATGCATAGAAAAGAGTGTGCATGGAATGCTCACGTTCGCTGCTATTGATAGGCTCTGATTTTTTGGCGACTGGCTCTTCGGGTGGCGTGGAGACCATGGGAGGCGATTCGGATGACCAGGAAGACGGGGGTTGGTAGTCGTAATCGTTATAGTCATCATAATTGTGATAGTCATTATTGTATTCACTGTCATCAGGAGTCGGTTCGAGTGGCAATTCGTTGCTATAGTAATAATAAGACGACGGCAGTTGCGGATCATAACATTCGACCGAAGTAGCAAAAACTCCCGAATGGCGGGGCGGAGGCATCGGTGGTTCTTGGGGCAAAGGCTTTGACGGGTGTTTGGATGCAGGTGAGTAGTAGTACTGCTCCTCCGACATCATAGACGAATCCCTGTTACTGTTGTTATTGTTGTTGTAAGCCGACGCGACCTTCCACGATTCTTTGGACGAGACGCGCCACTCTTCTGCGGGGAGGCTATTCCCGGTCGGGCTCATATAAGGTTCCGCCGGCGAGGACTTGTTAAAGCATTAATTAACCTATCGCTCCTTTGTCTTCTACACCTACCTGGTGAGAATAACAGTAGTACTGGCTGTTTTTCGGAGAGTAGGGTGTTGCCTCGCTTTGCAATGACCACCGAGACTCATGCGGGAGATGACCTAAGGATTGCCAGCCGGAGTCAATGAGGGCTGAACTTCAAAAAGGAGCATAGAGTCGACGCACCTGAATAATGGCCATACTGGGTTCGTGGAGGTGGAGATTCGAGCATATCACAGCAAGTTTATGATCAGGAGGGAAGAAATGGAAACAGAAAGAGAGAGAAGCAGAGAAAAAGGAGTATTAAAAAAAGCGTCTATATTTCCGGAACAAACAACGCCATATGGGCGTGTATAGCAGCAGCGGTTTCCATGGACACGTACATACGACGAAAGTGGATGGAAAACAAGTTGCTTAGATTGGTATTTCAAAACAATGGTAAGCAGCGTATTGCCCCGTTTAGTCTGCATGATTCTGCGCGCTTTCCTATTTCTGGCTGTGTGAACGGACCAATGCCACCGATCGCGTCATGTGCGTCATCTTGTCACTGCGGTCTGCGCAACAAGAAATACCCCAAAACAACCTCCACAGTAGCAAAACCACATGAGTGGAGCCCATAATGCTGAATACCTCGGAATATCTATGTGCTGCTGCTATTTCTACGTATCTTAATATGAAGCGTGAATATATATATTGCAAGACAAAAAATTCTAGTGTGTATCATGAATAAACGTAGTAAACATTATTTTTTGACTGTTGACACAAGATAGACGCACTGAAGGGTGGAAGCAGAGACGAATGCTGCACCCAGGAAGAAGAGCGCTGCTACCAATAGAACCAATTTAGCAAGATGTTTGGTCTTTCCGATTTCGTGGAGATGAACATATGCAGGAACTTCTGACCGAAATAGGTCCCGTAATGAGAAGGAATGTAGATTTACATGTGCGTGATAGTACTACATTGAAGAAAAAGACGGTACAAAACTGCTTTTCGTTGACTGAGACCAGATCGACCTGCGAAGAAGTTGATGCAACGGCTGGCATCTATCAGCTTTCATGCAATACTCGGGCGAGGAAGTCGATGTAAATTAACACAGCTGCCGTTGGATGACCGATGTATATGGTACGGATAGATGTTTACTGATGAAATAGAGACTCATTATGCGGATAAAGTGGAGTATTAGTGTACCTATGACATACTTACTTCCACCTCGGCTTCGTCCTTGTTGTTATCTTCAGGCGATGGTGGCCAGGTGTTGCGCTAGTGCTCAACTTTTTGCCAAACATTAGGCTCGCGCTTTTGTCTCAGCGAAGATAATCTTTTGTTACAAGTCCAATAGTTTCGGCCGTTGACTTCTCTCATCTTAAAACCGTCCTCTTGGCCTGTGGGATGAGGATGCAGACAGTATGAGAAAATAACACTTGAGTGAATGTTATCTTTTAAGGTATGCGGTGCCTGTATGACCATTTGTACAACATCCTTCGCGTGAATAAAACTGCTTTTAGGAGACGATTATGCGGCTAAACGCAATTCCCTTTTTTCTGTAACTGTCAGTTGCGAGGAAGCAAAAGGCAGAAAATGCATAGTACAAAGATATCACAAAGGGACGCGCAAAAATGCTATCGACATTGGTGTACAGACTTCAAAGTTTGAGACGTCAATATTCTATGCAGCGACAGAGCGCGTCAAAGCCGTATTGAGCGTTCAAATACACTAGCGACGTATTTGTTATGAGAAGCATGCGTTTGATATGCATCGGCTGATTTTCTTTGTGCATCTGTCCCCGCTTGAGTTTGTGTTGGCTTCCTAAAGAAAGGGAAGATGAGGACTACTTTATACACATATGACACTCAGGTAACATCCAGGGCAACTGTCCCAGACGCGTCTAGGTAGCAGCATATGGTGTATTCCGTCACTCGACAAAAGATAATATATGTGAGAAAGTGATCCAATTAGTATATATTTATGTGGTCGTCATCACGAGAACAATGAAATGGACCATGCGCTGTATGAATCTACGCGTCTCGCACAAACATAATTTTTTTTGGTGTAAAAAGTGTGCGCGGGTGTGGTACCACTTTCATTTTTTCATTGTTCCTTTACACTTTCAGGTGATGGTCGATAGTCCCCATCGACGGCAATTGTACAGTCCACGGCGTACGGAGAGTAGCTCCTACCGTCTGAGGAGCCCTAGCAATAGGCACGCTCGTGACCGCTCCTTCGATTTAGATCGTCTCGACTCTCTCGACCCGCATTCAACTGCTGCTTCCTTGCCTCTCGCTGATCCCCCAAACATCCTCGAAGACGCTTTTGCAAGAAGCGACCGCATCCGACAGCAATCTTCCTGTAAGTCACTCTCCACTGACGCTCCAAGGTCGCTGATTCATGATTTAGTACCTCCCTCGCCTGTCCTTGGCCGCCGTACGCCCTTGTCTTCTTTACGAGATTACCACCTGGAAGACAGAGACCGTGAACTAGACGACGATCTGGCGAGTGTGCGTTCCGACGAGAGCGACTTGCCCATATTCGATGAACTCAATCGCGTTGCGGCACTCTCACCCGACGACGAGTTCTTTGAATGCGCGCTGAAAAGTGACGCAGAAAAGCAAAGAGAGGATTCATACCACCGCCAGGAAGGCATCATGTGGCCCATTCTCGTACCCTACGGCGAGCGCCTGTACTATGCCACGGCCTACCTTATTTTTCTCGTCCTCTTTTCCGTCAAGGAAGTCGCCTACTCGATGGTGTTCCTTATTGATATGATATTCTGCTTTATCGTTGCCAATCCATTGCTCTTTATCTTACGGTCCATCGGCCTCTGCCCTGACAAAAAGTACGTCAATCCTTTTCGCATGTCGCGCAAGCACAGTGGCCCGCTCTCGCCGCTCTCACCCTTTTTGGTCCTTGCCTTTTGCGCCTACATCTGGATCATATGGACCGTCAGATCCACCGAGTGGTTCCAGACCATCAAGTCCAATGTACCAGCACTGACCCACCTTGGGGGCACATTTACCTCGACAGCGCCTGCACGGTCATCCTCAACTATCACAGACGTGTCACTCGAGCGGCTTCGTGAAAAATACCCTGAAGATATCTGGCAAGAAATGCTGCGACACAATGAAAAAGCTCTCGAAGACATGGTTGCCCGTATCGTCGACAAGCAAGTCATGGAGACCTTTGGCAGGAAAAAAAGTACGTTCACGGAATGGATCGAGGCCGAGGTGACGAGACAACGCCACATGGGCTGGGTCGCGCCCAAAGGAAGTACAATGGATCTCGAGTCGCTGGTGCAGGCCGCTATCCAAAAGCTGTCGCGCGACATTTTGGCCCAACCCGACTTTGCCCTTGCCACTCGCGGCTCGCGCGTGATTCCCTCAATGACATCCAAGACCTATGTCCCTGGCATCGACAGCTGGATGCCGTATATCCTGCACAACGTTTTCAGTATCGGTCCGCAAAGCATGTCGCCGCTCATTGCCTTGATGCCAGATACAAACGTCGGCAACTGCTGGCCCATGCAGGGCATGAACGGTTCGTTGGGTATTCTTTTGAGCGAACCTGCCTACATCCACGGTGTCACCATCGACCATGTCAGCAAGGAACTCTTGACGGACAGGAGTACAGCGCCGAAAGATATCGTGATTTACGGTTTGTCCGATTACGAGAGTGGTCTGTTCCGCGACACATACGAAAAGGTGTATCTCGGTCAGATCACTTATAACGTTACGAGCGACTTGAACATACAGACTTTCCCTCTCCATTCGCAACGTGCTTTGCTTTTCAAAGCTGTGATGGTGCAAGTCAAGAGTAACTGGGGCAATCCCGATTATACTTGTCTCTACCGCGTCCGTGTCCACGGTACTCAAACGGCCTAAGATGCCTTTCCCCGCCCTCCTCTCCCTCTCCAACTTTATACCTTTTATCTGTATCGCGTATTCATCCACAGCTAGCACCTCTTGTGACCTTATCCTCTTCGATTTTCTTTGCGATCCAAAAGCTCCATACCTTTGCGGTTGTCTGTAAATACATAAAAACTTGTTTGCATGTCCTATGTATAAAAGTACATTTAAACCATCTAGATAGTTATTTATATATATATGGTCTAATTATCTACATTCTCGGTCTGTAAGCTGCGCAAAAGATCTTCTGCAGTGAGCTCCAGACTCGAGCGTTCGGCGGGCGTATTATGCACACGGCGCTGCTGCTTGCGCTGCCGTTGCTGCTCTGCCGCACCTGAGCGTAATTGACTCATGAGGTCGTCCATCATGCTTCGGTTGTTCTTGTCCACCGTCGCGATCTGCTCCTCTTGGCGGCGTGCACGCGCTTCCTCTTCCTGGCGCGCTCGCTTAGCCTCACGCTCCTTCTTGAGGCGCTGCTTCTCCTCAGCCGCAGCCGCATCCTTCCAGTGCTGAAGGAACTGTGAAAAGACCGAAAAGAAGTCATCCGGTCGCATCGCCTTGGGATTCTCACCGTAAAACACCATAACTTCTTTCCACTTGGCATCCATATTGACGTACAAGGTCTCGAGTACCTCGAAACGGTGCGCCGCGGTTGTGCGGTGCTCGGTCATGACGCTCAAGAACTTGTCGTCCTCGCTCAGCTCCTTGCCCTGCCATTGGGTCTCGAGCTCAACCTCGAGTCGCTTGAGATTCTGTCGCATCTCGGTATATTGCTGCACCATATCGCTCACACTGGCCATAACTGAGTGGGATAAACTCAGATCAGTCATGATCCTAAACGATGCGCGAGAAAAAATCACTTACTGCGTGCTGCATGGCCGGTGTTGCGCAGGTCATGCAAGAAGCGCTGGACGTGCGGGAAATGTTGTCGGGTAATACTGACAAGCGTATGAAGCAATGTCACGGTGGAAGCATGCGATGCCTTGGTATCAGCGATCTTGTTGATGCTCGTGACACGCATGCCAAACGCACCGCCTTGGAGACTCGTACCATTCATGTAATTGCCTAGCATCAACATGATCTACAGCATCATCAAAATTACTACACCAGTGCCTCATCCAAGTTCTTTACTTACAGCAAGGAGCTCTCGGAAGCTTGTTGAATTTCGTAATGAGTCGGATACCTCAACAACGGCGGTCATATTCTGTGATCGATAGTTTAGAAAAAAAGTCTGTTAAACAGGAATATCAGTTGAGACATACCTTCATCAGTTGGTCGTAGCGATCCCAGAATTGGACACGGAAGAGCATGAACTGCAGGCGTTGCTCGTACCGATACATGCGCATCATCTAGGAGATGGTGAGTCGTCTGTTTAAGACTGCAGTCAAGCCTGCTTACCTCAACCGTAAATTGCTCGGGCGTATCCAGCTTCTCAAGATCCTCATCTGGGCCCTTGATATACTTTTCCATCGCCACAAGGTCATCATCCTTGTTGGGCAGATAGGCGATCAAGTTACTCAACAGTGTCTCATTGCATGTGATGTCATCCACAGCCAAGATCTGATTGCGCACCTCGCGGAAACTTGAGAACTGTTTGAGACGCGGCAAGATAGCAATGTCTGAAAAAAAAGTATAACTCGCATCAGCGATCTCATTTCTCTCTCTTGGGCACACACACACGCACACACACACACACGTGACACTTACTGATATTGCGCGTCTTGTCTTTGGAGAGGAATTTGATGGCATCCTTACGGTCATCGAGCTTGGCCTTCATCTTGCGCTCAAAAAGGGTGTTTTGTTTGGCAGGATAAAGCTGCTCAATCTGATCAAAGACACCTGTGCGATACAGCACGTCTTCAAATTCCTTCTCGTTCACGCCCTCGAGACCCCAGACCGTGTTCTCGATATGACGCAGATCGAGTTTCTGCCACTGCAGGTTCTTGAGTTTCACGGCAGGGTAATGCTCGAGCTCTTTACGCATGGGCGCAGATGGGACGGGTGGGATGGTCACGGGCGGCATACCAGGTGCAGGTGGCGACGCAGTACCGGGAGGCGGTGGTGGAGGCGGCGGAGGGGGTGGTGCGCCTCCTGTAGTAGCATATGAGTATGATATCTGGCACTTATAAATGGAACATACCTGGTGGAGGAGGAGGAGGCGGTGGTGGAGGTGGAGGTGCTGCTCCGCCTGCTCAAATGGGTAAGCCTGTTTGTGCTTATATTATGCATATTGACCGACTTACCTGGTGGGGGAGGAGGCGGGGGAGGAGGGGGAGGTACTGCACCACCTATTCAGTAGGTAAGTATGTTGCCTCTGGGTAAATTTTTACCACTTACCTGGTGGCGGTGGCGGTGGCGGTGGCGGTGGCGGGGGAGGCGGGGGAGCATCTGTGCCTATTATCAGATA
>VAFG01000228.1:168056-192917 GCA_013461545.1 Syncephalastrum contaminatum
TATCTAGCGACTTACCAGGTGGTGGTGGTGGAGGAGGTGGAGGTGGAGGAGCTGCAGTAGACGGAGTAACTAAAGCAAATGTATGAGCTTACGACCACATTCATTCAGTTGCACAAATTTACCTGGTGATTTGGTGGGAGCGAGGGATGGTGGTGACTGAGAATGAACCGAGACAGAGGATGAGGCAGAGGCAGACGAGGATGTATCTAGAGGCCATATATCAGTTTTCAACCTCCCTTCCCGTATTCTGTCCGACTTACCAGGTATAGAGCTTGGAGGGCTTGATACTTCAGATCGATGCATTTTCTTCACCAGCCCAGGCATGGGGAATTTCATGCTCGACTCATCAACTTCTGTGGGTCTCAAGTTGCTTGTCGTATCGTCCACCTCGCTTCCCTGACGTTGCCGTTGATGCTTTCTGCGCCCCATTTTCCAGTCGTTGCCGAGCTTCAGACCAGGGACCACAGGTTCATCGAAGCTATAGTCCTTGTCACGAAGCTGTTCCTGCAGCATCATGATCGTTTCCCGTGATGTCTTTAGCAAATCTCTCAACGAGGCATTTTCTGACTCGAGGTTCAGCGAGCCTACACGTGCATGAGTACGAGTTGGTACGTTAGTATCTTACTTACGTCGGCGTTCAGGGGGCGCCTGCCCTCGTTGCTTCAATTGGTGCTCGAGCTCCCGCTTTTCGGACGCCAAGCGAAAACACTCCTCTCGGCGCGCGGTGGCTTCCTCCTCGAGCTGCTGCACGCGATCGACATTGCCAAATTTTTGGATCAGGTTGCCTACCGATACGCCATACAGAGTGCTAAAGTCATCTGAGGAGCCGCTGCGGCGATCCATGACGACTTGATTGACGAGCATGCTGATCATTTGATGATAGTGGGCCCTGTCATAAAAACATAAGGAAGAGCCCGATGGATTACTCGCTTATATACTCACTTTGCATCTGGGTCACCCTTGACAAGGAGCATACTACGAAACGTTGACGACAAATATTCTGCCGCTTGAGGAGAGTCCGCAAGCTGCTCCATCAGAATGTCAAAGAGCTCTGCCGGTTGCGATACATCTGAATACATGGATAGTTCGTCACCGAAAGCTTCCTCGAGATCATTTTCTGCTGCCAGCTTGTAGGCTTCGACTTGGATGTTTAAGAAATGGTAATCGAGGGCCTCGAGTTTGGGAAGCGTGCGTGTCTGCATGCCGCTAGCATTGAGTTGATTTCGCAGGTATATTCGGTAATTGATGTCGGGTGGTGATTTCGTCAATGTGTTGACCAGAATCATATTGGAGAGCTAGATGTACTTATCAGTAAGGTCTCTCGTCTGCGCGTCTACCGCCACTTACCGCATATTCCATCAAGTGATTGTCGGGCGTGTTGTAGACGCCCATGCGCTTCAAGTCACTGTTGGCACCGACCAGCGATCCCATGCGACCGCGCCCATCGACTGTCCTATCCACACTACTTAACCAGGCATCAAATAGGTTCAGGTCCTTGTTGCGCTGTTGGAGTAGTTCAAAACCGCGAATAACGTGCTGGTGGCCATCGGGGCTATAATAGCAAAGAAACACGAGCAATTCACAGACCAGCTTGCGGGTTTGCCAGTGCGGGGATACCAGGGAGGCGACAACGGTGTGGATATAGTCATGGTGATACATGATCTCTTCGCCACCTCGCTAAATAGTAAATATACCCAGACGTTACTCCGTGTTCGTCTCCGTATCGTTATGCATGGTTACATACCCAGGTATTGGCGACGGCCTTTATGGACTTCACAATCTCCATCTCAATATCCAGCTCCTTGTCCTTACTATGACAGACCTTAGTCACCCATCCTTTCCGAGAGGAGCAGTATACATACCGAGATGTCATCTGATTCAAGTTACCGAGGTGCTGTGTTAATACCCGTAAGCCCTTGAGGTCGATGAAGCGGATGACCCAGCTACTCAGTAAGGTTAGCGCGATTCAGGACTATATGACATAAGAGTAGGGTCGTACTCGATCGGGCGTGTCCGTAAGCTCACTTCAAGGTTTGCAGCGAGGGCAGGCGTGGGTGCTTCCATGAATTTGCGGATAAAGTACTCGGGCGTATTGAGTTCGGGGCCGGCGGCAGTAGCAGCTGCAGCGGCAAGGGATGTGTTTGTGGACGAGGCCAGGGTGTGGCTGACTTTGGGATGCTGTGCAGGAGGCGATTGAGGACCACTGCGCCCACTGGTTGAAGCACTTTTGCGTGGTGGGGAGCGCACATCCGCTGACTTTTTACTGCTGCTGCCCGGGCTACTCAGTTTGCTCAAAACAGTACTGCCGCTATGGTTGTCAGCGGGCGACGAAGGGGTCCTGTCCGAGTCCTTGGGTAGTTTGCCTCCGGAAGCCAGCAAGAGCTCTGCCTGCCTGTCCTGGTTAACCATGAGCCACTTCTTGTTGATATCCCAGGAGAGCATGTTGCGTCGGATCGTTTGGTCATGAATACCACGTCGGTCCTTTACATAAGCGTTAATCGAGACAATGGCAACTTTTAAGTTCGGAAACTTACGAGCATTTGGCGAAACAAGTGTTCGAGCTGCTCCTCGGGTGGAACAGCAAAGGCATGGCTGTTGACAACAGGTGGGCTGCCCGATCGTCCGGTGTCGATCGATGGGCGGCCGGCTTTTGTAGCGTGCAAGCGCGCGTGGTGAGCAGCCGGAAAAGTATGCATAAACGACAACAATAAAAGAAAGAGAAGACGACTTACGTCTTGCCGTGGTACGACTGTCAGCGATACGGGAGGTCGAGCCTTTTGTTCTTTTCCGTCCCAACCGGTCGAAAAAATCGGCCATAAAGCAAGCAATAAAAAAAAGCACTGTACGCCAATGGCGCCTCAATGGAAGGACCCTAACAATCAAAGCGCCAAAGAGCCCATCCAAATTTGGTAATTTCTATAATTAGGACCGTTATTCTGCTGGCCCGACCTCACCATTTCCCGCCCCTCTGCCTTTCCAGGAAGCGTCGATCACTGGCAACATACGCATTTTAGGGAGATACTCGCCCTTCGTCATTATGTATGCATGTATCCTCGTATAGCAGAACTTCTGAAGCCAGATACACTTCAAGAAGTACAGACCATATCGGTTATATTCTCACCATTCGAGGCTGATTCTGGAACAATGCTGCATGTCACACAAGCGCGCAAAAAAACCTTGTTTATTGTGTGTATTACGTCTTAGCAATAAGCGTACGTGAACCGTACCAGGAGAAATCAGTAAAGGTAAGTTTCATCATAAAAATTCCATTTGTACAAGGTGTATTAGCATTTTCTTTGTACCTTGATTATGCCTTTGTATCCAACACCTGGAACAAAACAGGGCACATATCTCTGTCTTTTCACCAGGGACTCGGGTCGACGCACATGTTTTCATCATGGTATAGTGCATATACTCCTGTCCTCGCCATGTACTTATATGCATATAGTGTTTGAGCAGGATATCATTTCATATCATCAGAAATTAGACCCTGCATTGTATCTTCCTACAAGTGAGACGAAATCGCTACATATGAGTTTACAATCATGCGTATGTAGTATACAGGTCTCGACCGATCTGAGCTTCTAAAGCTGTTAGTCTGACGAACGGCATGAAATCATATGCTACGCGCAGAAGCTTATTCTTTGTATTATAATGAATGGGCGTTCTGCTGTATATTACTAATCGCTACCGATTGATTGACGTGCATGCATAGAGAATGCTCACCTGCATAGAATTAGTGTAAATGTTTCCCGGAAAGATATCCATAGGCAGACCAACGTATTCCAATGAAGTACTACGTTGCCGGTAAGTAGATGTAGGTTATGTAGAAAGAATTTGACTCTGTGATTAAACATCATCGTTTGCTGGGTGCGTATGACTGGGAGTGGGCGCGATACGTGTTGGTTGAAGAGTTGAAAACTCTAGACTCTTCTCCATACACATAGAAATATTTCTATAGCACACTTCTTTACTGTGGACTAAGGATGCTGTTTGTGCACTGTACAATGTTCTGTTTAACGCATCATAGCAGTTGAGTACCGTTTCGTGCATGACTAGAAATGTGGAGGGTTCCCATAGACCATAGGGTAGTGTTTACGCTAGCAGGGATAAACAGCCAAGTTAAACGTCGCGAGTGGAGTCATCGTTAATGAAAAAGGAAGACGGCAACAAGTGTAAAGAAGGACTTATCGGAAGGAAAAGGTTTGCGAAAGTCGTGACGGCGGACGAAAAAAGAACTGCTTTTAACGCTTTGTCCTGTTCACGAATGCTTGAATCGGCGTCACCACCGCAGACAAGCGGGTCACCGAGCCTCGATGCCTCTGAACTCTCCTTGCCAGCCTCGTCAATGGACCTTGCCAGTCAGAGCCAAGATCAGTCGGCTTCCTTATTAGACACTTCTATGGAAAACGATTCCCTGAGCTACTCACGTCTCCCTTTTGACAACGATTCTACCCACAATCCTATTTACACCCTCGAACACATCTGGATGAACGAACGCGGTGCTCCTGAGCTTCTGCCTTTTCGCGCTGATATTGTTGAGTCCATGAAAGATCTCATTGAAGAACAGGTATGCCAGTTGCGTGCTCCTCGTATTCTGCCGGTCACCTGACCTGTTTTTCTCATTCTTTTCTGTAGACCGACCGAATTCTTGACATGGAAGTCAGCAATCCAGACGAGAATTTCTACTCTATGATCTATCAAACAGAAATCGAACGCCTAAAGTTTTTGCTGAAAAGCTACCTGCGGACACGGCTTTTCAAGGTAATTGGGATCAATTCATACTGTACCTTTTTCCTGATCCATCATTATCAGATCGAAAAATTTGCTCTCTGGCTTCTACGTCAAGACGACGCGTCTCACATCATGTCATCACACGAGTTGGAATATGCTCGCAGGTAGGTTGATCTGCTTACACACTAAGAATACCATCTCATATTTGCAAAAGCTATCAAACCCTATTGGAAACGCACCATCACGAAACATTCGCACACATGTTACCCCACACACAGCAAAAGCAAGACGAAGAAATGGGCGATGTATCAATGGGTAAAAATTCAACTTGTTCACTACTTCTATGGACTTACCCGATCGTAGTTGTCACACCCAACATGGAAGCACCTGTTTTCGTCAAGGCGTTGGACGCAACAGGTCCATTACACATTGCAGGGTATGTGTCTATGCTTAAGGTTTAACGTGTGACTCACCTTCCATTCAGTCCTGACGAGGAAGACGTAAGCCTGGAAAAGAACGATATCTACTTGTTACGGTACAGCGCCGTCAAGCAACTTCTCTCTGACAGACTGGTCCGACTCATTTAATGCGGTATGCTTTACCTTTGTACATATTAATCCGAAAAAGCTTGTGTCATATCCATCTTTTATTTTCTTTGCTGCATCTATACTGTACACCGAGAACAATGAAATGAAGAGGGGCTTAAAAATGCTGTACCTCTCCCCTTTGCTCGTCCCACAACCGCTTCCTTTCTCTGTTTCCTTTTTCCCTACTTTTTCAAATGTGGCTCGCCGTGTTATTTCTCTGTCTGCTTTTAGCTTATGGCTACCGATGGTACAGACGTGCAGTCCAGATCGTGTATACTTTGCAGGAGGCGCACAGCGGTAATAACTTTAGCAACACACCCGAGTACAACACGCCCATCACGGTCCCTATTCAGGGAAAGTTGCCATCGTGGGCTGCCTGCGTGCTATACAGGATCGGTCCTGGCAAGTATCGCATTGGCAACGGCCATGTGGTGCGCCATGCATTTGACGGTATGCCTTTCATGCACCGTGTCGAGCTCGATCCAGAACAGAATATTGTCAAGTACAATTCCCGCCACTTGGCTCGCGCAGTCGAAGCGAGCATCAAACAAACGGGTCGTATGCCAGTGATGTTTGGTCAGCAAGCGAAGCAAGGGGTCTTTGCTATCTTGAGACGCTTTTACGAGATCCTGATCCGCAAGCCTGTCATGTCTGATTCTTCTGCCCAGATGGTCGGTGTCACGGCCTCGCCCAACTATCCGGGAACGACCCATCAGCGCCCTCTCGTTGCCAAGACTGATCTCAACATTCTGCAGCAAGTAAATCCGGATACCTTAGGTAAGACATAAATACAGCATGTTGGATCTTGAGAAATTTGACAAGGAACTTAGAACCTGTCAAGCTATTTCAATATTCCCGATGGGACCCCAAATTGAAAGGCGTCATCTCTGCTGCCCACCACCAATACGACCCTGACACGAACGAGTCGTTCAACTTTACTTTGGATCTGGCGTCGGGCGCTATGACGGTGTTCAGTCTGCAAAACCAGCACTCTACGATTCTCACTACCATTACCAGAAGGCAAGCGCCAGCTCCCAACCACAAGATTTTGCCTTCCTATATCCATTCTTTCTGGCTGACGGCCAACTATATTATTCTGCCCGAGTCACCTGTCTACTATGATCCGGGAAAATTGCTCGTGACAGGTAGTGCCTTGTCTGCTCTCCAATGGCGCCAGGGTCCAACGTATATGCACATTATCAGCCGACGCCCTGATCTCGGCCATGTAGCCACCGTGCCTGTCTCGCCCTTCTTTACATTCCATACCGGTAATGCTTACGAGAAAGACGGCAAGCTTATCCTCGATTGCTCTGCTTTTCAAGATGCTACCATCCTGTACCAGCTACATACCTTTGGGCAGCCCGAAGCCGAGCGCAAGCAGTCGCAGAAACAAACATGGCCACCCCGGCAAGCTAGGTTTGGCCATTACCAGCGTCACGTCATCCAAAAAGCGAATTGGCAGCTCCTCTCCTCTGAGGTCCTGGCAGATAATATCGAATTTGTGCGCTATGCTCAGAGAGACGCCCTCAAGCCTTACAGATATGCCTGGGCATGTCAACTCTGGCCTGCTACCCCCGAGGCTCCGGAGAGCTACAGCCTCGTAAAGATAGATGTACAAGAGGGTACCTTGACGACCTATCGGCCACGCGGATATACTTGCTCTGAGCCCATCTTCTTCCCTTGCCCGGATGCCAAAAATGACGACGATGGCATTATTGTTGCTCTCGCCAACCTTCAAGAAGGGCGTTGCAAGCTTATCGTTTTGGATGCGAGCACCATGATCGAAGTTGCCCACGCTGAGCTCGGTCAATTTTGTGCGACCACTTTCCATGGGTCTTTGGTGGATAACAAATTCCGTAACATCTCTGTCAACTGAATTATTGGTGCATCTTTCAACTACTAGGAAATACAACGACACTGTCTAAATTACACATCAATGCGGAAAAGAAGTTGATGTGTGTGTGTATAACCATGTAGTAATGTATAGATTACCAATCGTTCAGGACGAGAAAATATAATACTTATGGGTGATGAAAATATTAGAGCATAATATATGAGATGAGCATAGTAGAGATCTACAGATAGGTGGAGTAATGAAAGAGACTGAATTATACGTATGGAGAAATATGATATGAAGAAGATATGGCGGATTTAGCAACCACCGCCACCGCCTCCTCCTCCGCAACCGCCTCCGCCTCCGCCTCCACCACCACCACAGCCGCCGCTGCCACCGCCGCTGCAGCCAGCAATGAATGCTCCGCCAAAGTAGCCACCACCGCCTCCGTATCGTCGCCGGCGATTGTTCCTTTGATTCTTTGGACGGGTTTTGTTGGCCATTTCACGGAAAGCTTTTGCATTGGGGGTATCTACATATAATAGCAAAGTAAGCTTCTACCATCTCTCTGTATGACATACATGCTCAGAGAATAGGTTTCCAAATATTTACCTTTGGGCAAGTCTGGCCTAGGCGCGTAACCTACATAAGCGCAACGGTTAATATGTGAGCTCGATACCCATACATTTTGACTTTTCTGACCTATACTGGATGTAAAAAAAAATTGCGTAAGCATTCTGCTTATTTCAGTTCATATAAAGCATTCACTCACGCCATATCATAGGGAGTTTGGTCAAACTTTGTACTTTGTTTGAAAATCCTTTGTACGAGATCTCCGAATGGAACAGACCTACCGTACAGCATACATGTAAGTATGTACTATGTATAAAATTTTCAGTTATTTTAATAACTTACTTGGTGGTAGTAGGTGCGGTATAGCTGTATATATCAGGCACGGTTCCAGGATCATAGCCACAAGCGCCTGAATGAAATGGAGCAGACTTATTCTGGCGGTGTGGTTCAATCTTATGTTCGTAATAGCCTCCTTCCTTCGAAAGCTTTGCCTTGACACCCTGTAAAAGTATAAGTCTTGTTTGCACGTCACCTGTTCTATTATATACCTGGATGCGGTAGTCATTGCCAGAAGCTTTCCATACGCTGTTCGTCTTTGCGCTGTAAATTTCAAGTATCTCAGGGGAGATCGCATCATCGTGGTTGATATGTCGACCTGTCCTTCCCACAGTATAATTACGGTAAGGCAATGGGTGGAGCATATGCGTATGCCAAGCGATATCTGAAAGACGAAGATCAGTCCAAGCACGAAACTTTCCAGCCGCGCTTCAATTTTACCGATTTCCAGAGTCGGCACAAAGACCTGGCCAGGAAAAGTTTTCATCATGCCCAAAAAGTCTTGGTAGCGTCGGATGCCTCGTATCAAAGTACCGGCTGTATCGCTCCAATCAATGCCGAGGAATTTCGTGATGGATTCGTGCTGTCGTTGCACCGCCTTCATCAGATCAAGTGAAAAAGGTGTAGGGTTCTCAAGATAGAAATTGCAGATGGCGTATGCAAACTCTGTATAAAGAAAATTTGTGAACATGCGGTCATGGATTGGTATTATTTCTGTGTACATACCTTCGATATTTTGGTTCAACTTTTCTTGATTCCATTTCTTACTGATAGAAAAGCGACCCAATTTAACAACAGTAAAGAATATCTCGCGGTTCTTTTTCGTCTTGCTACTAGAGCGGCTCTGCGCAGCTGCTTGGGTGACTTTCACTAAATTGCATTCTTCCCACAATGAACGTCGGAATTTGTTGATCTCTGACTTGGTTCTGGGCAGCGATCCCCTGAGGGAGTTCCTATCAAGATAACAAGCAACCGTGTTCCTGTTGTTCTCATCACGTGGTACGCCATCATTATCAAGAATAAGGCCGCTATATATATAGTAACGTAAAAACGAAATTAGATTAGCTTTCATTCATAAATAGAAACACGGTTACTTACGCAAGGTTTGCATCGACGAAGCTAGACTTCATATCCTTACTTATATGTTCAAAAATAATATCGTGTGGGCGAATACCATTTGACTTGCAGTTGCGATTGTTGCAGTGCAAGACCACTGCACCACACGAGTCCGTGCGCCAACGTGTATATAGATCCCTGCAATTCGAGCCCGATAAATAAAGGCACATATCCATAAGAAGGTATTCGATACTCACCAAGAACAGTCCAAATAATGATTACAATGTGGACAAGAAACGACTCTATCCGCCTTCTTCTTGAGTTGTTCGTCCAAATGATAGAAGTCAAGCATATACGGCTCCTCTGGGAATAATCTCATCCAGATTTCTTGCGTTTTTGCATTGGGCCTTGGTAGATGACGTGCTAGATGCTTTTTACATTCATACAAATGTTGTCAGAGGTTCTGTAAAGGATAAAGTCGTATATTTTGCGTACCATATCTTTCAGGGGCATCTGCAAAGACAAACTGTCTTTAGTTGCACCATGACGAATCATGTCCTCATGGTAGCGGAAGGGACTCAGCATATGAGCATGCCAGTATAAAGCCACATCTGTAAACCAAGGATATACATGTACAGCGTTATTTCAAATGCTGCTCTGCATAATTGACCCAAATAATAAAGATTATACCGATTGGGGGTAACACGCCTTGCAGCTGAGATCCATGGCGACAGAGATTTCGAAACCATTTCATGTAACGCGCCTCGGCCCGAACGAGCACTTTATTCAGAGCATGTGTACCTTTGCTTTCTTCAAGAAAAAGGTAGAAGCGCTCCACAAGCGAAAGGTAATAGTAGCAGTTTTCGACGGTAACGAAACCGCCCAACACTGGGAAAGAGCCTTGCAGATTTTTGGCCTCGGAAGGCGGGTTTTTGTCAAATTGAAAAGACTTCATAGTAATTGCTAAGGTAAATTTATTTCTGCGTTGATTAAGTATTTATACCCCACTTGGGGATCAGATCAAGTGCGTGTGGCGCAAGGTCGAAAGGTCGCGTGCAAGTGCTGCGCCTTTTCTGCTTATTGCCATGTCACTCTCTCATGACGTTATATCACGTTACACGCATCTGAGCTAAATTAACTTTGAGTTTTCAGCATTTTTCTTCCTCGATCCGGTTAGGAGGATAGCTTTACGGCAGGTAAGAACCATTTGTGACGAGAAACGGGACGTCTTTCATACATCATCGACAACCCTATGGATGCAAACCGCATTATTTTTGGTACCCAAAGGCTCTCATTTTGTAAAAAGCACACCCACTTGAATGATGAGCGCGATCCTTTTATATCTATATCCCCCCGCCTCGCTTCCATTTGTAGAGCCACATATCGCCAGGCCTAATCGCCCGCTGTTTCTGTCCCTGGTGACCCCGTATGTTCCCGGATCATCTATATGGATGAAGGTTTTGATGTATACACACCCTTGTAGATTAGTTCCTTTATGTCGTGACGATATTCTGTGTATCGTCCAGCTCTTCGTTATATTATTTGTCGGCCCGGTATGTAGGTTGATAGGCTGTGACCCACGCCTGGATACAAAATGCAGAGCACAAGAGATTCCGCCACTATATCAACGGGCAAAGCCAGTATGAAGTCCTACCAGATGCAACCTACCATGGTCCGCTGGACGTCGTAAATTATGAGGAGGTCCTAGAGATGATGGCGGCTTAAAGCAATACTCATTGCCGCAATCCGTTCGTACATGGCTGATTCTTTTAAGATATCAACCTCGGCTTGAGCGATAGATGACAAACCGTTGATGCCATCTAATTGAAAATTGAAAGTACCTTGTATGTATAATGGCTTCACTCTTCAATTATTGTATAATCTGTCTGCCAATGCTTAATCGTACTGGTAGCACTGATCAGCGTAGTATACGTGCATAAATCTTACATAGGTATATAAAAAATCCTCTATACTTTTTATAAGGCTCTTTTATCTTATGTTATATATGCATTATAGTGGGTGTGAATGAGGGCATACAATACATCGTATATTATTTAAGCAGATTCCGACTTCTTTGTGTTAGCCGAATCATGGACCGCGTTGAGCCACTACAAAAAACTATTAGCCAAAACGAGAAATATAGATGAGGTCATCCGTGTAACAGCGCCTACCTTGTACACGCTCGAGAAGTCCAGGGAGCCAAACTCCTTGGTTGTTGACAGGTCGCCGTAAACCTGGGCTGCGACGGTGCCCAAGATTGGGTTGGTTTCTGAGTTCAGGGCCGCCTTCATGGCTAAGCGCAGGTCCTTGGCCATCAGTTTGTTTGCAAATCCGCCCTGATAATTACGACTGGCAGGTGCGTTAGGTAAGACACCGGGATGAGGGTTGTAGGTATCAGAGCTCCAACAGCGGCCGGAGGATGAGTTGATGATGTTGGCAAGCAGCTTTGGATCCATGCCCAGACGGACACCGAGCATCATGGCTTCAGATACGCCAATCATTGAGATAGCTAGCAGCATGTTGTTGCAAAGCTTCGCGACCTGACCCGTACCGTTACCGCCGCAGTAAACCACGTTGCGGCCCATCATCGAGAGGGTCGGCTTAATCTTGTTGAAGCTCTCCTCGGATGGTGCTCCCACCATGAAGGTCAGAGTGCCTGCATCGGCACCCACCGTACCTAACCCAAAGAAATAGGTTACCTTAGCAGACAGTTCTTTCCCATCCTCCCTGTATACATACCACCGCTGACGGGCGCATCGAAAGCCTCCGCATTTTTGGCCTTGATCGTTTCAGCCACCTTAACGGCAGTAGCAGCGTCAATGGTGCTCGAGTCAATCAGGATGCTGTCCTGGTCCACGGCCTGAATCAGCGAAGCGTAGACATTCTCGACGTGCTGAGCTTCGGGGAGCATAGTGATGACCGTGGCTGCCTTCTCCGCGAGATGAGCAGGGCTGGAAGCTCCTTGAGCGTTAGGATGGGCCTGGAGGAAACGATCAACAGCAGCGGTGTTTAGGTCGTAAACAAAGAGCGATCCTGCAGTTTTCTGAGCCAGGTTCTTGGCCATGCCTGAGCCCTACAGGTTCGAAAGAACGCGTGAATAACCCCATGGCTGGACATCCACCGCGTTGTAGTCTCATACCATTTGGCCCAAGCCAATCAAACCAATAGCATTCTTGCGACCAGCTGCTGATCTCTAAACGAGTTGTGTGAGATCCTTGTCTTTTTTTCTTCCAGAATAGTTGGGGAGCAGTCTTACCAGAGCTGTAAGGAACGAGAGAGGTCAGTCAATCGAATAACGAAAGGAAGGTTAGCAAGGCTTACCAGAGGAAGTGGAAAAGGCACGTGATGAACGAACAAAGGATGATGTAGAGAAACGGGCAGCGGTGGTGAAGAAGTACATTATAAAGACCAAAGGAAAAAGGTTGAAAAAGAGAAACGAGAAAAGGAAAACGAATGGAATAAATGCGATTGAACGTGGGAAACTGGCTGCATTCGGCTCAACTAATTCTCTACTGCTGAGATCGTCTGACTCGTCAGAATTCGAAATTTGGCTCTTGCCTAAGGTGCATGTATTTGACCACAGCACGACCACGACACCTCTCCTGCTGGAAATCGTCCTTGCATCTCTTCCTTGATACCATCTATTGTGCTAAGAACACCATGAGGGTATGGCAACGTACTCTGTGTCCCCTACAGGACTCTTCATCACCGAAGACTGACACGAGAGCATGTCCATGCTGTCACCATCCTGACTCTTGCCAACAATGCGTTTTCGGGTTTTCGAGTCTGGCAGGCTCTTGGTTAACAGAAGAGCCTGCCAGCAACCCTTTAGCCGAGTCACGCAAACATGAAGGCTGATAACTTTGTCTTCGTGTCCCTGACTACGCAGTTCGGAACGGTACTTGACTGGGCCGCTAACTCGTCAACCTTATTTCTAACAGAAAACTCTAACCCGCGTTCCTTGCTCATGGCGGTAATCAGTACATATATCAAAACTTTTCGTCCCTTAGCTGTGATATAAGCCTATAAATGGCCATAGATCAGACTCAGGTTCTTCTGCCGAGGGTATCATGATCGTATTTATTCAATTTTATCTGCTCACTATACATCAAGAAATATACAAGCTTATTTCCGCAAAGGAAATATTCAAAACGGTAGGAGGTTTTTCACCCAGTCCATCACCCCGTTCCGATTGCGTCTGGGCCTGTCTGGAGGAGAATCATTCTGGTGGTCGTATCGTCTGTCGTCACTTGGTCCTTCCATCCCATCATCATCGTTTTGTTGGCTTTCGTAAGAAGGGTAATTATCAGGTTGTGCAGGAAAAGGCTCAGCGTCAAACATTTCGCTTTCCTCACGTGGAGGGGTCCGCAGCAGGTCCACCAGATCAGGTTTTGTCGGGTAGCTTCCTTCATAGGGCGGTGCTTGGTCTGAAACTCGCTGCGAGTGCTCCGAGGCTGAATGGGGAGCAGACTGCGATGGCTCGCCAGACTGGGATAACTCATAGGAGGGTCGTCCTCCATAAGAGGCCATAGATGATTGATAGGTTTCATAAGGGTCTTGGTACGAGAAGTTGCGTGCGCTTCGCTGGGATGCGGCGGGAACAGAACTTTGCGACTGTTGGAAAGTCTTCTGAACCTGATCGCCCGTCAGCCTCTCTCTGAGGGCTGTCAGTCTTTCAATCCTGGCCTGTTCGTTCTGTATTTTCTTATCAACATGAGAGGAAGATTTGCCGCCGGATAACGTCTGTTCTTCTCTTAGTTGCTGTTGTTGCACTGGGCCTGCTGATACTGCCGTGAATGATTCCTCGTCAGCTTCCCAAGGCACAGTTGGCCGGTAAAGTTCCACATCGAGGGTGTTAGGGTGGCATTCGAAAAACTTCTCGCGAGCCTCCTCGAGCCTCTCTCTAAGTTCTTCGAGACCTTTGATGGGATATTGGTGTGGAGGACTTTCCGGCCGACGCCTTGCGACAGTAGTAAGAGACCTTGCAGGCTTTGATACCCGATGGGGACTCTTTTTGGCAAATTTCTCGAATAGGCTTTTCGCAGCTAATGGAATCGGTGAGGGGGCGATGATGAGGGCGCGGCCATCGTCAAAGAGGATTCCCGTCCGAGTTCGCTGAGGTGCTTCTTGCCATACAATTTGATCCAAGAGCCGCTCCAAAGTCCTCTGATGCTCGTCCTCTAATCCAAGAGAACCCGGGTAGGCTGTTTGCTAAGATATTCATATAAGCATATTGTTTACCATGATATGTTGTGTATGTCTTACCAGGAGCACAGGATGAGAACGTGTCGCTATGCTCTCTTTTAGATGGTCAAGCTCTTGAAGAAAGGCTTTGCCTATGCTCGCGTGTTACTTTTACAAACGACTTCAAAACGGTGTAGTTCTACTTACGCGAGTTTAGGCTATCTTTTTCGAGAAGTCCGCCACTTATTGGACGCACCAATAGTGTCTGGTCAGGTGGCAGCAGCTCTGCAGCGACCCGGCAGGCCTACGCAGGGTATATTAGGTCACATATGGATGTCGGTTTGAAATGTCTTACGATGATTTCCGCCAGCTGAATCGTTTTTAGTTTCCCTTGACAGGTCGCCCCCACAATGCGATAGCCACACGAGGAGGTGTCCACAAAGAGAGCTGCGAAAGCAACGATACGGTTTTCCAGGTGGCGAGCCCCGACATATACAACCGTGTCCGCGTCAATCCGGCCTGGGCCAATGATCATTTGTAGGTTATGAAGTAAGGTGTCTGTCGGCGCCGGAGTGCTGGGACCGGGAAGGTGGGGGACAGAGGCTGGATGAGACGTGTCAAGACTTCGAGTAGGAGTTTCAGGGACAGAAGATGTGGGGGCGGGAGGTATGTTGCCCGCAGTGGCGGTAGTGCTGCCAGCGTTGGAGGGAGAAAACTGCGGACGTTTGGTTACCAATGGCTCATAGTTCCTGCCTGCAAATCGTTTGTTAGTATTCTGATGCGTCAAATGACTGGAAAGGACTGACCGGATGCGTAGTTTTCGGGAGCAGTATCGCCTGTATTGGTATCAGTGATGATGTAATTATATCCTATAGCTTGCTACATACATGGTCTTTCCCGTTTCTGGTTGCTAGACTGTTGTGGAGATGCCGCGGGGGGTGGGATAGGTGACATGGATGATTGCGGTGGAGCAAGCATTGTTTGGGCAGCTGCAGGTCGTGCACCACGATTACCCAAAGGAATGTCGTTGGTCCCTAAAATTATAGGACAAAGTTAGCATGAAATATATAAATGTAAGTAAGCACATGCCTGTAAACCTTTTCTTCTGAGACTGCTGTGCTGCTGGCTTGCAGCTTGGTTCCTGTTCCTGTGCCTCAAGAAGCCGAAGTCTTGCTTCACGGCCTTGAATCGAAAGCTCCATTGCACTGGGACTGAGTGCTGTTTGTGCCTGTGGTTGTGGTTGTTGTTGCGGCTCTGAGGATACCATTGTAGGAGAGAGCGGGCGATATCCAGAGTGTTGAAGACTTGGGCTTGGAGGATAGTATGAATGCTGTCCCGAAGAGCGGGACTGGCTTCTGTAATGCCGAGAAACCGGTGATCGAGATCGCCCGTTTCGTGGACGAGGTGAGGGTGACCAACGGCAATGTCGCTGCGGCGACCGCGAGCGACTTGAGGGCCGGTTTGATCTGTCACGAGAGGAGTAGTAGTCAGGCGAAGGTGACCGACGAGGATAGTCACGTCTTCTTGACGGTTTTGACGTCGTGGACCGTGGCGAAGCTGAACGCGATCGGGGCCCTTTGTTCCGGCCGGCTCCCCGGTCCCGTCTTCTTCGTTTTGGGAATGCGCTTTTCCCTTCGTTATAAGGAACCAGATCTTGTCGTCTCTCCATGGATGTTTAAATTCGTTTAAATTCGAGGAAGGACAGGAAGAATGAAGAGTCTATACTGCTGCGCGACGCACAAATAAAGTGAACAATGGAGGTCAAAATCACGTGACCGTAAATCGCGTCAGCTTCACCCGTTCAGCTTGCCATAAATCTGCTTGTCATCTTTTACCACTATATTTCTATACCTGTTATGGCCGCACCGAGGCATCGCTTTGCCGAAGTGCATGACGCACGCCGAACAACAACAATAACAGAAGGTGACTCTCTCTGGTCCTTCTTGGCACAGCCCAAAACCACCGCCATTGCTGCCTCTACCACGTGTGCTATTGTTGTTGACCAAGTTCAAGCCGACGCACGACCCTTTCAACCTACCCTGTTGCAGCTTCAGAATCTCGTCCTTGCTACAACCGATCGTATAAAGACTGGAGTTTACCTGCGAGCCCTGACTCAATTGTTGCTTTTGCATGCCGCGTCGTCTGATCCTTTGGTGAGCCTGAGCTACTCTGCAACTAGCTCCAATGAAGTTGTGCATCCTTTTATTACACTGGCCCGTCAACGCGTCGACCTCACGTACCCGCTTTTGCACGAGACCGCCTACTTTCTCGAGCGGTGCGACTCGGACCATCGTGTGATAGACACGATGGGTGCCTTTTTTGGCGATATCCTGATCGGCTCGCCACACGGATATGCGCTCTTGCAGCAGCTCGACAGTGATAGTATTCCCATTGACTGTCGTCAGGCAATCTACGGCTATCTTATCACTACCCTCCACCGTTACCCAACGCAGGCTGATTCGACGTTTTATCTCAGTCTCGTCGACTTTGTATGTCGAACGATGCTTGTCGACGGCATCTTGTCCGAGTCCCAGGCACAAGACCTCGCTTTGCTCACCGTATACCAGCTCTTGAGCCGCGCCTATGACGCCATCGGTAACGCGACTCCTACATTGCCTTACTTGGAACGTGTTCAAACGCTGTGTGGCATGCGCGACGTTGAGACCAACCAGCCTTTGGTGCATGTCAATGCGTACATCATGTGGGCATCGCTCTCATTCTTGCTCATGACGTCTCAGACTACCGACGACCAGTCCATCCTCTTGGATCTCATGCAGAACAATCTGATGGATACCCATGCGTTCAAAACTGTTGCTATGCTCCCCCTTTTGCAGACATGGGCCGAGACCAATGAAGCTCATAAGGCAACGGTTTTGGGCCTGCTGGAAGCTGTGGGCGACCAGTCGAATTTGGTGGATTTGAGCCAAGACGAACGGAAGCGCACCATGTCAGAGGTATGAATATACTCGATTATAACCGTCAGATATCTAATTGTAATGCTGTCAGATTGAAGAACATGTAGCGGATTACCCTATCACCGGCTTCCTGGCGCACATGACAACACATCTCTGTCACTTACTCAACACAAACA
This sequence comes from Syncephalastrum contaminatum, assembly GCA_013461545.1. Taxonomy (NCBI): domain Eukaryota; kingdom Fungi; phylum Mucoromycota; class Mucoromycetes; order Mucorales; family Syncephalastraceae; genus Syncephalastrum; species Syncephalastrum contaminatum. Next base: position 185,452 of record VAFG01000228.1, read on the forward strand.
CGCCTATGTTCTCTCCACTTGCAATGGATGATATCCACTCTGTCATATTCACCACCCCTTTGGTATTCAGCAAGAGTGCAGAAGAACGCAATACGCACTTGTCCACCTTGGTCGACCTGGCATCCCAGACGAATCACAGCGTCTCCTTCAAATTCCCCGTCCTTCTCCTTCTTCTCTACCTGATGCGGTCGCACGATCTCATGTCCAGTGATACCTTTTTTCATATCTATCAGACCCTGCTGCCTCAGCTCGTGCATCCAAACGATCCTCTCACGACCTCCAGGGTCCTTCAGCTGCTCCTACCCGTCGTGCAAGGCAGCCATTCATCGCAGCTACGCGAAACGACCATGGCAAGTGTTGCTTTCCGTGTCCTCGTCAAGGTGTTTGAGCGTCAACCACGCGTCTGGCAAGAACTCAAGAGAGTACTGGCGAACTGGGTGCTTCACCGCAAATCGGCCCATCGTGCGCCCGACACCAAGGCGGCCATTCAGATGGAGATTGCTGTGCTCTCCAGTATGGCCCAGCTCTGCAAGGAACACGCGAACGAGTGTGCACAGGATATCCTACCCATGCTCATGACGCTGCTGCAAACCTGCAATAGTCTGAGCATATCTTCCTTGTGCTATATTATGGATGCTATCTGCGCGTGCATCCGTGCTGGGCTAGTGGAACCGCGTCCGATCTGGATTGTTGCGATCAATTATGTCGCGGCATATGCGGTAGAGCAGGCCCAGTTGACCCACGTGCACCTCCTGTGGCAGAGACTGTGTGACTTTTTCTCGATCGTAGGTGACATGAACGAAGGTAAGCTAGAATATCCGTCATGCAAGGCGAAAGCTCATCGATGCAACCAGTATCGGAGGTCTACATGGAATTCAAGGACGGTATCCTGCAGGAATATGTGTCTGCACTCATCATTTCTGAAATCGAGTCTGTGCGAGCGGCGGCCCTGAACGCCTTGTCCCACTTCCCCGCACCTGATATTGCCAAGTTACTCCCTGAGAAAGCTAAAGACGTCACCTTGGTTGTCCAAGAGGCACCTAGCAGCGCTTATGGTCCTGTTCTGACTAAGCTTCTCTCACACGAGCTGGACCACATGCGCCGCAGCTTGTTTGAGGAAGAAGAGAAGAAACAGCACACGGAGGTTACTGACCGCGGACCAGCAATCGGCGACCAAGAGCAGCTCCTCGGCAAGCGCTACTGCCAAGAATGGGAGGAGGCGCGCGTCAGCCCCGGCTTGCGGTCAGGCTATGCATTAGCTGCACTGCAAACTGTATCCAGTTGTATTCCAGACAGACGCGTCACAGGCACAGATTCTATCCAAAAAACACGATGGTATCGTTACATGGTCACGGCGATTGCAGACGTCAGCTTGACAGATCACATCTTGATCCGCATTTCGGCTCTGGGTACTTGGAGGTCACTTTTCGAAGGTGCGTTTGGCGCGGATAATATCGAGAGCCATGGGCCGGCACTCCTGGATGACTTGCTTCGTCGTCTCGAGGCCAGCACGGTGCCGGGCCCGACATGCAACATCTTTTTGGCGCTCACTGGCTTTATTTTGACCGCACATCATCTCTCTTCCTCCTTCGGAGCTGCGTGTGCTTCCCGCGTCCTGCAAGGCGTTCTGCCAAAATTCTTAGCCCCTTCGGTGATCAGCGACGAGATTCAATTCGCAGCTCACGTATGTCAAGGCCACCTTGCCGGCTGCATTATTGCAAACGAAAAGCTGGCAAGTCTCTTGCTGAACACGATGCTCGAGCACGTCGCCAAGCCGACCACGCCACGCAGTCTGGATATTGCCGTGAACCTCGTCGAATTTGCACGCGGCTATTCAGCTGCTCATTTTACAGCTGCCCTCGCTACGTGGCCGACCAAGACTGCCGTCGTTGAAGCTCATGCTCAGCGAGCCACGACGACCCTCTTTGAGCACCTCGGTAAGCACATTTCGGAGAGTCTGGCTCTGGGTATCATGATGGGATGGGCCTCGATGATACGTCAAGCAGAGATGAGCGACATCTACTGGTTCGCCTACGAAACCCTTCAGCAGCATGTGGACGAGACCTACCAGGGCAACAAGGGTACCCTCCTCGGCGCCTGCTGGGTAGTTGCCTATGCAATAGAAGATGAGATGCAAGACGAGCAAAGTATACACGCATTGCGCGCGTCTCAAGCTCGGGCAATGACGCAGGTACATTCAAAGGAGGATTTTCTAATATATGGTACTGACCCATCATAAAACTAGGCTACCATGGCGCAGCAGTTATTCCATTTTACTGTTCCAAACGCCATCCTTTCTCGCAAACTGCTCTTGGGAGAGCAGAATTTGAACGAAGATTCGCCTGAATTCTCTGATGAAGTGGACGCAGCCCTCGAAAAGAGTAACGATACAGCCTCGCTCTATGTACTGGCTGCGCTATTGGGCGCAGATTACCTGAATCGGCCGCTGGACCTCGAGCGGATCCAGGCAGAAGCTCAGCACTACGCCAAGCCCGTGCGGCACAAGGTGCTCCACGCGCTCGGTACAGCTGCCGGCCTATATGGCCCATCGACAGGGCCCAATCTCAAGCACGGTCGTCTGGCCGCCGCCGTCTGCGGCAAGGCTATCCAGGCGACGATGCTGATGCGGCTTAGAGACACCGACTCGACAGCGGCACAGCTTTTGTCACTCACGGAGCCTACATCATATGGCCGTCTCAACAACAATACCAGCTATCTGCGCGCGGTCTTTGACACCCTCCAGGAGCTCGCGGAAGAGAGCGACGATGACAAAACGATTGAGATCTTTTTGCGCGGCTTGCGTGACACGCCCGGACCGCTTCCTCCTGTCAATTGGTTCCAGTTACTACAGAAACTGGCAAAACGCTCCACTGCGCTGACCATCGAGGCTCTCAGCTTTGCTAACAAGCATGCCAATACTTCGACATCCCTTACTGAGTTTATCGTCGCTCAAATGACGCAGCCAAAGCAGCCTGCGGAGGTGACACTGGTCCTTATGGGTGAAACCGGTCTGGGCAAGGTGTTGGAACTTTCAGGTTTGCCAAACAAGAACCAGGGCAAGCATGGCCCAGCACGTCGCGGCATGGATGCTGTGACCAAGAAAGTCCGCCTTTCGGACATGCGCTGCGTTGAAGTCGTCGAGCTTTATACCAAGCAGCTGATGAAACTGCCACAAGAAGTACAGGTAGGTCAAGGAAAAACCACGGGTGTATGATATTAACTTACATTCTCTAGTTGGCATTGCTGGACACGGTCAACAGCCATCTTACCGTGGAACCCACTACTCTGGTTCAAACACTGCGCGACCAAGTGTTTTACCATTTGACGGAACCACTCCTTGCCAATAAGAATGCTCCTGAAACATTGATACGCCGAGCGGTGGAGTGTGGTGTGCTGACCAGCGAAACCCTGCGTAGCATGCCGGCCAGCTATCCGACAGCTGTGGCGCTCGCCGAGATGTGCCGTCTCCAACGCGAGACACAGCCGGCTGTATGGATCACCGAAATGGTGCAAGCCTTGATGCAAGGTTTCCATACAGAGAGGAAGACCTGGATCCAAGTGGCCAAAGCCATTGCAGCGTCCGATCAGAGTACGAAACATGCCTGGATTGGTCGACTCCTGGATATCCTCATCGTGGTTGCCAGCGACAAGCTGCATACAGCAGCGGATAGGGCGCTCAGTCTGGAGAACGGCGTCATTTATGGCTTGCACTGCATATTGAGCTACCTTTGGTGGGATAACGAGCAAGACCATGACTTGCCACGAGCCATCGCATGGGCGGATACACAATGCATGGTCGTGCAGGCTACCGCAAGTGCCGAGCCACATGAACAACAGAGGGTAACGTATATATGGGTCTTCAGTCTTCCATACGTCTCATTTGCGCTGTCATGATAGATCGTCAAGCGGTTTTACAAACTCATTACCGGTATTCAGCACCAAAATGACACGGACCAGAAGGAAGATCCTCTGGCGACGTGGTCTGCTTCGTTTCTGGAGATTGTGCGCCTCATGCCAGAGAGTATCCCCGTTGATAAAAAGTGGATTCTCTAAATTAAATGCCAAATCCGACAGCATCCTCGAAGGCGTCTCCTGTTGAGCGATAGAGGTTAGGCTGCTCCATCTACACACATTCAAATTATGGGTCTAAATGGTCGTGGGTTGAGTCGTGTTTCTGGACGAGACACATCAAGCTTTTGGTGGGACAGAAGCAATGTGGAAATACAGCAAATGCCAATGGAAGGTGATGAGGATGTAATATGCAAAAATCAAATTAAAACAAGACAGTAATTACAATGCAAATGAAATTTTTAAGATAAAAGAACAGACTTGAGTAAGCTCTGCATCTTGCCAGCTTCTTTGGATTCGTCCACAGTGTTGGCATCGTCCTCAATACCCGAGACGCTTTTGTCTAGTCGCAACTTTATATCGGCCATCTTGAGGATCTGCTCTTCAATCGAATCCTGGGCCACTAGCTTGATGACTGTCACGTCCTGGGTCTGACCCACACCTGCGAAAAAAAAAGTTTTTTGAGTCCAGTGAACCAACAATAGCTTATATGCTGTGTTGCATCACGTACGATGTGCACGATCCTCGGCTTGTCGATCGTTTTGCGGGTTGAAATCCATGTCGTACAAGATGACAATACTATGCAAGAGAAGCCGGTCAGTTTGCTGTCTCCATTCAAATGACAAAAACTTACTTTGCCGAGGTCAAGTTGATGCCAAAGCCACCTGCTTTGGTACTTAACAAGAAGACATTGATGTCCTTGTCTTCATTAAACTGGTCAATCAGCACCTGGCGGTCGGCCATGCTGGTTGATCCGTCTAAACGCAGATAGCGCATGTCCAGGGTATCCATGACGGGCTGAAGGATATCCAGCAAGCTGGTAAACTGGCTAAAGAGCAGCACCTTGTTGCCTTTTTGCTTCATCGCTGGCAGGATTTCCTTGAGTCGCTCCACCTTGCCGGCTTTCATCCATTCTTCGTCTTTGAATTGGAACTTGGCAATCGACTATGAAATAAGGAAATATTAGTTATGTATAAAGCAGAAGGCTGCGAAATTTACCTTGTGTTCTTTACACAGGTTGTTGAGCTCAAAGTCAGTCATTACTGACATGTCCTCATAGATATAGTCCTCGTTGGCGTCCCAATACCGTTCCTCTTTCATGATCGCCTTGCTCATCTTTCGGATCGTGGCATCGTTGTAGATATGACGGAACAGGAGAGGATGGTCGGCAGCCTTACGTAGCTGGATAACAATGTTCTTGAGACGGTCGAGCTTGGCACCGCTGCTCTTTTGCTTCTTGTCCTTGTCCTGCATCGCCTGCTCGTAGGACTGCTTGGATTCGTGGAGGATGAGATCGTACAGCTTCTGTTGCTCAGGTAGCATCGGGTTTCGGTCGATCACCTGGACCTTCTTTGGTAAATCCTTGAGTACGTCCACCTTGCGCCTGCGCAGCACAAACGGAGTCATCATCTTCTTGGCACGCGCAACACGCTGTCTCGAGAGAATCTGGATCTGAGACGCTTTGCCAGACGTGTCACCAGAAATGGTTTTGATTTTGAACAAGTTGCGGATATCTTCCTCGTGAGCGACCAGCATGTCCGGCATGATGAACATGAGCAGGGAAATGAGTTCTTGCAAGTTATTTTGGAGTGGTGTGCCAGTTAACAAGAGACGGAAAGGAGCAGACAGAGACATCAGGTGCTTGTAGCGTGCGCTGGTGCAGTTGCGAATCATATGGCCTTCGTCTAGGATCACCGACTCACAGTTGAGCTTCCTCAGAAAACTGCGGTCGTCTTTTTGGCCCGTAGCAATATTGTAGGTGGTCACGACGACATTAAATTCCTCGCCGTCTTCGGCGAGCATATCCTCGCGCATCTCGAAACGCTCGTTTTGCGTGCCGTGGTAGCCAATGACTTCCAAGGTGGGGCAGAAGCGCTCAAACTCGCGCAGCCAATTATCCATGGTAGATGTTGGCACAATGATGAGATGGGGTCCCTTGTTGCCGAGCTCGTAAAGACGTCCGAGGAAGCTGATGACCTGGGCCGTCTTGCCGAGACCCATCTCGTCTGCGAGGATGCCGGAGATCTTTTTGCGGTACAGCATCAGGAGCCAGTTAATGCCGATCATCTGGTAGTTCTTGAGCGTGATATCCTGGCTAATGATCGCAGGCTGCTCGACGAGGTAGCCCTCCATGGCGTCCGAAGGGGCAGCATCGACAGCATGCATGCCCGTGTCTTCTTCCAGCACGGCGTCATCCGATTCATCTTTGGGGGTATCCAGTTGAAGCCATGAATTCAAAATCTCTGTCAGCTCACCGCCGAGCTCCTCAATGTCACCGATGATCTCGTCGACCAAAGAATAGCCTTCCATCATTTCGACGTAGGCCGTCTCATACTTGACGCTGAGGCCTTTCTTCGCACGCAACGTCTCACGCAGCTCGTCGATATCCTTGAAAGGGCGTAGTTCGATCAGCTTCTCTGCGGATTCGGCCGTGCATCCTGCGATATCTTGGATTTCGGTGGCGGTAGCAGTGTTGTAAAACTTGACGGTCTGGTTTTCCTTGCGGGACTGTTCACGCACGCGGCGGTACATTGCCAAAGGGTTCTCGGGCTCTGCATCGCTATCAGAACCACTTTCGTCGGATGACAAGTGTCGCTGCTTTAAGCGCTTGAGGGGCTTTTGCTGTACGGGGGAGGCGCCATACATTTCTTTATCCAAGATGTTGACGGCAGCGACTTGACTCCAGTTGGAGCGGGTCAGGGCACTCCGCACCAACGCCTTGCTTGCACTGGGGAACCGGGAGTGCACATTATCGACCAGCTTGTCCATCGCCACTGCTGTCAGCTTGTTTGACGCGGTCTGAGTGCGCTCGATGGCCTCCTCCTTGTCAACGTAGGCGTCCACATCGTCATTTTCCTCGGCAGAGTCTTCGAAAGGAGCCTCGTCTTCATCGTCGGTGTCGTCCAGAATTTGGTGTCTTGGGCGTTTCCGGTTGCTAACGACTTTGGTGGTATCGTCTTCTTCGTCACTAAAGTTGAGAGGAGTGGGGAAGTACTGGGGGGTGGTGCTGCGATCGCGCAACTGCCGTTGAGGAGAGGCTTGGGCTTGGTTTTTGCTATCAGGCGATTCTGACCGAATGGGCGAGGTGTTTCGAAAGTCCTTGACAAAGTTACGGAATTGGCCAAAGGGTGGTAAATTGGACTCCTCGCTAGAAGATAAGCTGAATGGCACCTGGCGATCTGCCCGTTGTTCAGCATAGCGTCGCGTGGGCGGCAGGGCGCTGTATCGGTTACGGAGGGCGTCTTTCACCGCGATCTTTTTGGTTCCGTTCTCATCGGAGCCACCATTCTTGGTGGGTGATCGTGCGTTGACGGGTGATAAAGGCATCCCAAAACGATCCAATATGTGATCAAGTCAACTAGGAAATGAAGAATGAAAAAAAAAAAAAAAAAAACGAA
>VAFG01000228.1:193124-226461 GCA_013461545.1 Syncephalastrum contaminatum
TCCTTTTTTCTTATCTTCCTGCTGTTGTGATAATGAAATCAAATCCCTTTCCAGCCATATCTGATAGTCATAGCTACTCTTTCTTTCCTCGATATGCAGCTCATATAAAGCGCATGTCCAGCAAGGGATACGATACATAATAAGTTGAAAAACGATAAAGATGTGAACACGATCTTCTTTTGTCACATATGTCAGTGCATCACCACCTATTATTTTAAAATCACAATAATATTGCAAGTATTATTATAAACAAATGCATATAGTTTTCTACCGTTATGTACCTGTATATTACAGACACTACTCTACAGGTACTGTTGCTATGATCGAAAGCTGTGTTCCCAAATATGACAACTTTGTACCACACATGCATGCGTTTCGCCTTGTGCTGTCACAACCGAAACGCCTGTCCTTTTTCTTTAATGAATGGCCTTGACTCATCAGCCTGTATGTATCCACGAGACTCGTTGTATGTATTACTTGTCTTATCATATTATATGTGTAGTGGGCTGGGTTACCTTGTTACCATATGATGTTGTTACTTTGATCTTCAGTCATCTCGAGTTCAAGGAACGGGTTGTGTGCACTGAGGTTTCAAAAGTTTGGCGTAATTTTCTACTCCATTGGGGTGGCATGTGGAGGGAGGTTACCATGAGCCCATCCAGGGAAGAGCATATTACGACAAGTTGTCTTCTATGGCTCAGACGTATCGATGGTAACCAAATCCGTCAATTTACATTTGTCCCGTCTACGCCGTCTTTTTGCCGGACTGCAATCCATTTGATTTCTACAGCTAAATGGTCCCGTTTGGAAAAGATTACACTCATGTACGATTATTTCGACGCAGGTAATAACTAATCCTAACTCTCTTCAATCCAGCTAACTTACATATATGAATGCTATCTGCCTTCTTGGTCTCAAGTGGAGAGAGAGGAACATTTCGCCATTTGCTCAAGTCCATGGATGACTATCATACGAAGTTGTGCCCAACACCTGCGCGAGCTTCGGCTGCATACCTCTGAAATTTGCATGGATAAGCGCGATTTTCAAGACATCTTGGTGACATGTCCTCGTCTGACTCAATTTTCTTATTGGTTTGGCGAGAAAGAATTCGTTCTTGACAATGTCGCGTCAAGAATATGTACACATATCAAGAATGACATATCCGACTTCCAGCACCTCGCCTTAACGCATCTCGACTGGTTTACCGAATATGATCCTCCCCACAACAAACTTTTCTCCCTGTGCCCGAACTTGCAAGAGCTGAGTATTTTGGGAAAGAACAATACCCGAGCATCCATCCGTGCTTTAGTTACAGAAGTCCTGCAAAATCGCGACTTGTCGCTGCGGACCTTTCGGCTCGGAGTGGTATCCTCTGAGGTATCTACGAAACGGCTGAACACTAGCCCAAGACCCGGGTTGAGACACCTGGAAGTGATCAGTTGGTTCGAGATAGACGAAACAGAGGGCCATGAATGGTTACACGGAATGGCGACTGACCTCTTCCATGTGCATCATGAGACACTGATATCTGCGTCCTTCTATACGGAACACGCCGCATTACCATTTTTGGAACGCATTTCAAGCCTGTCTTTTTGCCATGATCTGCCACTCACGTCGTTCAGTTACACGTTTCCTTGTGGCCGGTCCAATGGCCGCGAGCTCGAGCAGTTATTCAGCCGTTTTCTGCAACAGTGCAAGAACCTTACAAGTTTATCGGTGAAATATCCTCCGTGGAACGGTCATCAGCTGTTACGCGTTTTATCTTCGTCGGCTACACTAGAAAGTGCTTGGTTAAGCGAGTTCGGATCTCGTATCGACAGGAATGAGGGCTGGCTTGACGGTATTCGTTACAGCCTGCCTTCCCTCACTGATCTGCACCTGGACACGTGTGTCAAAGACAGCTTTCTCGAGCACTGTGATACGTTGCCGAACCTGACTAAAATTAGCATCGGCTGCTTGACCCGCCTGTCTCCGGAGGGTCTACAAGAATTTTTTGCCCACAAGACGCCCAACCTTGCATCTGTTCATTTTTTCGGTTCCGGCTATCTTTATTATCAAGCTTGCGCAAGTCTGCTCGCAACAATGCCATCCATTCGCGAGGTGTTGGCTTGAGAGTCATGATTGTGGTTAGTTTTGCGGTAAATTACAAAAAATTGTAAGCATATAGATAGATATGGATAAGCAATTAATCTATCACATTCTGATTGAAAAGCCTTTACGGCAGAAAATTGGGTACGAATTACTGTAAAGTATTACGCGGGCAATACTACCAAAGATCAACTACTCGGAACGCACACATCTGCAAAACACACAAAAAATAAATGGCCACGCGTATGAAAAGAATATAGAACGCCTCTTTTCTGTTCACTTTACATTCACCTATCTTCACAAATGAGTGTGCCCGAACAATCCAACACAACTTATCACTCTGATACACGCACAATTAATTTGGCACGCCAAAAACGCGCTTTCCCCAGCGACGAGTAGGACCAAGATCGTAGACTCACTTGAGAAGTCAATTAGGCAAAATCAGGCATAAGAAGCTGAACGAGCAGTATTTTAACATGACCTGCACCAACGCGTATAATATCCTAGCGATGCACGAGGGCGGCCATGACATTCTCGTTTGAGTTAGTCGCGCGCTACTAGGGATTCTAGCTACAAAACAATACTGGCTCATCATTAATGCCTTTCTGTGTATAAATGGATGAAAATCGGCAAGCTACTCCACCGCAGACAAAACAAGAGCCTGACCAGATTGTCTTGGCCGAAGACCAATTTATCATTATTAATACCCTTGCACCCACCCATAACACGAAGGAAAACGGACACTCGAGATTTATCTTGATCCATGCGACTGTGCTGCAACAGATTATGCGTACTTCCGGTCCCCAAGTCGCCATCGCCAATGTTTCGCGTCCAAAAGCCAAGACCGTTCTTGGCTGCATGCGCCAACGGGACGCCGACGCATGAGTGATCACAGGTAGTGACCTCGCACCACTGATAGGCAGCTCGATACTGGCAGTGTCGCGTTCCTTACTGCCCCAAAGCCAAGGAGAAAGCCAGCAAACTTTTAACGTTCAAAAGGCACAGCGGCATCCATAAAGCAACCCTCAAGAGTTGCGATGCATCACCCTCCATCAGTCTGGTGTGACCATGACAGGAGGTATAAATGAGGCATCATACTATTATTACATACTCACACACTTACTTCACTAGTCTGAATGTCTGCCCGTATACATACATCGAGGACTCGACCAGATACAAACGTCGATATACACAACATGTCTGTATACAACAGTCTATATTACTGGATGGAACTGAAATGGAGCACGTAATACGGACATCTTGGAAAATCATATAAAACCTCCGTTGACACATCCTTCTTCCCTTTCTCAACATACATAACATGCAGCCGTTCCTCATCATTACGCTCTTTGCCTGCTTCCTTTTTTATCTGGTGCATGCCGACCAGTCGATCTCGAATCATCAGCAAGACGATGGAGCCACCAGTAAGAAAACAATAATTGTATATCATGGGAGTTATAGCTGACCGTTCATTTGTCATAGTCAACAACAACATGAAGAATATCAACATTAACCTGGATACTCATGACGAGACCCTTGTCAAACGTGACAATGATGGCCCCGACCCGAGACTGGTCGGATGTGTGGATGCTTGCACGGCACGGTTCCGTAATCAGCGTCCGGTCCCGAACGTGAGCGAATTCACCCTCTGCAAGGGCCAATGTTTCTCTGTTTTTGCCAATCCCAATTTGCCTGCGCAATGATATCCTAAATAAGCCATATTTCTTTGCTTAGAGTAAAAATAGAGAGGGCATGGAAGCAATCTATATATTCCATACATATTCATACACTACAACCGACTCGTGCACGGAAAAGTTGCATATGGTGCTGCGCTATAGACTATATAATATGTCCAAAAAAAATTCAACAGATCATTTATCGGCAATATGCCATTAATCACAAATCTACAGACTGTATTCACAAAAGGAAGTACCGATGGGGAAAAATAAGAATTAAGTTAAATAGAAAGCGAGGGTAGAGATTATAAAGTAGAATTATATCCAACAATTAGTGCTTGAATTGCTCTTGTTCCGCAGAAGACACATCCTTCTGACCCTCCTCGGGATCATCTTGTCGTTCTTTGACGACCTCGTCCTTGCGTTTCCAGACGTAGCTGTCCTTGTAGGCCCACACTGTTCCACGGAAGACCTACACATATCCAAGGTTAGAAAAGTACAGAGCAAACACTACTTGTATTTTACCTCGTCTATCTCCTCCAGCGAGCGACCACGGGTTTCGGGCAGTAAGAAGAAAGCAAAAGCTCCCATCAAGACAGCACAGCAGCCAAAGAAGAAGTAGGTGCCATAAGTGATGTTGGCCATCATGATAGGTGTCACCTTGGCAATCACGGCGTTCATTGCCTACATAGAACCTATGAGCGCCTGTTATGATATTTACTTTTCATTCAATTTTACCCAGTTGAAGGCTGTGGTGATCGATAAGCTTGCAGCACGGGTGCGACTTGGGAAAATCTCGGAGCAGACGATCCAGACAATAGGACTAAACAAAGATCAGCCATACATTTCTTGCATATATGTAGTTTGTCCTTACCCCCAGGAAAACTCGTAGCCGACAGCAAAGAGATAGATCATTACCATCGCCACGTAGCCCTTGGCGCCGACAGCGACGTTACCGGTCGACAGATCACGGCCAGCGTTGTCCTTCTGAATACCAAGGATCATGCCACCCAGAATAAAGAAGGCGATGAACATGATGCTGGAGCCGAGCATCAAGGTGTTGCGACGACCTAGGCGTGTATCCACCATGAAGAACGAAACAAATACAAAGGCAACCTTGACAACACCATAGACGCCCGTAGCTAGAATATCCGTTTCGTTGCTATCTAAGCCAATCGAACCGAAGATATCAGGCGCATAGTAGTTCTATTAAGAGGAAAAGAGTATTATGAGCCGACAAAAAAACAGTGATCCGCATGTATGTTTGTGTATCATCGAATTATACTTACAATGGCGTTGGTACCGGTCCACTGCTGAAAGATCTGGAGCCAAACGCCAATAAAGAGACGACGCAGGTTGGCCGGCTCGAGCATCTCGCGCCAGTGGCTCGTCTTGGATTCTCTCTCGAGCTCGATAGCAGTGTTAATCTCGTTTAGTTCTTTTTGTATTTCGGGATGATCTTCCGGTAAATCACGCAAGGCGCAGAGATTTTTGATCACGTCTTCCTTGCGGTCCCTTGAAACACCTTGCTTCAGCCACACTTCTTTCGCTTGCTTTGGTTACTTACTTGAGGGCAAGCCAACGCAGACTCTCGGGTAAAAAGATCATACCGATCAGAAGGATACCGCCCGGGATAAGCTGGATACCCATCGGGGTACGCCATTGGGAGTCCCCCACTGGGATGTGGCGGAGGCATCCATAGTCGACCCAGTACGAGACCATGATACCACAGCACACCAAAAACTGCCACAGTGTTCCCAGGCGGCCACGCAGCTTGCGAGGCGCAATTTCTGCGATGTACATGGGAACCAGCGCGGACTCGGCACCCACGCCCACTAAAATAGATGATTAGAGATGCTGAGCCTATGCATGCCGAGCTTATTTCATCTTCACGTACATCCGGTGACGAAGCGACCAGCCATCAAGGTCTCTACGTTCTGTGCAACGGTCTGCAGAATACCACCAATCAGGAAAACAACAGAGCCAAGCATGATTGCCTTCTTGCGTCCAAAAGGATCTATTACAAGACGACTGTTAGATGGTTGAATTTCTTTTTCTGTGCTGACATACCAGCGATGAAATTAACAAGTAGAGCGCCCACGCAGCAGCCTGCCTGCAAAAGAGACACGATATCACCTTTTACTTTGGCAATGTGCTGCGCGTCACCCTGCATGCCAAAGTAAGGCGCAAAGGACGGCATCGCGAGGACACCTAAGCACAGTATACACATTTAAAGTGAGCGACATATGTACTCGTTTATGCGCGTCGAAATCGTGGGTAGGTGCATAGCTGATCCAAATACATTTACAGGTAAAGCGACATACCGCTAATCACACCGAGATCATAGCCGAAAAGAAAACCGCCAAAGCAGGAGACGAAGGTCGCTAAGTGGGAGAGGTATTTCATCCTGCGATATCGCTCGTCTCAAAGAGAAAAGAAGAACGATTGCGTGTGAAAAGAGGGGTCAAAAAAGAGGGTGAGATTAGAAGCTTATAAAGCATGCCATCATTTGGCTTGGTTACACTGTGTGTGGGTGACAGAACTCGCAGAGGACGTATGGGACGTACGCGTGACACTGGGAGTCGACTTCCTTTTTTCACACACTTTTCTCTGCGCATTTGGAAGTTCTAAAGCATATAAATTTCCTTAAATCCGTACAAAATACTGAGCGTAATGAAGGATCCACGTTGCACGACACTGACCCAGGGCGCAGACACGCCTTCTTTTGATTTCGTAAGCGAAACACAAGGATGGATTTTTTTTTTCTCGGCCATTTTCATACCGTTACCCCGCACCCCGGGAAACACGCACGTACACACACTCCCGGAAACAATGGACCCTACAAACAAAAATGATTGTGTACGCAGGAGTACACCCACGCGCAAATTAAATTATTACGTATTTCTCCTTTCCTTCGATCTATTGATACGATCTTGGTCCCAATGAGAAAAAAATATACATAGCAGCGTAAGTAGTAAGGGACCATAAGTGTTGATATAAATGCGACACTTTTTCGTTTGATAATGTTACGTATAGATGGAAAGTATAGAAAGCAAGTTTGTGCGAGTAAAAATTAGGACAGGGTGACCTAGAAAAAGGGTGTGTGTATGTGTACATCCAATATGTCAGTCTCTATTTGTGAAATCATGTGCCCACTCTTTCCAAACGTACCAGTTCCTCTGCCGCAGTGGGGTGAATCGCAACACAGTTGTCAAAGTCGGCCTTAGTGGCTCCCATGCCTACATCCATAATTAATGTCCGTCTCCAGTCTTTGCGTTACAACTTACGGATAGCAACGCCAAAACCTTGCAGGATTTCATCACTGCCCATGCCAAAGAGGTGCAGTCCCACGACCTTTTCGTTGGGTCCGGTGACGATGAGCTTATACGCCGTTGCCTGTTTGCGATGAAGCAAGGCATAGTAGAGGTTGGTAAATTTGGATGCGTAGACCTTGACGTCGTCGCCATACTTGGAGCGTGCCTCCTCCTCGGACAAACCAATCGAGCCACAAGTTGGGTGAGCAAAGACGACAGTCGGGATGTTGGCATACTCGAGATAGCTATCTTTTTGTCCGCCAAACACGCGGTCCGCCAGCTTACGGCCCGCCTTAATGGCCACTATGCGCGGCGTCAGCTTTTTTGTTTTTAATCGCGCTTTCCCCAATTTTTGTTTTACCAGGTGTGAGCTCAAATATGCCACAGACGTCTCCAAGGGCGTAGACGCCGGGCGCGGTTGTGTTTTGGGCCTCGTCGACCTTGATGTAACCATGTTTGGCGTCAGTTTCGATGCCAACCTTGTCGAGGTTCATGTTACTCGAGTGCGGGCCACGTCCAATGGCCCAGAGCACTGTATCCGCCTCGATCGAGCTCGACTGGCCGTCCTTGGAGTTGTATTCGACCGCAATACCGTTGTCGGTCTTGCGTAGCGCCGTGACAGCGGACTCAAAGACAAAGTCAATGCCGGTGTTTTCCATCTCCTCGAGGAGGTTGTCCTTGATGACTGTGTCAAACTTGCGCAGGATTTGTTTGGTACGTGAAAACACAGTGACATGCGTGCCAAATGAGTGGAAAATGCCCGCCAACTCGATGCCAATGTAGCCCGTGCCGACCACAGCCACGCGCTTGGGCTGCTCGGCCAGCGCAAAGAAACCGTCCGAGTCGATACCGAGCTCGGCACCGGGCAGCTTGGGGATGATAGATTCGCTGCCTATCCTCGATTTTAAGCATGGATCGTTGCGTGATGGTATGTTTTATATAGATACCTGTGGCAATGACGACATGTTTTGCTTGGACCTCGTACTGCAGTACACGGGTCTTTGGGTCGAGCACCGATATGGTGTGCGCATCGCGAAAAACAGCAAATCCATGCAGATAGTCGACGTGGGCATTGTCAAGATTGCGGTCGTAGATGGCGTTGAGGTGTTTAATGTACGCGTCGCGTTTTTCTTTGATCTTGCGCCAGCTAAACGTAGGGTTTGCGGGCGCATTGAAACCGAGATCGGCGGCTTCGCGCAGTCGCTCGGCTGTAGTGGCTACACACACGTCCCAGCGATCAATTATATATATTCATCGTAGCGCAGTCTTTCTTTCTCTTTTTACCTGTATTCCACATGATCTTTTTAGGCACGCAACCCACATTCACGCAAGTACCACCCAGCTTATCGGTCATCTCGATAAGGGCGGCTTTGGCGCCATACATGCCAGCGGCGCGGCGGGCAGCGGCTAGACCACCCGAGCCACCGCCAATGACGATCAAGTCGTACACCTTTTCGTTAGGTTTCGGTAAAGGAGGCATGCTGAGAGGCGTCGATTGTCGTCGAGCTGATAAAAGAAGTGACGAGAAGTTGGAAGAGGAGAAGAGAAACTCAACAGAGAGTGAACCAGACACAAATAAAATGCAAAAAGGAACACACACGAAACCCATGCAAGTAGAAAGTATCAACACTGGCAAGGCTGGAGTTGGCTATTCTGTGTTTTAGCCGTTTCCAAAAAGAGGACATTGTACCAAACAAACGTAATGATGAGTTATGATCTTTTAATCAGTCTTGATGAGCGTGTTGAAAGAGGGTAGAGACATGCTGTTCCAGATCTTTATCAAAGGCGGCTTTATCAAGCGTGCCATCCTCGGTGAACCAGGATGCAACTGACTTGGTCAGTTCGCGTTGCGCGTGGGCTGAGCCTCGTTGGTCTGTGTACTTGAGCGTAAGGTGATAGTCCGAGCTGTATTTTTCCACTTTGCTCGCAGCCGTCATAATTCCGAGTCGCTAAAACAGGGAATACCCTTTAGTTTGTTTCCTTTCTCTCTCTCTCCATATATGTATAGTTAGCTGACCTGTCCGGATTTATCATTCTTGTAGCCGATGAATATTTCGTTCTTCTCGACAAAGGTGGTATAGCAAAAGAGGATCAATTGGGTGACCCAGTAAACACCCACAGAAACGGCCACCATGGGCTTAGCCACCTCGAAACTCGTGTAATATTCGTAGGCGAATGCACCCGCTGCCAATGCAGCTGAGAAATAGCCCAAGAGAAGCTTAATGTCGGTATGCAAATGACCTTGTTCGAATGAAAGGGCATAGTACTATTATAAAGCTGTTATACGCTCCATCGCGCTAAATAAAGGGGACAACGTACCCGCCGGACTTCATCGTCAAGGGCATTCTTTACTTGCGTGCCGTCATACTTTGTGATTTGCACAGGCTCAGACTCGGATGACGCGTCTTTCTGGGTATCTTGTTGGGACATGAAGGGATAGTGAAAGAAAAAGAGGGAAGGAGGCACTCAATTCGGACGCCGTCAAATAGGAAACCAGCCATTTCCACGTATCATGCGTTTGTTGGCCCGCTCTCTTTTTGAACCTGAAAATCGGATTGACCGGTTATTAGGCTTACACCGTCGCCAATCGATTCATCACTTGTATAATTCAGGAACACCCATGGGGTTGATTCATACAGTGAACCCATGATATAGATCAGTAAGAAATAAAAAAGAATGATAGATTTATGTACAAAAAAGAGAACGAAAGGAGAGAGAGGAAGGAAAGAGTGGGGGGGGGGGTTCTTGAAGTGATGGGTATGTATATAAAGATGCTTATTCCAAGATACCATTTCGGTTATCTGTATCTGGCAAAGGCGAAGGACGAGGGGATGTGTAAGGTGGAGGCTCGATGACAGCCTTGGGGGGCTGGCTACTGCTCGCCCTGAGCTGCTGCTGTTGCTGTCCGTCATCGATCGTGATCAGCACCGAATCCTGTTCTTGTGGACGCGGCCTACTGCTACTTGTACTGCTGCTTGCACTCGTATTTCCATCGTCGCGTCGGCGCGCCGTCGAGCTATTACTGCTCTCACCCCTGTTGTCATTTACCTCCTCCGCCTCCTCGGCATGGGGTCGCGAGGACGTTCCAGTCGCCAACAGAATCGTGTCACGCTCGATGCCGTACGCGGGCGGGGGCGCAAGCGTACCCTGCGATGGCGCAAGGCCCCACTTTTTGACGTTGGCTTCGACAAAGACAAAGCCACGTTGGCCGAGATTGACATGGACTTGGCAGGGGCCGTTGGCACCAATGGTCGGAAACAGATTCCATCGCAGACCGGTGTAAGCGTCCTCGAGTTTGCGTCCGTTGCGCGTGAAAAAGAGGGTGCCTGTGCGGTGGCGGTAGCCTACGCCAATGACATCGCCGTGGGTGTAAGTCAGGCCGTAGGGCTTGCCGTTAAAGGGCGAGCTAAAGTACTTGCAGCCGTTGTTTGAAAAGTAGCCGATCGAGTAACGATTCCATCCTATCCGTAAATCACTTTGTTAACCTGACCGATTTTTCCTTTATCCCTGTTTGATTTACCTGGTAAGCGCCAGCTGGGGTATGGTTTGGTGGCAACGCCGACAGAGACCGTGGTTGTTTCTGGGACCTCAAACATCTTGGCCTACAAGAAGGGTTGGATGGATGAGCACATACACAGAAAATAAGCAAAGATAAAAAAAGAAAGCAAAAGGCATTACCTCCCAATAATAGACCTCCTGGTTGCGTGGTAACGGCAAGTTGGTCTGAACGCAAGACTCGCCGTGGATGAACTGGACTTCGGTGCGTGCGGCGACAAAGCAGCTGGCGTCCGGCTCCCATTCGAATTCAAAGGCCGATACGCCTTTCTCTTGTATGGAGATGTATTGCGGTGGTGTGATATCGGTGGGAATGCTATCGGGCGGGTGTCGTTCTTGAAAAACTAGATAGAAATGTTCAATATGGATAAAGAAGTCGTCTTGTTCATATCTACCTTTGGCTCGTTCGTAAGAGAGGCGGGCGTCCTCGGGAAGCGACGCAACCTGTTCTTCCGATTCCACGGGCCAATCGTCAAAGTCGGAATCGCCGCCAGAAAGAGAGAGAGGGAGTTCGATAGGCGAGCGAGTAAAGAAGAGGAGAAAGACAATGACAAGGAAAAACACGATTATGCCGGTGACGAATATCCAGCCGTACGTGCCCAGCATTGCAAAAAGGAAGAAGGGTATGTGTTTTATGTGCAAGTGTGAGAGCGTAAGAGGAAAAAGAGCAAGGCAGAGCGGAGAAACTCTGGCGATTTGCGGATGAATATTCTGAAGTCATTGCAGTCATTTTGGGCAAAACAAAACAAGGGGATACTGGATAAGAAGGGGAGGGATCAGTCATGACTGTTCTCGTTCTGGTACATGCACCCAGCCTTTATGATACAGCCCATAATTCACTACAGCAGGGTCTCTCAATGGGTCTTCGTTCTCTTGGGGTGCTTTCTCCTTTTCCTCTCTGCGTGTGTCATGCAGCCTTTTGGGTCCGCCCCGGAGGCCCAACGGTAAAAAGAAAAGTGTGGATTTGGGGCGGATATTAAAAGCACGGGCGGATTGCCAGGCCGTGAAGGTAGTATGAAAGGGCCGTAGCTTGTTCCTTTGCCAAGAAATAGAGCAAGCCAGGAAAAGGCACTTCCTTTTATCCTATACCTTCTCGGATTGTTGGTCTGAATGAAGTGAGTGGTGCCATTGTGTGTACATAAATTTCCTTATTCTTCTTTCTATTTGTGCACCAATAACGTCGTTACCTATTGCGTCATGCAATAGCAGTGATCATACTCATACAGCGAGGAGGGGGCGAGTGTGATCTGCGTCTATCGAGGGGTGGTGGCAAAGAAATGAAAGCGTGGATGGAAGCATGTGCACGTGCTCGCACACGCATGATGGAATGTAGCTACGTAAAATTGAGCCCGCTCTTTTTTTTTTCTTTTTTTTTTGACATCATCATGCTTGGCGATATACGGTCATGAAATGACATGAAGGCAGAAGCGCACCCGCCAGTGGACGAGCTAAGTATAGAACTCAGGAATACTGCTCTGAAATGGGAGGAGCACGGCTTGGCGAGCCAGAAAGTCAAATGATGGAGTTTTGAGCTGAGCTGCCGTCTCCTGCTCTTGATCTCTGTGCGCAGCCGAAAATAAAAATGAACCTAAAATGCGGGTTACGTGTATTTTTTTTTCCACACTCTTTCTTTTACTTTTTTACTCTTCTCTTCTCTTCTTACCTGTCCGCTTGTTCAATGGCCTACAACTACAACCCACATCAGCAGCAGTACGGCGGATACCCACCTCCACAGCAGCCCTACTATGGCGGCGGCGGATACCCGCCCCAGCCGCCTCCGCCTGGCCCTCCTGGCGCAGCAGGTATGGCCGGTATGACCGGTAAGTCTGTCGATTCATTCCAGCGTGCATACCCCACTCACAGGACGCTCACTCTTCTGATTGTTTAGCACCTCGGCCGCCACCGCCTGGCGCAGATCCTCAGCTCTGGTACTGGTTCCAAGCCGTCGACACCGATCGCTCGGGCTACCTGACCGCCGACGAGCTGCAGCGCGCATTGATCAATGGCGATTGGACACCATTCAACATGGAAACGGTGCGCATGATGGTCAACATGTTTGACACTGGTAAGAGGGATTTGCTATTTTTTGGGGTGGTGGAAAATAGGGAAATAGGATGACACTAAAAATTTAAACACGCGCGCAGATAATACGGGCACGATCGATTTCAACGAATTCTCGGGTTTGTGGCGCTATATCGAGGACTGGCAACGCTGCTTCCGCACCTTTGACGCGGACGGCTCGGGCAACATTGATGCAGCCGAGCTGCGCAACGCGCTGCAGACGTTTGGCTACAACCTGTCGGATCGTTTCATCGCCGTGCTGATCCAGAAATTTGATAAATATGGTAAGTGTGTGCTGAACTGCTACTCGGGTTCCTGGGCTGAGGATATGACTGACACTGTTACTCTAGGTCGCGGCAACATTACGTTTGATAATTTTGTCCAAGCGTGTGCAACCATCCGTGGTCTCACGCTTGCCTTCCAGCGCTTTGATACGGATCGCGACGGCGTGATCCAGATCAACTATGAACAGGTACGTGGCATAGGGACGAACGGGTTGCATCAGTGTGTCTCACTGGGCGGCAATGTTTTATAGTTTCTGGAACTTGTTATTCAGCAACGGTCTACCTAAATTCTCCTCCTTTCATTCCCCTCGCTCGCATTCATACATATATTTATAACAACACACACGCACACACACCCGCACACACGTGAGAGACATTGAATGTCCTGCACAACATGCACACACACACACACACACAACCCGACACGCACGCACGTACACACATATACACAATCCTTGCACGACCGGATCGCTTCCCCCCTTTGTATACATATTTTATTATTCTAGTTGTCATACTCTGCCAATATGTACACTGTTTTTTTCCCTATTGAATGAATATCAGTAATGGATGGTACTGTCATCTGAAGAGAGGTTTTTTATTGGGACACACGAGCTGCATCAATGTTTCTCTCTGCCGAATTTTCATCTTATCGCGGGACATGCATGTACATTTTATTTAATCTTTCGAAAATCCATCTGATGCGTCACGATTTTTTAATCTGAGTGTAAGCGTGTTCTTTTGACGCACCTCCCGCCCTTCCAGCGTTGGCGATCCTGCACGATATGTGTCGTATATTGTATAAGCATCTATTAGAAAGTCTGGTGCGTAGTCCAGAAGAACTGTTGGCTCTTATTCCCGTCGCCCGAATTTTACATGGGCTTTAAGCCGACCAATTTTGAGATACACTCGATTTCCTGAGAACTTGATCAAGACAAGCGTTTGCCGACATGTAATCAAATTATGAAAATTAATATGTGAGACACTGCTGAAACGCTATGTTTATCATGAACCAGAAAAGTTACACTCTACCCCTTCTCGCGGCTGTATCCATAGAAGAGATGCGGTCTCTACTTGGCTCACAGCTAATATTCTGTCTAATACTGTTTGTGTCTGATGTTTCCATTGATTCCATAGAACCGTGAGCCTAACAGAAGCAATATTCTTGCCTGGTTATCCTCACGGGAATGCGCGTTCCTGACAGGTGACAAACTCTCTCTTTCTTCCTTTCTCCGCATGAGCCAATAGTGAGGCGTTTGCGGACTTGTGACTCTTCAAATGAGAGAAAAAAAAATTTTTTTTCTGTATAAAAGGACACGAGACCCATGGCCCTCGTATTTTTCTTTGAATCAAAATTATTATTCGGGCCTTTGCCACGATGGCAGTATTTTTTGTTACTTGTCCATTGCCAGGACACCTAGTGTCCGAAAGACCCCAGAACTGAACTGGTTTCCTTAAGAACCGGGTCGCCGATGGCCATTCATTTGGTTTGTGGCGTTTCGGGCCGACGGAATCCTATATACAAACGTATATTTCAAAAAAAAAAAAAATGACAAACAAGAATTCCCTCTTTTTAAAAGGAAAAAGAAAATAAAAAATACTGTAATGACATTGGGGACGTTGGCATTTTTATTAAGATGGTGAAGTGCGTTACAGAGAGAAAGTGCGTGAGTGTCTGGATGTATGTATGTGCATGGGGATGGATGACAGATATACGTGTATATATATAATCTCTATCGTGAATCAGAAGGTAAAAATTTAGAGGTTCTTAAGGACAGCCTCGACGACCTCGTTGGTGGTGGAGCTACCACCCAAGTCAGGGGTGAGGACCTTGCCCTCGGCAAGGACGGCATCGACGGCGTCGTACATCTTCAAGGCCTGGGCGGTGTGGCCGAGGTGCTCGAGGAGGAGACCGGCAGAGCGAATGGCGGCGATCGGGTTAGCGATGCCCTTGCCAGCGATATCGGGGGCCGAACCGTGGACGGGCTCACCCACGACAAAGTTGTCGCCGACATTGGCCGAGGGAACCACACCGAGGGAGCCGACCAAGGCAGCCGCACCATCGCTGATGATATCACCGTAGAGGTTGGGAGCCACCACGACGTCAAACGCCTCGGGCTCGCGGAACATGCGGTAGACCATCGAGTCAACGAGCTGCTCCTCCATGTCGACGTTCTTGTACTTGTCCGCGTTCTGCTCCTTCACAGCGCGCACGGTCTCGCGCCAAAGACCGTCGGTGACGCTCATGACGTTGGACTTGTGCACGATGGTGACGCGCGGGTTCTTCTTCCAGAAGCGCTTCTCGAGCGGCTTCTGCTCGCGCAGCTGCTGGCGGGTCAGTGCCATGTTAAACGCCATCACACCCGCACGCTTGGAAGCGTACTCGGTGATCTTGCGGTCGGCAAAGGCCACCTTGAGGCCAGTAGCGGGGTCGACTTCCTGGCGCTCGGATTTGATGTACTACAAAATGCAGATTTAGATCCACTGACCCACTGGCTTCTTCTTCCAGACCTCCCCCCCCAAACCCATTTCCACTGACTTACCAAGCACTCGGTGTTCTCACGGATGATGAGCATGTCGAGCTCGCGCTGGTCGGGGAAGGCAGGCGACTTGACGGAGGCGACGGGGCGCACGTTGGCGTACAAGTCGAGCTTCTTGCGCAGAGCGACGATGGGCGACGAGTAGCCAGCGACCTTGTGCGAGGGCGAGCTGACAGCACCAAACAGAGCACCGTTGCACTCGTTCTTCAAGATGTCCAGCGTCTCCTGGGGCAGGGCAGTGCCGGTCTTTTGAAAGTACTCGAAACCGGCATCCAGGTTCACAAAGTCAAACTTGGGACCGTCCGACAGCGACTCGAGCACGGTGCGGGCAGCCTACGCACATATAATGATCAGCTTTCTGTGTCTCTACCTAGCAACGAAGTGCGCGTGTCAAACAGCATGACAGAGACTTACGGGAATGACTGTACAAGATAAGAAAGGGTTAGTTAGCATCAGATAGCAGATGTCATGCAACAAATAGCTTGCCTTCGCGGCCGATGCCGTCGGCAGGAATGAGGCCAATCTTGACGCTGGAAGGAGCAGCAGCGGTGGCGAAGGTGCGACGGAGGATGTTGGAAGCCATGGCAAACAAACAAAAGCAAGAGAGAAGGGAAGCACAGGACAAAGCAGATGCGGGGTGCAACTTGACCCATGCGAAAAACCTGTCACATCAAGATGAATTGCCTAATTTAGAAGTGTCAGAATACAAAAAGGTGATCCGCCGCGTTAATTATAAAGATGCCGCACACCGCGCTCGCATGACACATGAACGAACTCAATAAGTGATGCGGCATTACCATCGAGTGAGTTTCGACGGTCTGTACGCGTCCCTCTTTCTTTTTGCTCATGATTGGCAACGATGTGACGTTTGGTGTAACGTACACGACAGCCTTCAACCTCGTTGGACAGGAGTAAAAGAGGAGAGTGTATATATGTAAAAAAGAAATAAAAAGTGAAATAAGAGCAGAGAAGGTAGAACGGTATAATAGGATAACTAGGAAATGCTACATTAACACGCAGGCACATTCGCCTGCTGGCTCTGCAAACGGGTCTGGATTCCGTCCACCCCAGACCGAAGGCACCATCATGTCAGGGTTGGTTTGGCAATGGTCAATCAGTCTAGCGTTGTGTTATAATGAATTCGTCTTGTTCTTTATTTTATTATTCTATAACTTACGATCGGCTTGCTTCCGAGATGGGAATGCGCTGGATTTCAAGCTGCTCCTTCAGCTTATCGTTGAGCTCGAGAATTTTGCGTAGTTTTGCCTCGGATACGGCTTGTCGCACCATGTTGGAATATGGAAAATGAGAGATAAAAAGAGAACCAACAAAAGGGGGGGGGAGGCACAAGATGTGGTTTTTCACTCGAAACGTATATAGAAAATAAGAAGGTAAGGGGTTGAGGATGGTGCAGGAGACTAAAGAAAGAAGAGAGGAAAACAAAGTTAAGAGAGAGGGACACTTTAGAAAATAAGGGGGTCCAGAGTTGCACTACCGGAAGTGATTGTCAATCATTGCCATATCACTATGTCTACCTCGCGTCTAACATGCAATCTGCCAATATAAATAAAAAGATTCTGCTATTAAGGTAGTGAATATAATAAGAATAAAAGTAACGTGCACGGCCATGATGGATGAGGCAGGGTGATGTGACGTGAGTAAAAAAGAAATGATCCGTCCCTTTTCCGCCAGGTTCCTGTCACTCCTGAATCCAAGAGTGAGAACACGTCGTATACAAAATATACAGAGCAGTAGCCAGATCACTGCGAGGACATGTAAGGGTATATCGTATGGGATCATATTATTATGCGTGTCAGACGTACGGGTTGACGTGTGCGGGGTAGCACATTTCATGTGTCCGTGATACATGCTACGGCTCGCTGTCGGGAACGGGATCTGCTGCGTATTGAGGATCGTCATGGTCGACACACTCTGTTGAATTGCTTCATTTGGGTGATACACACACCATTGATGGAATATACACTTAAGATACGTGGTAAATGATACATGATGTGATGGAGAAGAAGGTAAACATACGGTGTTAATGGTATCCATTTGTGGGCCCATCATCTGAGTTTTCGAGAGCGCCACAGCAATGCAACATAAGGGCGAGTGAGTGGAGAGACTCGGCTCCTCTTGTTGATTATTACATATTACCCATTTGAAAGGTAACAACATATATACACTTTTATTATAAAACGGCGTCCTCAATTATGGCAGTTCTCTCCATTACTTGTTCTCATGAGTGATGGCAACTCGTCTTCGCCCCCGAGTCAGCTGAATCGGCCTCATCCACTCTCACAATTGCGATCTCCCAAGCCATCGTCTCGCTCATCCCCACCTCAAAAACCGCGCGTCGACCCCGTCACAAACGAACCTGTCTCAAACAACAAAAACGTGCAAGCAGCGTTTGACCAACTCACACGTCGACAGAGTCTCCGCGAGGAGCCACGCGATCCTTCCCACTTGAGCATGTCCAGCCAGTCCTCTTCAGTCGGCAGCACGAGCCCGAACTCGTTTACCCAGCGTCGCCTCGAGCGAGGTGGTGCCGTCCCTTCCTCATTTTCACCATTCGAATGGGAGAATCGATCGAGCACAACGGGCGGGGTCTCGTCTTCCGTCGGTTCCTCCACGGACCTCGATTCGAGTGCATATTTCGGCCTCTCGCCTTTTGTCACGTCGTCGTTTATGGAGACACCCGGGATGGACCGCAACAGCACAACGAGCAGCAACACCTCAACGCGCTACCGCTCTCTGTGGCATCGGTATGAGCGCGAGAAGCAGCTGCAGAGTGCAGACGAAGCGGACGAGGATGGCGAGGACGAAGAGGAAGAGGAAGACGGTCCGTCGTCGCCAGAAACGTTGAAATTGTCGCCTCAGCACGCGAGCAGGCCGAATAGTCAGGCGACACTGCGGGCTGTCAGACGAACGGGCAGGGAGGATAGCGATATTGACATGTCTGATGAAGACTCACACGAGAAAAAGAATGATAAAGATAACGAGCCGCAGACACAGCCCAACGAGCAGCAGCATCTGCTGGCCCCCTTCTTGTTGCGAGGCCGACACAGACAATACCAGCAGCAGCAGCAGCAGCAGCAACGGGGGACCTCGCCGTTGGCTGGGCCCACCCGGTTCGATGTGCACGACCCAGCAAGCTATCCAGATGAAGACGAGGAGGAAGCGGATGTGCAACACCAGCTGAACTCGAGCGTGACCTCGACTCCCACTAGCACGGCAGACTATTTCCCTCCCGTCCAAGATAAAATCCCTCCTACGGCCGAATCCCCTTCCTCTCCTTCCCATACCAGCCCCACCACCACTTCCATGCAATATGCATCCACTACGCCTCCGCCTGCTAACCACGATGTCCTCGGCCGCCTGCTCTCGCTGAGCAGAAAGGCGCCCGAACCAAAGAACAGCAAGCTGGAGCGCCCGCCACCTCGAACCCACCTGCTCCAGACGCCTGTCTACCAAGTTGTGAATGCCAACACGGTCAAGGAACGCTACCTGTTTCTGTTCAACGACCTCCTCCTTATCTGCAAGCCTATCATGGATGAAAACATCATTATCGGCAGCAACGACGCTGCGGACGATACCACCCAACACGATCACAAGCACCGACACCGACCCAACGAAAATAGCTTGTTTCAGGTCAAGAACATCGTCGAACTGAGCAAAATCACCCTGTTTCTGTCACGCGAGGAGCATGCCCAGCATATGCAGCACCGTCCGTCCATCACCGTCGGACCCGACGGTCGCCCGCTCATGTCCCCACCTCCGCGCCGGATGCATCCCGTCCTGGCGTCGGCCTTGCGCAAATTCGAAACAGACCCGAACGTAGGCATCCAATACCTCATCGAGAAGCAGGTCCTCGGTAACGAACCGCTGAGCATCGCCAACTTTCTGTTCAAGACGCCGGATCTGAACCGGCGCCAGCTCGGCTACTTCCTCGCTGACCCTGCGCGCCACGACGTCTACGACTGCTTCCTCGACTGCTTCCGACTGGCGGGCCTGCGCCTCGATGAGGCCCTGCGGATCTTGCTCATGACGCTCCGGCTCCCGAGCAGCTGGGAGGCTCTCGAGTACTTGATCGAGCGATTCAGTAAAAAGTGGCACGACGCGAACCAGAACGTGGTCAAGTTCCATGAGGACATGGTGGTCAAGGTGGTGGTGGCGATGCTGTTTCTAAACGCCGAGCTGTGGTACGAGGCGAGCTCGGACCGCGACGTGTTTTGGTCCGCGCGCGAGCGCAAGGAACGCAAGGACCGCCTCAGGCTCACCCGGCGCGCGTCCATGATGGAGCGCAAGCACCACGACCGCGAGAATGTCGCGGTCGAGCCGCTCCACTACATCTCGGCCAAGCGCGCGCAGGGCTCGACGCGGCCCTCGTCGGACGAATTCCTCGAGCGGTGGAAGCACTATGATCAGTACGAGCTGGTGCCGCAAGAGTTTCTCGAGGAGATGTATCGGTCCATCGCGGTCGAGCGGCTCGAGACGGGCTGGGACAATGACAATGATGAGGGAAGCACGGACGACATGTCGCGCATGATCAGCGTCACCCCGCACCGGTTCCCGACGCGGCTCACCAAGGGCGTGGCGTCCGCGCCGATCACGATCTCGATTCCGGAGCCCGACGCGGGTCTGCAGATTAAGCTGCGAGGCCAGGACCTGGTGTGCGAGCCAAGCGTACTCGATTTCTCCACGTCGTGCGTGCAGACGTTCACAATCACTGGCCACACCCTGGGGCGCACGAGCCTCATGTTCATCAAGGCTGGCCACCATGCGAACCGGTACGTCAGCCCGACCCTGCCCCGCACCAAGAGCATCGTCGTCGTGCGGTCGTACATGCGCTACACTTTCCAGGTCGGCTTCTCGCACGCCGACTGGCGCGTCAAGACCCCCCTCAAGTCACCCGCCTCGCCCGAACTCGACCTGGCCAGCACCCCGACTCCCGTGGGTGGTGAGATCAAGCGCAAGTACACGTTTAGCGTCGACACCGAGCAGGAGCGCCGGGACTG
Organism: Syncephalastrum contaminatum; assembly: GCA_013461545.1. Taxonomy (NCBI): domain Eukaryota; kingdom Fungi; phylum Mucoromycota; class Mucoromycetes; order Mucorales; family Syncephalastraceae; genus Syncephalastrum; species Syncephalastrum contaminatum. The sequence continues at coordinate 213,658 of VAFG01000228.1, forward strand.
GATCGCGCACCTGCGGCAGCACTGCGGGCAGGTGCAGGTCATGGCGCCGGGCGAACCGAGTAAGCTGCTGAAGACAAGCGCGCCGGCCGCCACCTCGCCCGAAGAACGCGTGGCTCTCCAGGTCCTCAAGGAGGTCTTACTCGCGGACGAGATCAAGAAAGGCACGGCCAACGTAACGCTGCGTGGCCTCGGCCCGGGAGCTTTGCAACTGCCTACCCGGTCGAGCGTGGTTGAGACCCCCACCCAGAGTGTGCAGTCGCCCTCCTTTAAGGAGCCAAGCCAGCCGGAAGACTTGTTTGGCGAAACCAAGGTGACGGCCTCGACAACCAACGTGGTGACCAAACGGGGGTACGAGATTGTCAAGCTTGTCGTGCAAAACTCCATGGTACCCCTCATGCTTGGCTTCCTACGCACGCAGATACCATCCTAGTTGCATTCATCCTCATACTAATAAAGTTGCGCACGCGATTCCGAATTTTTACATATCTCCTTCTTTTCCGTTTCCTTTTTTCTTATTTCCTTTTCCGTCATGCCTGTTCAGACCTCGTCCGGCCAATTGCAAGGCCAGTGCCAGGACGGTGTGGATGTTTACCTCGGTATCCCGTATGCGCAACCGCCTGTCGGTGAACGGCGCTTCCGTCCGCCCGAGCCGTACACATCCAACGCGCCGCGGCAGTGCAGCGTCCCGCCTCGGGCTGCACCTCAGACGAGTATGCCATTCGACACTCTCATGAGTTGCGAGATTGACCCAAGCAATCAGTCCGAGGACTGCTTGTATCTCAATGTCTGGGCCCCGACCAACGCAGCGAATTTGCCTGTCTTGTTCTTTGTTCATACGGGTGCCTGCATGAGGTATAATCCAATTAAACGCCAGGGCAACGCGCTGAATATTGACTTTTTCTGTAGTGGCAGCGGTAGCCAGGCCTTCTGGGACGGCACGAATCTGGCCAAGCAAGGCGCAGTTGTAGTGACGTTCAATTATCGGCTAGGCGCCCTCGGCTGGATGACACTCGACCATCTGTCAAGCGAATTTACGACCGCAAACCTGGGTCTACTTGACCAAATCGGTAAACGCTGTCTTGTGACACGGTAACTTTAATCTGACTCGATTACACCAGCCGCCGCACGATGGGTCAAGGACAATATAAACGCGTTTGGCGGCGATCCCGACAACATCACCGGCTATGGCTCGTCGGCGGGCGCAACCTGCGTCATGGGGATGCTCATCTCACCGCAAGGCGCTGGCCTGTTCAAGCGTGTTATACTGCAGAGCCCGCCCATGTTTCACGTAAGCCCACGCGAATGGGCCAAATTCAAAGGCGATATCTTTGTACGCTCACTTGGCCTCACTCCCGATCGATTGAACGAGTTGCGCGACCTCGACGTGCAGACCATTTTGGACGCTCAATCCTTCATGACGACTTGGCCTAATTTCATTGAAGGCCTCGCGCCAGTGGGACCCTCAGCGGATACAACGACTCTACCTCAAACCTTGATCTATCACTACCTCCACGACAAATTACCGAGCCACTACCGCGACCTGGAGATCATGATTGGCTATACCCGCGACGAATTCAACTTTTTCTTTCCGTTCCTGCCCAACTTTCAAGACATGGACGACAGCATGTTTGTGCGGACCTATTTTGCGCACGTTTTCGGGCACACCCATGCGCGGGATGCGTACGAAGTCTACAAAACCATTGCGCCGCCCATGTCGCCACCGAGCGAGGTCGCGCGCTACATGGCCTCGGACGTTATGTGCCGCATGCCCACCCTCCTGACAGCCGAGTCGCTCGTGAAGCAAGGCTACAAGGTGTGGCTCTACGAGTGGGACTACGAGGCCAACGACGTCGAGCACGTAATCAAGGCCGCGCATATGGTCGACGCCATCTTTTCGTGGGATAATCTCCATCACTGGGAGGGTAACCCGTTCCTAGGCCCGGGTGACCCGTTCGAGCGCGACCGGCTCGCCAAGCAAATGTCGCGGGCCATCCTGCGTTTCGCGTCGACAGGCGACCCGAACCACCCGGGTATTCCGCACTGGCCGACCTTTGATACCAAGGAAGCGCTAATATTTGACCGAGAGGTACGGGCCGAAAAGGATATTTACGCGCATGGCGTCGAAGCATGGAAAGCAACCCTTGCCGATTGGGTCCAGACGCCAATGCTACCTTTTAAAAAGCTCCAGGAGCCCGCCCACCTTGCGTCGCCGCTGCCTGATCAGGTAAGAAGCCAGCCGACACAGGAAACTGAGAGAAACAGGATCTATGAGTTCATCTAACCTTTGTTTTAATCTAGTCCAAGAAGCGTCGCTTCAGTTAGTGTCTATATGTTATATTTATGCTATAGTTCTTCCCTCTTTTGGCTTTGTGTTCATATTTAACCTTTTTGTTTTATCTTGCACGTCTTTGACATCTGTCACGTTCTGTGAAGTCCTCGGTCATATGCTCATTCTATTAAGTGGTAACAGGGTTTTCGGCTTTGTCTGAGAGCGATTCGTCGTTAGTCTGGCATTATCACCTTCTGTGTTATGCCTGTGCCCTAAGTCCTTATTGTAGCACGGGTGACCTGTATCCTCATCCCGTTGCCTCTTCTGTTGTCTCTCTTTTGTCTGGCATGTACCTTCAACATGCATCCGCTTTTTCTGTTGTCTCTCGTCGCTTATTCTTATTTCTCGTATAAATGCCGATCTAATTCGAATATGGGAACCAGCACCAGGCGACTTCCATGGTCATACATACGCTTCTCGTGGAGGCCATTCTTTATCACATCCTCTGGAAAATAGAAGCACTAACGACACTGGACCTTAATTTTAAATTCATGTATGAGCAATAATTTATGATGTCTATATACGAGCTTGCACAATGCAGGTTCATCTCTCCCAGCATTGCGAAACATTTCTGTTTGCTTATAGAAGGACCTTCGGGTTGGAGGTTTACAAAAGAAACTCCTGTGCTGTATTCAAATGTTTTATAGACCAGTGGCTCTCGTACTTATATGTCCTGCCAGACAAATATACAAATGCCGTGCATACGTAATAGTATATTCATAACAAGCTGGTAAAAGCAGAGCCTGTTGTAGCATTCACGTGCAGCAGATGAAGGGGAAAAAAGGACCATACATGATGGTAAGCTAGGCCTTATATATTTCCTTATGTACTTTTCATATAATTTGTAAATATGCTAAGGACCATCGCCAAAATACTGCTCGTTCAGCTTCTTACGCTTGATCTTGCCAAATGAAGTTCTCGGGAATGAGTCCACAATGAAAACACCTCCTCGCAGACGGCGCGGGTCAGGAACACGACTATTCACAAAAGCCTGGATGTCCTGGCATAACTGCTCTTGTTTGTCAGCTCCGGTAGTCTTTTCGCGATGGTCTCGGTCAAGTTGGACAAAGGCTGCTGGAAGCTCGGTCGCTTGCTCTTTGGAATACCGCCCTAACACACATGCTTCAGTGACCGCAGGGTGTTGTAACTTCAGGGAAAAGAAATATTAGCGAAGCATATGTGCATTTCTTTTTCAATTTACCACTACTGTTTCAATGTCCTTCGGGTAAATCTGACATGTAAAATATACCATACATTTACGTGTCAGAGGAATGCGTTATAAGCGTGTAGAGCCAATCACTAACTTACATGGTGCAGGAAGTATTTGAACAATTCTTTTCTGCGTGTGATGAAGTAGTATTCGCCATCCTTGCATTGGAATAAATCACCTGTATGCAAGAATCCGTCTTCATCATATAAAGCTTTTGTTTCATCCGGGTTCTTCCAGTATCCCTTCATTTCCAATAAGGAGTTAAACATGCGTGTGAAATATTGAATATAGAGGCTCGAGACTTACTGGAATACATCCGGCCGATTTTACACAAAGCTCACCCGTCTCGCCCGTGTGATGGACGTCTATGCATTTGGATATACATGTGATCAATAATTTAAAGAGCATATATCTTATCTTGCATAAATCTTACCATTCCCATTCTCATCAATGATCTTCAAGATGGCTGTAGGGTGCTTTTTGCCTTGACTTCCTATTAAAAGTGATTATCAGCACAATTTCGTCCTACTGTCGGGTTGAACGTACCCGTTTTGGTAGACTGCCAGCTTGGGGCAAGCATCGGCATGCATTCGGTCATGCCGTAGAGGGCGATGATTTCCACACCGAAGCGCCGATGACACGCACGGAGTACATTGATATCGGGCATGGCGCCTCCACATGCAGCGTATCTGAAAGCGGACAAATCAAACGTATCCACCCACGGCTCCTTGGCAAATGCATTCGCCATAAAGGGCTGACAGATCAATGTATCGATTTTAAATTTTTGCATGGCTTCGCAGACCCGATATGGGTCCGGGGGTGCTTCGCTCGTGCTCATAATGTAGTATGTCATTCTGCGTCGGATAGCCCAATGTGTGGCGAAAAAGAGTTGGCTCACATGATGGAATTCTGTGTAGCTAAGCGCACGCGAGCCGCCTGGGATGTACTCTTCGGTATATTGTAGGACGGCGGTCATGTTTCTTTGGGTCAAGGTTGCTCCTTTCTTCTTTCCCGTTGTCCCAGATGTGAAGTAAATGAAGGCTGGAGTTGTTGAAAGCTGCTCGGGAGTGTAACGCACCGGTTCGGCCGGTGCAATATCTGCATCTTGAAGTAGGCGATCGAGCTCTTCAAAAACAATAATGCGGTCTGGGATGTGGCTCATTTTGGCCGCTGCAGTCACCTTGTCATATGTCTTTGCATCTGTGATTATCAGCTTGGGCTGAATCAAATGTAAATCATCGGCGATGTCGCTGGCTGGATAGTGCTGATCAACGGCTGAGCTGATGCCACCTTCAAATATGCGTGCATGAGTACACAATTGAAAAGGGTTAGACTCCCTTATTACCAATAAGAACAGCGGCGTGGAGAGCGACTGGATAGTCGATCTACATAATCAATGTACGCAAACTTAACACAAATTACACCACGAATATGTTGACACTTACAGTATTTTCAGCACAAATGGCGAGAATATCTCCGGTTTGCCATTCGTACTTTTCTTGTAGAAACCCTCCAAGCTTTAGGATACGTTGTCGAAGGCTGTCCAGAGTGTAGAAGCGGTCGGGCTGCTCAGCATCTACCAAGACCACACTGTCTCTGTCGTCTTCATTTGCTGGCTCGAAAAGTAGTTCATACGTGGTGTGGTTGGAATAGTACTCATCTTGTGTATTACTGTGTGTGGAAACCATGATGATGAAACGGTAAGAAGGAGCGACAGTCAGTCCTTTTTATTCTTTTTAAACGCGCCCGTTACCTTTTATGGCAGATCCCGTGTAGCATTAGAGCACATACATACGTATGCACTACATTCCATCCTCTTGGTATACGTACCAGACTGAGCAGTGTTTTTCTATCCTGTTTTTGTTTTATGCGCGGACGCGTGTATTTGCTGATGTTAATAGGCATTTCATGCTGCAGTATGGTATGAATAAATCCTTTATATATAGCTAATTCATCTTTGATCCTGTTTTGTAGCATAGACCGAGAGCAGGCGCAAAAGTGGACTCTGATTTCTGTTGATAAATTCTGTACGTATTAACCTATAAAGCTCTCAGCGATTTTGTACAGTATGCTCCCCTTTTTTAGTCTTTTCTTCTGGTTCAGCGTTCAGGGACAAGGCTTAAAAGGCTAGTGGCTGAGAAAGCAATGGTAACGCCAGACGAGTTAATGAAGGTAAAGACGACAGCATCGTGCATAGAGCCGGGTACATACTACCGGATCGATTTTCAAAGGCTGACCAATAGCACGCCTATGCATCTATGCATGCTGTGCAACATGATGCATAGAGCTTTTTCCAACCAAACAAACATGTGAATGCATATATGCTTCCGCTAAGCATGTGATGCTAAGCCGTCGACATCTCACCGGCATTTAACTATTCTCGCGTCCCTCCTCTACTTACAAGTATGAGCACTAGGCTTACTATTACATTAGATATCAGATATAATAGGAGGGCCTTTATTCATTATGCAAGCGATTGAGAGACAAATTTGACAAAGCTACGTGACAGCATATCATGCTTCATTTTCTGCTCATAAATTCCGCATACCGCCCGCATAATAGGTTGCACGAGTCTAAACAGCTCCATTCATAGCAGATGCAGAAGGATACTGAGGTATCGGGCCAACGCGGTCAGGCACATGATGGCAAGGTGAGCCACCACCGGCGCAAATTGGTGAAGTATGGCCACTGTTGGCATACGGAAATTCTTCCTCTTTATTTTAAAGCATTTGACTCACCAGCAGCAGAAACTGATCTTTACCAACTCAGTTTCGAAAGCTGTTATTTTCAAGACCTTCACCGTATGACGCCATCCCACTCGGAGCCCCGCAGTTATCCAGAATTCCAATCCCACGCAGCACAGGTCTGCTCTTGGGCACCTTTTTCCAATGCACTTTCACTCAGTGTTCGATTACCAGCATCGGCAGTCAGAGTGAACGACTGCTATCATCAAGATCAACCGTACTGAATGACGAAGGATCTTATATCTTTGGTAAGTATACTAGGAGTGGATATGCATTTATATCATAATGACGCTATTTTCACCACTTTTTCTGGAACAACTCCAGCTTGATCAATGCTCATCCGCCTTCCACCTGAAGTTTCCCTGCCTGCGACCCTGAAGTCATGCTACCCTCAAGGCTATACTCTGAGCATTTATAAGAAAAGCCTTCTACATCTTTTGTTTCTCCTTCTATTTATGCCCTCCTTCTCTTCAAGTCAATCGACATGAGTTGATGAACACGTCCGCATATATTTCGACTGTTGATTCATTCTCTCTTTTTTCTGTTCTCGTTCTTCCCCGTTATTTCTCTCTTCATCCGACATGTTTGTCGGATGTATACGTCTTTCCCTAGTTTCCGCTTTCCTATTTCTCTCTCCTCTTCTTCAAGTGGCGTGATTGACAGGCCATTCGTGCCTGTCTCGACACAACGGCATTTGTTTTGTTTTGTTTTTTGTTTGTTTTCTTTTCCTCTTCCTCTCAGAGTAGCTGCCACCACTTATTATTTGTTACTTCAGTCAACGCCAAGCGCCGTTGCATCACTTTTTTCAACAGACCGTAGACTGCGACACGCCACTTGATAACTGCAAAAGCTGACAAACATGCACCTTTCTTTTTTCTCCTTTGTGAGTGTGCCGCTCTTGGAGTTGCTACATTTGTTTAAGCCGTATTACCCACATCTATGATTAATACTATATGTTTGACAGTTTTACCTTTATCGATGACAAATCTAGCATGGCGAGTACCTTTTCCTTCCGCTCACCTGCGCGGTCGGTTGCGCTCATTCGACTCGTCATATTCAGACTACGCGAAACTTTCCTCCCATCCATGTTTGCCCGAAAAAGGCATTGAAGGCGCGCTGCTCTTGCTCTTGCTGTTTATGACCAATATCAAAAGCGTAGCATTCAAAACGGCTCCCACTGGCACAGATATAGATTGAGGCCTTCAGTTTCGATGGTGCTTGTAATTGTCCCGTCACCTTTATTCATGTTTACTGATACCTTCTCGCCTTTGCTCGTCTGCTCTTAAACTGCCACGGCATACGTTATAATCACAAAAAGCTCTGCCGCTTGTATTTATCTTGAGACCGTCGCCCAAGATAGCTCTTTACAACCGGTATTCTTATGCTCCATGTCGCTGCCGATACAAGGCTTCATTCTACGTCCTAAATAAGTCTTCTACAATTTTCTGGTCATGCGAACATGGCCATGAGTGATTTCATTCGCCGCAAACTAAGTTTGAGTGTTTCGATTCCTTTTTCTTTTTACGTTTTTTTTTAATATGCATCCGGCGACACCGAACCGAATGCGGGACAACACTTCGAGCCCCAACCATGGATCCCGGACATTGACTGTGGATCCCGCCCAAGAAGAACATCAAAGTGGAGGCGAACAGAGCCAAGACGACGAAGACGATGTCGGTATACTGCGTCTTCGCGGTGACATGAACGTGCGCCGGCCACGAGCCATTCGCTGGGACGACAATGTAGTCGATAATGAAAATATGGGCAAGAAAAAGTCGAAGAGTAAGTAGAAACCACTCCAAGAACATAGGGCTCATGTGTATCCGTAGTCTGCTGCATCTATCATAAACCACGCGCTGTGGGCGAGTCGTCGTCTGAAGAAGATTCGGACAGTGACAGCAGTAGCAGCAGCAGCAGTAGCGATTCGGACTCGTCAAGTGACGAGAGAAAGCACAGACATTGTCAGCACAAAAAGAAAAAGAAGAGGAACCCGCGTGAAGTCAGTCCGAATGCATATGAACGTCAACCGGTCTACAAAAGTAAGAAGGGAATACTTCATTTACCTTTATACTCATGCATGATCGAAAATAACGACACAGATCGTCCGCAACCCCCACCGTCGGCGGCCCATTGGTAGGGGAGAAAGGATGAACATAGAGTGTGGCAGATTAGAACCGCCCACTCGGAGGATACATACGCGCCCGCACACACAGGTTACAATATACTCATACTAAAAACAAAGAATGTCTTGCCCGAATCACATCACTGCGTCGTCCATGGTCCATATATAAATCGAAACGAAACGCCCATGCTATTTACATACGTTCGCGCTTTCCATTTTCTGCTTTCCTTTTGCTTCCTATGGTCGCATCACGACTTTGGTATCATGTTGGAAAAACCATCTAGCCGATACTACCATCATCAAAAATCAAAGTCTGTGCCTTGGTGTGCGATCGCCATTCCCTCCAGCTATGTCCAAGAGACCCAGCCACCATGCCGCTCACTTCTGAGCGTGTCCCACTCGAGCTGGTCCACCGCTACCACAGTGGAAACCCAACAAGAAGCGGCTTTATTTTTATTACGGTTCTCAAAACAACTGGTAGCCTTTGGCGCACCGTCCCACCGGATTGACCATTGCAACCAGCTCCTGATGAAGAAATTGGAACTACATGCCCAATTCGGTTATTTTCCTGGCTTTCTTTTGGTCACGTTTGGTCCAGGTAAGGTATAAAATAGTTGGTCGCGCATAGTAACGTTCTTGGTTTTTTCCAGAAAACACCCTATCCTCGGCGCAGTTAGTCAAGGTGACGTCGGGCTTGGATCTGAACAAGCTGCTGTGTCTCTTTGAGCTTATGGATGCAGTGCTGACTGACAAGCTCATGCTCACAGATGCTATCGTCAGACTTGACTATGTACATCAGCAATCACTTTACCCGACCTGGCTGCAACTCGTTGCATACGGTGCGGCGAGCAGCACGAGCATGCCCCTCTTTTTCGGTGGCGGATGGGTTGACATGGCCTTAGGCTTTTTCTTGGGCGTCGTCCTTGCCACTGGTGTTTATGTCTCTCCGATATTGACGCGTTTTACAAGCATCTTTGACGTGCTCATGGCCGGTGTGGTGGGATTTCTGAGCGCATCCGTAGCGGCCCGTATGCCAAGTAGTTGCTTCTATGCCCTCTCCATCGGCGGCGTCGTGAGTCTCTTACCCGGCTATGCCACCTTGGTCTCTGTCCTGGAAATGGCCTCAGGTTCGGTTGCGTCTGGCACACTGCAGCTTGCAACGACCCTCGTCTATTCGCTCTTGCTCGGTTTTGGTCTCGCAATCGGTGCCAGCGCACACCAACTCTTGTTTCCCTCCCTCGCAATTGTGCAGTCTGGTGCCATCTGCCATGCGCTTCCATGGTATTACGATTTTTTATGGGTCCCTGGATTCACGGCTGCCAATGTAGTTATATTAAAGGCACCCCCGCGCAAATACCCCATCCTCCTCGTGCTTGCGGCGCTGTCACACTGCGTCCACTCGCTTTGCCTCGACCACTTTGTGGCGTACCCCCACATTGCGACCGTTGTGGCCGCGTTTGCGGTTGCGGCAGCGGCTCATGTGCATTGCCGTGTCGCGGTCACCGTCGGCTTTGTCGACATGATTATGGGCCTCCTCTTTCTGGTACCTGGATCGGTTGGTGTCTCGTCGTCGCTTGACACGTTTGGTCAAGCGTTGACCTCGTCGTCGAAAATGACAGAAACGTCAATCATTCTCAACGCAGGCCAGCAAGGCATTGTGTTCTCGTCTCACATGATGGTGATTGCCGTCTCAGTCTCAGTAGGTCTAGTGCTCGCGGCCGTAGTGCTGTTTCCTGTGCGCAAGGTGGTAGATATGCTCCTCAAAACGCCGCCGCAGACAAAAGGGGAGGAGCGGCTGTACAAGAAAAAGGACTGGTTGGGCGACATTACATTTTGACGAAGAGGACCTTAGACTTATATATCATCTGTACATATTACACTTGTAAAGTAAAATCATTATACTTATTGTTACTCCTTCCGGCGTTGATAAAGATAAAAAGAACTTACGAAGTCAATAACTTGAGACCCAATGTCTTTGACAACAAGACTTTCCCTTGCAGGGGACCACTTTTTACCAGAGACAAAAAGGCGAGCATGATCTGCTGAATCTCGCTATGAAAGCGATACTTTGACTATTATTAAATGCATCGTGATTGATCCAGGTATAGCATAAATCAACGTTAACTGATTCATTTGGCGTCCATGACATGTATATGTACAGCAATCCTACTCGAATAAAGTGCTCCAGATGTAGCCATTATGGTGTCATGCTACTACATTTTTGGACTTGTAAAGGCTACATAGATACGTTTATATGTCAGAAATTGCATGCCGTGCGTGAATAAATATGGATCTATCGAGCCTAGTTAATCACAATTAAGGTATCACTACATTAATATTAGACTACATGACAGTACTACTCGGTGCTCAAATACTATCGTATACTAGTCGTCGCATTGCAAGGGAAAATGAAAATAGTATTTTTGTTTTATGCTTTTTTCAATAGAGGCAACTTAAACAAGCCGCAGGGTCTATCTTGCTTATATTTTCACTAGCATGTATTGGACCTCCTACATGAGCAATTGGTGTGCAATCGCACGAGTGTCACCACAAAGAGGGTTTCTTATGTCACGCTAGAAGCTCTACTAATCAGTATACCTCATGAAGAGCAGCAGCTGTGCTTCTCGATAAGGCCGCACATTATCCTTCTTGCTGAGTCTTGCCGTTGATTTGGAAGAATAGGATGGAGAGCTCATGCCTTTGGGCGGCATTCCTATATAGCACTGCAAATTGTTTCAGTGTGTCAACATAGAGCGATTAACTTAATGTACTGTCGTCTCTCGTACTCCAATAGAGTGGAATAATTTGACTTCATCCACAATGGTAAAGAAGGCTGCTGCGGTTGCTGCAGTTTCAAAAAATTGTTATCTCCGCGTCGGCATGAATTTTATCAAGATCAACAAAGCTTTTCTCCTTCCCTACCCTGTAAGACCTCTCCAAAATTTACTTAGTATATGCACGCGCTTGTGGTTTATGGTGTCGGTAGCATGCCATAATATCAATGCGCCTGATTGTCCGGCAATATCTAATATGAGAACGTGCAAATTATTTGCATATCTCTACAGCACCATTGGCGTATTATAGCATTATTGAGCAATAGCAATGCAACTATCAAGCAACGGAACCAGCCGCGGTGAAACGGACATAAAAAAAAGCTCCTTTTTTTTATTGCATCAGTTCTTTATTTTTCTCTTTTCTCCTTGTCGCTTCCATCATCCAAAGATAGTAAATCTAACATAGCAGCGAAACGCGGCAAATCTCTCCAGATTGTTAGCTGATCTTATAAACTACTTGTGAGCATTAGATCTCCAGAAATTTATAACAACTCTTCCCAAATCTGCCCAGGCTGCAACTTTTACGGGTCATCAATTGTTCAACAGAGAGACTCTACAATTAGAGCGGGTACTACCCGGACGCATTGGTCAATATTTTGAATGCTAAATCGTTCTTTCTCATAAACAGTTACCCAGTTCGAGAAAAAAGTCCGTTAGGTTAGAAAACATGGCGATGTTTGATATGCACACTTTTAGTGGACAATCTACTCCAGATACTGTATTAAAGAAGCGTGTCGTCTTGCGGCAGAGCGGAATACACCATATCAATAACTCTTGATTAAAATCAGGCAACAAAAATGGTGGATCAGGAAATATAGCAGGGCTGTTGGTGGGTGGTCCTTATCAAAAGTTTTATCCGGATACAATGAGACAACATCATAGTATGTGTACGAAGACCCTTTACATTCGCATATCACCATGAGTTTGCTCTGCCCAACATCGCTAACGGTTTTTTTTTATAAAATTCGGCGATCTTTTCGTGAGCGAGATCTGACTGTATTTATGACTGTATTTTTCAGACAAATCACTTCGAAAATAAAGCTGAACAAGTCGGCCAGTTCCATGGACTGTGTTAAACTCGTGCAATAGAAGGATAGACATGTAGTACAATTACAGGTGGAGGCAGCTACTTGCGGCAGCGGATGGAGCACGGGGTAAAAACAAAACATTGGTAGGCAGGTGGTATCTTTCAACTCGTGGTAGATGTGGATGTATCTGTCTGCGGAAAAGGTGGGCTCCAGAGTCACATGATTTGTGTAACGTGAAAGAGCAGCGGGTCCGGTGATCCGTGCCCAATGCCCGCAGCAATACAGAACCAAGCTCCCAAACCACTGCAGAACTACATATGTATACGGATGTTTTGTCAATTTCTCACGGTTTACGTGGGTCTAAACATAAAGCAAAAGCACCACCAGAATGCTACGTTGAATAGCTGTCATCCGTGCCAATTTGAAGGCTTCTCATGTTGGTAACCAAAAATGGATCGTACAGCTTTAAAAAGTATCTCATTACAAAGAGAATAAAATACTGAGCCCATGGGTGCTCTTGCCTTGTCTGTTTCCATG
>VAFG01000234.1:11212-27348 GCA_013461545.1 Syncephalastrum contaminatum
CATGCTAAAAAATGTGTGTCATCCTGTTTTATCAACGAGGGGAAGGCCTCAATGTGATTTATTTTCTTTGTCCGGGTCTCCTTTCCGTGCTGATAACGCAGAGACCCACATGGATCATACATACTTGTCCACTATCATCGGCCGTCATTCTATAGGGGTAAGGTAACATCCTCAATGACAAGAGATGTTAAGTGCCTCCCAGAATCACAGCTTGAATCCTTTTAAACACTTGTTCAGTAATAGTATAGCATATCTTATCATTCGTCGACAGCATAAATAGCCATGAACTTGTTATATACATATATAAGGCACTTTCATTTGGCGGGATGATCGAAAGCCCCTAATGCTCAATCCCTTTTTAACCTTCTCATATGTTTCTAGAAGAAACAGGGAGAACGATTTATACGGACCTATAATATACACGCATTATTGTTCCCTTTTCCTTTATTCAGTCTCACTTTATTACTCATCATATGTATTACCCCAAACAGGTGGTGGCGTGGCGAGGGATGAACAGTCAGTCGAGTATTCTTGTCCTGCTGATCACCTGGGACAGGCTGTCAACATCAGTAGCTACATTTATATGTGTGTGTACGGGTTGTACGGGTTGTATTGGATTGTATCTAGGAGTGGTTTATCATAATATGTAGTCCCGCTCACATTTAGCACCATCTTGACGAGAGTCTAGCGATTGTGTCCTAGTACAATGGATGTATGAGCATTCTGATGAAAGTACGTGTACTTATATCATTGTGCACACCGATTGTTTCTCCTACGAGTATATATGCTGTGCTTAATATTCTGTGTACCGCGGCGAAATCATTGAACTGGCTGCATTGGACACCTTCAGATAATGCGTTATATTTTGTACATGAAGCCCTACTTATCTTCATAGATACACTCACATATATGGTGTGGCTTTGGTCATTATATCTTCCTACTTGCTACAAGTATTATGGATGTTTGAACATGCGTTTCACTAATGCAGTAAGAAAAATAGTCTGCTCCAACCAAAAAGTCTCCTACAAATACATATGCTCATTTCCCTGACTACCATATAATTAACGAGACGCACGTACAATAAGTCTTCCATAAGGATGTTGCATAAGGATGTTGCAGGGAATGGTATTAATGACATTATTCATGCTTACTAGAGCCTACAAGGAATATTAGGTCGCTCGCTGAACAGGCTCAGTCCTGATTCGTAATACTATTATATTATGCTCTTTGGCTGGAATGCGAGGAATGCAACCGGATTATCTTGACAGATGTACAACAGATAATTTACTACTGACAGTAAGTGCTCATACAGATAATGCACCTGTCGTTGAGCACTATGATATATGTAGTATTTTTTGTAGAGTAAGGCCGTCATTTGCCAGATAAAATTTTTTGGAGTGTATGTGCTAGCAGTCATTTTCTGAAGCTAAATAACCGCTTTCTTCAACCTGGGTATTAAAGCAGTACACGCTTACTAAGTATCAACATTAGAGTAGGTTTTTACTGGACTAGGGTCCACAACGCCGTCAGAAGAAATATCGTGCATCATGTAACATCTTTATTATTCATTCCTCGCAAAGAACTTCCTTTTGAATAGCATACAAGATCGTTGCTTATAATGACAAATATCCCCCAGTTGTGTTCAGATAGAACGGTTCGTGTCCATCGATATGTGGTTATTTACCTAGATCGAAACAGCATATGTTCTACACGCGATTCAGTAATTGGATGGAAAGTTCAGGTCCCGCATAGCAACCTCGACATTAACAATCCAGACTTAACACAAAAACTCTATCCGCTCTGTAAATGTCGTCTGTGCTGCTACGGCGATCTGGCCTAATCGCACTGCGATCGAGCAGACGATGGATCTCAAGCTCGGCTAGCCTACGTATGGCTACTCAAAATGGTGACAGCAAACCCAGCACTGGCGACAGCCCCAAATCCAACGATGCCCAGGATCCTCCTCCTGCCAAAGCCGCCGGAATGGCTGGATCGCCACCAACACCACCCCCCAACAATAACAACAATAACAACAACAATAGTGTCAACAACTTTACTGTAGTTGGTCAGCCTTCGGTAGACGACAAGACGACGAATGCTTCGAGTCGAGGACGGAAAGCGACCCGGAAAAGCAAACGACTGCCTGTGATTCCAGGTAACAACAGTCGAATCTCGGTCATTTCCGCTAATCGGTTGGGGTTCTAGATGCATTCTGGGAAAAAAGCTACTTGCCTCAGGCCAAGTTAAGTGCAATGACCGATCTCGTGTTGGACGACCGAGTACCGGCACACGTTTGGGACGAGCTCCGTTACTGGGTCCGAGCAGGCCTCGCACAAAAGGAAACAGTTCCTGGCATGTATCGCCACGTGGATCATGTCATCGTCAATATCCCCGTCTCGGGTGCCACATACGTCCAGGATACCATGGCGCGCATGCTGGCTGTCGAGAACGAGGCTGATCTCATTATTTTGGATCCTCAAGATCTGGCTGTGATCGGTCATGACGGTGACCTCCATATGGGTAAGTAGCAAAATTCTAGCGGGGAAGACGCGGTTTATTGATCGACATATGGTAGAACCGACCCTTCGGGTTCCAGAAAACCAATCCGTTTTCTTTGTGCGTGCCAATGAGCATGAGGAGGGCGAGGAAGTCCCCGACGTGGATCATAACGGTATCGTGGACATGATCATGAAGGAAACCGCCCAGAGAGCAAAGGTCCCCTCCATGAACTCGGCTGAAATGCGTGCCCGACTCCATGCCTTGTATCTTCGTATCTTGCAGCACCCGATCGCAAAAAGCAGCAACACGAACCAGCCCCGCATCGTGTACCTGCGTGACTATGGTGAGATGCATGAGGGCGAGCCTTATTTTGCGGTCAAAGTGCTGGTGCGGGTTATTGAAGAGCTGCGTCAAAAGGGACAGCGACTGCTGATCGTCGGCGGTGCCTCGCCTCCACTGAAAGGCGTCGAACGAGACGATAAGTCCATCCCGATCTACCAGTGCATGAAACTTCTCGACGTGCCTGCACCCTACCACCAAGACCTTGAGATCCGCAAGCAACACGAGCAACTCTTCAAGGACGACGCATCCCTGCGCATAGGCGAGATCAATGCCCAAAAGATGCTAAACGCGCTTGAGGCCAAACGCGTGCTTCCATTTGAGGACGTGCCCCACAAACTGCTTGAGCTAGAACAGATCACGGATGTCATTTGGGAAGCGCCCGAGGTGGAGCGGCGCGTGAGTTCTGCCCTGGGTAGAGCCCTTGCGGAAAAGAAGCCGCATGTCGATCTCGCCGATTTCAAGGCCGCCAGTAACTTGATACGTCTGAGTACGGTTGCACGCGTGACAGCAGCGGCGTCGGGTGTGGAGAAACGGAAAGCATACCTCGACCCGAGCGGCAAGGTCAGCATGGACGAACTGAAGGCCGACTGCAGTGAATATGAAGCTCGGCTCTTGAGCCGAATCGTGGATCCATGTAAGTTTTGTGTGTGTGTGTGTGTGTGTGACCAGGGTGTGTATGGATGGGGGTCAAAAAGAAAAAGAGATATCTCCTCTCGCTGAGAAAAGCATGTGCTGATCCTAAAGTCTCGTACAGCAAAAGTGCAAGGTTCGTTCAATGATGTTCGGGCCCCGCAGTCAACGGTGGAGACCCTGCAAACGTTAATCAAGCTGCCTCTCGTGCGACCGGATCTATTCCAAAGCGGCATTCTCAAGCGCAACTTCATCTCGGGTATCCTCTTGTTTGGCCCACCCGGTACCGGAAAGGTAAGCGGTTTTGGAAATGTCAGTCATACATTATTGACATGTCATGATACATGTTTATTTTCTAGACCATGCTAGCGAAAGCGGTTGCCAAGGAAAGTGCGAGCATGATGCTGGAAATACAAGCAAGTGATATGTAAGTACCCATTCATCCCCAGATGACGAAAATTTGAGAGAAAAAACTCAATCATATACTCTCTTTCCCAGATTCGACATGTACGTCGGTGAGGGCGAAAAGAACGTCAAGGTAAGCGCAATATTTCGACGATAAATGCATGCCATATGAAAAGGGCTGCATGTCTTTTTGGGGGGACACAAGATGATCTGACTTTGTTTATGTATGTGTGTGTGTTTTGCAGGCGCTATTCTCACTTGCGCGTAAATTATCGCCATGCGTGGTGTTTATCGACGAGGTCGACAGCATGATGAGCAAGCGGCGATCCGACACGCACTCCAAGGCGCACCGGGAGATTATCAACCAGTTCATGGTCGAATGGGACGGTCTCACGAGCGACAACCAGGGAGTCATGGTGATGGCCGCGACAAACCGGCCGTTTGACCTTGACGACGCAGTTCTGCGCCGTATGCCCCGAAGAATCCTTGGTACGGATCACAAATGCATATCCAATGTGAAAACGCAGGGGATTGCGATAGTAGCAGAGGAAGAAAGGAAAAGCTTATATACTTTCTTTTTTGTAGTGGACTTGCCTAAACAAGAAGATCGAGAAGCTATCCTGCGGACGTTGCTGCAAGATGAACAGCACGAGGTTTCCGTGGCGGAGCTGGCACGGGCAACTGAGCACTTTTCTGGTTCGGACCTGAAAAGTCTTTGTGTCACGGCCGCACTACGAGCAGTGCAACAAGAGGCCCTGACCATGGAAAAGCGTGTGTTGCGCCAAGCGCATTTCGACGAAGCCCTCAAGCTCGTCCAGGCCAGCTCCAGCGACGAGATGGACTCGGTCGTGGAAATACGGAAATGGGCGGCCAAGTACGGCGATGGAGGCTCGAAGCGCAAGAAGCAGACGATTGGTTTCTCGTAAATATGAAAGAATAAGACGACCCAAATCCGTGGAGAAAGTCATGTGCCAAAAAGACGACGACGACGACGAACGGACAAGGACAAGCAGAACCAGTTGAATCATGCCGTATCTAAAACGGGCAAGGACAAACCCTTTAGATTTTTTTGTGGTCATTTCTTTTTCTTTCTCTCTTCTTTTTCTTTGTTCCCCTTCACGCAGTTTTCTTTATTTTATTTTTCCTCCTTTGCCCTTTTTCTCTCTTTTTCATTTTCATTTTTTTCTTTTTCTTTTAAACTATACCAACGCAATTTGTATATAAGATGGTAATATTGAAGACTATGACAACAATTTCCTTTGCATGAGTCGTTGAAGTGTCTAGTTGTTCAGGAGACGCCTCCCCCCGAGGAGATCAACTCGACAAAGCCGGAACCGTTCCCGTCCATGTCGACGCCTGCCCTGCAAAGCAACGTGCACTCGGCAAACCCTCTGCCGCGACGGCCTCGGCGACACACGCTCGCACGGCCAGACAGCGCCCTGGCCCTTCTTTCCGACGATCTCTACAACGAGGATGACCCGGAGGAGGAGCACCAGGAAGCGTTTGACCGAATATCGGATATCCTGTCCAATCTGATTCAGGAGGCTAACGACGCCGTGCACGGCATCCAGCGCGAACAGGCGATCCTGACCCAGCAACCAAAGAACACACACAAGCGCTCGTCTTGCTCCTCCATCCTCTTGTCGCGTGCGTCGCGGATCCCGCGCCCGGCTTCGAGCTGTAGTCCGTCCAGGAAGCGCGCGGATACGATGGACGCGTCCACGGCGTCGCCTCTCTCACCCCCGCTTACCTCGGCGTCGACGTCGTCGTCGTCGTCGTCGGTGCACACGCCTTCGGTCCGTGCAGAGACGCCTTCGCCTCCGCCTCTGCTCCCGGCGTCTTGTGCACCAGTGTCAGAAGTTGTAAAGCGGGCGCGGCCAGTGTCGATGCCAGTCGAGCTGCGTCGACGCCGTGACCCGCTGCTTGAATCCTACGAGCGGCTCGACACTCACATGGCCCTCGTCGAGTCACTCTCGCGTGACCTCGCCCATCCTGACAAGGACAGCCCAGACAGCACGACACCTACCACCTCGTCACGGCTCTCGTCGGCCCTGCTCGTGATTCCTTTCCTGCACATTCCGCATGCGCTCATCTCGATGGTGTATGACAGCCTGTCTTCGTCTTCGTCGTCGTCGTCGTCGTCCGCGGCGGGCATGATTGCGTGGGCGTTCTTTTTCGCGTTGGCGAATATCGTTGTGCATACAGTGCCAACGATGATACCCACGACCAAAGCGAAGAATACCCCTTTTCTTCACAACACGCCATCCAGGCGGCGGTCCCTGCCTGGTGCATACACCACACCTCCTCCACCTCCTCTTATCGTGCGCCGCAAGCCCCGCACCCGCAGATCCATTTATAGAAAACATCATGCTCGCTCGCCTGCACCGGTCCGCTCTCCCATCCACCTCCATGCCAGCACAAGCACCACCGCCTTGCTTGCTAAACAGCAGCAGCTCCAGCAGCTCCAGCAGAAAGCGCCAGTGTCTCATTATTCCCCGCTTGTGCGATCTCAGACTCAGCCCCAGCATCTCAAGCTTCTCCAGCAAAAGCAAACACAGCATCCCCAACCACCTATGATGATTATGCAATCCAGCTCCATGACCTCTGTCGCCGCGTTGACACGGCGTAATTCATTTTAAATATATTGTCTTTTGTTTATACCAATATACACACACACATACACATGCTACGCAATTCCACATTGAATTTATACAATACACGTGCAAAAGATCATTTAAACTTCGTGCTTGTGTTCCGCCAACGCTGCCAAAAGCGATACGGTGTTTTCGCGGGTGGCCACATTCGGGTTGGCGAGCTCGTCCTGGATTGCGACCAACAGTGGTTGTATCGACGCAGCCGTCAACATCGCACTCGCGTCTCTGTCCAGCGGTTTCCCGAAACGGCGAATGCAGGTGGTCACGTCACGGTCCGTCAAGCCATACACATGCACAACACTGCTTTGTGTTTGTTGATTCGGACAAGCTCTACACAGTATGGCACGTCCCTTGTTTTCGTTGTGTGTGGTAGTTAGCAAACAGTAGCCATGGAAAATTGCACATGATTTTGTATAAAGCATAAAAGGATACCAATTTACCTGGAGGGCACGCTGAGCTTGGTCAAAGTCGGTAACGAGCTGCATGGTCGCATGTGAAGGGAAATAAATGGCGAGAGGCTTGCGTGTTACTAGACAGACGTACATGCATAAGCAAGTAAGTAGGTACATTCAATTCTAAATGGAGACGCGGGCCCGTTTCACCGGCTGCTACTATTATTAAGTACGACTTTGTCTTCACATACATGGGGGTGTATTCCAGCTCGAGTCATCACGCCATGTCACGCGCGTGGTATGGGTCGCATAAAATTGATCGTCGATAGAATAATGGCACGCAACCCGGAGGGGTGACTGAATGTCTGTGAAAAGCACATCGGAAGGCAAGGTGAAGGCGGCATAAAGCGTACAGGGCTTGCCTGGCCGCAGACCGCAGAGCGTGGTGCGATCGACTTCTCTGGGTAGTACAACGCGTGGGCTGTCTGCGGTCGAGAGCAGGACGTGCACCTTGTCTATTTCTGCGACACTTGATAAACAAATAGGCGCCCGTCAGCCACGCGTGATATTCGTATTCTTCAGATAGTGGTACCTCTGTATTTCGACACGGAGCCAGATCCGTTCTTGGTTATATCCTTGGGCCCACCCATGACATGCCTGTATCTCAATATGCTCTTCTTCATCTTGTTCATCTTCGTCTGCCCCTTGCTCGTCCTCTGGACGGTTCGGCGGAGGGCTGCGCGGCTGCAAAAGAGGCACAAGCCCTGGGGGCGGGCTTGGGAGCCGCCGCCTTTTGCGTCGCGTAGACGAACCATCGGGATCGAATGCATCGGCGAATTCTCGCCTCAAGACTTCGCGCGTATCTGCCAAAAGAGCTTCTTTGGTGCGGATCTATCGCATCGCAACAAAGGCCTTTGTCATGAGTATTTATAATGACAACACTGTACGTCGTGGTATTACATTGTGTCGCGTCTGGCGCTGTTTTGCCTGTGCTTGCTGGATTCGCGCTTGCAGTACCTGAAGCGTGCGTTGCAAATGGTCTGCAGGAGAGCTCATTTTAAAGAGGATCAAGAAAAAATGCGCGTAAAAAGTACGACTCTGAGGTCAAAGCTAACTTCTATTTTCTTATTGTCAGTTTATTTTCATCATCATATCCTCTGCATATAAATATAATATATTAACCCTCATTTGAATTAGTACCAGCATGGAACAACTCTTAAACGGTTGGCTGTGAGAAGCATGACTTTATTGAGCATGTCGTTTTAACCACACGCAGTAAGCAGTGCGTACTTGCTGTCAAAGTATATAACACTGTAGAGGATAATTAATACATCACGCGCGACAAGGTCAGTCAGACAAGGCTTACCCAGCATTGACCAGGGCATCAGCTACTATCACATCATATATCATTCATTATAGAATCATGAAATATGGTTATAAAAGGGAATGAGTTACCAAATGGGGTAAAAGATCAAAGGCGCGCATATTGGGAAGGGGTTGAGTTTTCTGACTGACGGCGGCAAAAGGCGGAACAGAACACCGTTTTCCCTTTCTTATTCATTCTACTCTCCTTTTAACTCATCATCATGAAGGCCCTTATTCTCGTCGGCGGTATGATGTCGTCATCTCGTCTTATCTTTATCCTCATTCACCTCCCTTAGGCTTCGGCACGCGTCTGCGACCCCTCACACTCTCTTTGCCTAAACCCTTGGTCGAATTCGCCAACAAACCCATGATTCTTCATCAGATTGCAGGTCTAGCCAAGGTAATAAATGCAAAGATATATCACATATGGATCGCTCATTTACGTTGGATTAGGCTGGTGTGACTGATATCGTGTTGGCTGTCAACTATCGCCCGGAAGTGATGGTGGCCACGCTCAAGGAGTACGAAAAGATCTATAATGTTACCATTACCTTTTCGGTCGAGACTGAACCGCTTGGCACCGCCGGTCCTCTTGCCTTGGCACGCGAGATCCTCGGAAAGGATGACAGTCCTTTCTTCGTGCTCAACAGCGATATCATTTGCGATTATCCTTTTGAGCAGCTCCGTGATTTCCATATCAACCACGGTAACGAGGGTACCATCGTGGTATGTATCAAGTTCTCTATGTGTGTGTTCTATTCTTAACACTTTTCATCTTTTGTGTATTCAGGTGACCAAGGTTGATGACCCTTCCAAGTACGGCGTCATTGTCAATCGCGCGGACAGCACCCAAATTGAGCGCTTCGTCGAGAAGCCCAAGGAGTTCATCAGTAACAAGATCAACGCCGGTATCTACGTCTTGAGCCCCAAGGTTCTCGAGCGCATCGAGGTAAAAGGCTCACCATTCGGTCCATTCAGCATATATTGACTTTGTACCTTGGACTAGCTGAAACCCACGTCGATCGAAAAGGAAGTGTTTCCCTTTGTCGCTCAGGACGGCGAGCTGCACACCTTTGACCTCGAGGGTTTCTGGATGGACGTCGGTCAGCCCAAGGACTTCTTGACCGGCACCTGCCTCTACCTGAACCATCTTGCCAAGAAGCACCCCGAGGAGCTGGCCAACCCGAATCTGGAGTATGTCCACGGCGGCAATGTCATGGTCCATCCTTCGGCCAAGATTGGCAAGGGCTGTCATATTGGCCCGAACGTCGTGGTCGGCCCGAACGTCGTGATTGGCGACGGTGTGCGTCTCCAGCGCTGCGTTATTTTGGAAGGCGCTCAGATCAAAGATTATGCGTGGGTCAACTCGAGCATTGTGGGCTGGCACTCGACCGTGGGCCGCTGGTCCCGTCTCGAGGGCTCATCTGTTTTGGGTGAGGACGTGACGATCAAAGATGAGATCTATGTCAACGGTGGGTCTGTCCTGCCCCATAAGAGCATTGCTGCCAACATTACCGAACCCCAGATTATAATGTAATGTAAATAGTCTTATCTATAAGCATATACACACACACACACACGTACACCATTTCTTCCCTTTTCTCGCTTTCACTTGTTTCTTGCTCACCCCTTGCCACCCTTACCCTTAGCTTTATGAAATATATAATAGCTTAAAAGAGTCGTCTTCATTTGAGTGTGGATACGCGCGGACAGAGTGTGGAAGAAAAAGCGAATTTGGTGTGACATTGGGTACTGCCAATCTTCTTCTGTAATTCCAAAGATATGGCATGCATTAATATTGATAACCAGGCAACCGGATTCTAGTATCTATGAGATCGACGGGTTTTACGAGCGGCCGTGTTTATTTCTGATATGGGATGCTCCAGCTGTTTAGCCGGACCGACTGTAGGGCTCGGCGTACCAGGACTGCTGTAGCTTATTCGGTCGATGACGCCGAAGAAAAGGACAGGTATCACAATTTCTCGTGTCTTGAAATACCATCCCTATCTTGACCTTTGTGACCCTTGTGCTCAAGGGCATGGAAACGGCCTGGTCAGAGAAATGGAGAGAGACAAAGTGACTACACTCACCATTTATGAATTTGAATATACTCGATATGGCGCGGTACCTTTTCATTTTCCATAACGGGAAGCAAGCGCCGCACCAAAAGAAAGGAAAAAGAAAAAAGGTTGGCTTGTGCCACATCATTTGCACCACCGTTTACAATCGGCACTAAAGACAGGCAATAGAGCAAAGCATAATGATATGAAACGGTGGCCGAAAAGGTCACATTACTGTCAAGTCAGCGAAGAAACGTAATCTGGCTTGGTATTTTGGCTGCGCAAACTAAAATAACAAGGGGATGAATGGGGCGCCCGTACTAACTAATAGTATACACCAGCCCATCAGCCACTCTGGAAAATCGGATTACTACTTGTCTCGGGTGACAGAAAATTAGAGAACGCGACTGAGCCAGGCGTATGGTTCATCGGTGTAAACAAAGTACGATCCATGGTGGAAATGAAAGAAAAAAGAAAAAAAGGAACAAGCCTCTCCAGAACGCATGCAGGCCATTGAAGGCCGTAAGTCGCCTGACCCTTGCCACATTACAGTGAGGCTGCTCACGCTTTATCCTTTTGTGTGACATGAACGAGGATCCTCGGTTAGGATGTTCATGAGCAAACCTTTGGTTGCCCCAGGTTCCTGGCGACGAGTGCCGTTCCCTATTTTTTTTTTTTTCTTCTTCTGTGCTTTGGCTGAGCCGAATCTTGGCAGCACACGCATACATAACAAGTTAAAACACAAAAACATGGACATGGTCACAGCAGCAGCCATAACAATACATAAACCATACAGTACAGGAAGCACACTATTGTTGTGCTTCTCTTTTTCCTTTTTGCTCTTCCCTCTTCTCTTTCTTTCCTCTTCGTCCCTTCATCTATATGTACTTTATTTTCGAGGCGTTCAACGCTCGCGTAAGCTACCACCAGAGCGCCACCTAATCGTCCGAATAGACAGCTGACACCTCTTTTAACAGCCATTAGAGACACGCATTTTAGCGTACACGCGTATCGCAA
Organism: Syncephalastrum contaminatum; assembly: GCA_013461545.1. Taxonomy (NCBI): domain Eukaryota; kingdom Fungi; phylum Mucoromycota; class Mucoromycetes; order Mucorales; family Syncephalastraceae; genus Syncephalastrum; species Syncephalastrum contaminatum. The sequence continues at coordinate 22,577 of VAFG01000234.1, forward strand.
CCTCCATCGCACTCGGTATTCTCTTTATTGTGTACGTCGGTTACCTCGGTAATCTCGTGGCCCACGACCATGCCCTGCTTCGATTGTCGAGCGAGGACATGTCCGAGCCCTACCCGATTCCTGACATTGAAATGTGCGCTCAAAACACGACGTTCACGATTGCCCGATGCGATATCACGTACATGAATTGGAGCTCGTCCACCCTACCCAACTGCTACGACTATATCCAGATCGGCACGGGCGAGGATCCGTCGTATTGTTCCTTGTTCCAGGGCAGCAGAGACTTCTTCTATGGCGTCGATCAGGATTATGACGAGACGTCGACAGATATCCGTCGCCTTGATATCTACTGGAAGATGAACTCGATTGAGAACGTCACGGCGGCTTCGATCAGTATCCCATCGCTGACCTTGGAAATGTACGATCCAACCTTCAACCGATGGAATGATTCCAATATGGAGGATATGATACCCCAGCAGGTAAGTGTCTTTGATTGAGTCTCGATTGAAAGAGTCACATGCCAGCAGGACGAAAACGCTAAAACTCTACATGCTAGCAACAAGCCGTCCGCAACATGGTCTGGGGCACAGGCATGGCGACGACCATGCAAAACCATACCTCGAATATGTTCTTTACCGTTCAACGGTATAGGGCGATTCGACCCTACGATTTTGCTTCTCTTCTCGGTGTCGTAAGTATAACAATGATCTCGATACTAGAAACACCGACCTCATGCATTTTAAGGAAACCAACTTTGTCGAAATACCCACCGTCGAGACAACCCAGTTAGACTGGCCTCTCCACGCAGATAATGAAGATATTACAAATGGGGTAAACCGCACATAGTTTTGACCAGGCTCAATCTCATCACTATCATAGGTGTATCATGGCCAGTTCTCATTACAGCTCTCCAAAGTCACGGTCGACGTCAAGGTACGAAAATAGCAAAACACATGTGCCTTAAACTCAAAACTTCCTTCCTGGATAGACCGAACAACGGCAACACACCTTGCTGGCCTTGGTGGCGCTAATCGGTGGTGCTTACGGCGTGATGACAACCTTATACATTCTGTTGTTTGGCATGATCCGTATCGGACCTTTTGGTCTCGTGCACCATGTGCCGCAGGCGGCCATCCGCGGCAAAGAGAAGCTCGGCAAGGTCCGTAGCCAGACCGAACGACGCGAATCAACCCAGTCCTGGGCGCGCTTCCTCCCTGCCCCGTTCCGCCAGTCCGAGAGCACGAGCACGACCATCCACGAGGAAGAGCAAGCGATGCACAAGAGTGACGACCGCAAGAGTGATGATATCCTAATCCAACCCCTCAGCCACATTGCGGTCGACAGTGACAACCACCGCATCCAAGGGCCCTGGCGCAGTGGCCAGAGTAGCGGCAGCAACAGCGATAGCGAACAGGCACCTCAGCCGCCGCCGCTCCATATGCCTGCAGAGGCCGCCGCCACTGACTCGCGTGGACTAATGATGATGGCCGTGGGCAACAGCACCAGCGCCGACGTTGTGATGCCGCCCCAGCTCGTGGGCTTAGTGGAGCAGCTCCGTCGTGAACAGGTTGAGACGTCACTGCGCTCCCAACGCCTGGAGCAACACGTCCTTGAACTCGAGGAGATTTTGCGGTCGTATTACATCAACATGGACTGGCTTGATCAGCACCGGCACCTTCGCCACCACAAGAGCCCTGAAGAATATAACAACACGTATTACTACCGGAAACGCCAAAAGAGCGCGCGGTCCGAAGTCGGTGGCTGGCTCTACGAGGACGCGGTCCTCTCGCCCTCCACAAGCAGAAGAGGCAAAAACAAGAACACAGAGAAAGAATGAGCATCATTATTTTTGTCTGACTATACCACTCTACTACCACCTTGGTCCCTTTCTACATGCACTCACGCGCACACGTACTCGCACTCGCACCCACATGTATTCTTTTCCTGTATTATTCTTATATTCTCTCTATTCATTTTTTTTTGTTTTTGTATGTAAATGTGCTTTCCTTACATTCAAGGAGAGACAAAAAAAGAATTTCCATTATTTTCTCTCCTTTTAGTCCTCCACGCTGCTTGTTGTTGTTGGCATACTGGCTGTGTGTGTAATTTAAATAATGTTGCGCCATATTTATGTGCACAGAAAACCCCCTCCTTTTTTTCTCATTCGCTCATCTTTCCCCACTATTTTTCGCCTCCCCTTTTCATGCTTGTGTGACGCTACACACACACACATATATATACACGCACACATACATTATACATATTGTACATGCATTCAGGCTATTTTTTTTGACACGCAAAGGAATGTAATATTCCATCTGACCTGCAGATAGATAGATTTTATTTTGTTTAAATAAAGCAGGAGCCCCAGCGTTCCATGGGTGGGCGGTAAGTGGGTGTCATGCCGGTACAAATGTTGCTGTTAATTTCATCAGAGGACTTGACAACCGACGCGGTATAGCCACCGCTGGAAGCGTCGTAATGAGCCAATGTCATTCCCAACGGAGGTGTCTTTGGGCGAGGGGGCTCTTGCTGTTGCATAGTGTTGATAGGGAAGCACGGGGCCTGGAAGGTGGGAGGCATGTCCGTGTCCATGGCTTCAGTCTTGGTTTCGTCTGTGAAGGCCCGCTTCGCAGCGTTGGTATACGTTGGGGATATCGGTTGCTATTTTCTATTTAGATTTTGGTTTCGACACTATATTAATGACTTACAGATGCTTCTATTTCATCTGTCTTGCGCTTTCGGATGGGAGGGATCGTGTTGCTGTGTGTCATGATGAAAAGCGCCAATAGAACACGTAGAAAATAGGATATGTGGGGAGGAAAAGAAGGTATGCTGAAGAGCGGGGTTGGCCCGTGCCCGGCGCTTTATATATCTTAGATCTAAGCCACCTTCCATAGGCATGAGGGGGAAAAGGAGAAAGCAGGCGGCTCAACTTTTTAGGTCCGCACAAATTATTATCAAAAGAGGCAAATCCTGCACTCTCAAAAAAAGAAAAAAAGTTGTCAACCTTGTCATGCCCAAATTAACTGCCAAGCAAACCAAGAAACAGTCAAATGAACCCGAGAATCGTGCGTTTGGTCCGCTCTTCAACAAGGATCTCGGTCAGCATATCCTGAAGAACCCACTGGTCGCACAGGGCATCGTGGACAAGGTATAACCCAAGGGTGCCTTGATTCATTGACATTTAACAGAAAGTGTGTAGGCGAATCTGGTGGGATCGGACACTGTACTTGAAGTGGGTCCTGGTACAGGTAACTTGACGGTGCGTATTCTTGCCCAAGCCAAGAAAGTGTGCGCTGTTGAAATGGATCCTCGTCTGGCTGCTGAATTGCAGAAGCGTGTTCACGGAACGTAAGTCAAAGTCAATACAAGACGACATGCTGCTATGGTTTTTAAACTCGTGGTATAGACCAGACCAGCAACGACTTCAGATTATGGTGGGTGACTTTATGAAGACGGAACTGCCCTATTTCGATGTGTGCATCTCCAACACACCCTACCAAATTTCGTCACCTCTGGTCTTTAAGCTGCTCCAACACCGTCCTCTTTTCCGGTAAGGCAGAAAAGTTCAGTGTGTGATATCGAACGACTCATAGGGAGTGTAGCACGGCCATTCTCATGTTTCAGCGTGAATTCGCCCTGCGACTCGTTGCACGGCCAGGTGACGAACTCTACTGCCGTTTGTCCGTCAATGTTCAGCTCTTTGCCAAGGTCGATCATATCATGAAGGTCGGCAAGAACAACTTCCGTCCGCCGCCCCAGGTCGAGTCCTCTGTCGTGCGTCTCGAACCCAAGAACCCACCTCCGCCCGTCGATGCGAAAGAGTTTGACGGTTTATTACGTGTCGTGTTTACCCGCAAGAACAAGGTAAATGGCAAAGGCTAAAAAGATAACGTAGACTCATTTTTTTGTGATTTATCTAGCTACTTGTTGCCAACTTTAAGCAAACTGCGATCCTCAATATCCTCGAACAAAACTACAAGACCTACTGCTCCGCACACGAAATGGTAAGAAAACGCTAAGAAAAGAGGACTTCGACGGCGACTGATTAACGCGCGTTGCATAGATGATCGACGCCGACTTTGATATGAAAGCGCTTATCATGCAGGTGCTTGAATCCGTGGGCATGGCGGACAAGCGTGCTGCCAAGTGCGATCTTGATGATTTCCTCAAGTAAGTTTCTACAAAAAAGGAAGGAGGGCTGAACAGTGAGAGACAGGAGAGTATACTCATATGCATGCTGTTTTAGATTATTGCTTGCATTCAACCAGGCCAACATTCATTTCTCATAAAACAGCATCCTTCAATACTCAACTCTTATTCATACACCAAGTACGCGAAACACTTTCGTCTTTCTCTCAGATATATACTATATACTATATATATATATATATAAACAAAATTGTATACTGCCCCCTCTCTTTGATAAGAAGGGAAAGGATTTAAAAAAGCGTATGACGAAGGGATGGTGTCATATCCTAGCAAGGTTTCACCAGGTGCCCTCCATCTGCTTGCGGGACGAGAGGAAAGGGGACCCAAAGTCCATATGGAGGTGGGAGCCGAACGGCATGCATCCGTCGCGTGCGGCCTCGGACATGAGATTGGACAGCGTCTCTGAGGTATTAGCATCGTTTTCCAGGAAATCAGACGTCAAGCGGCGCACGTGTTCCCAAATCGTGGATAGGATGGCGGTCGAAGTCATCGTGCCCGGAATGGAAGGATGATGGCTGGGAATGCTACACCCGGTGAAAAAAAAAAAAAAAAGAAAG
>VAFG01000234.1:27547-66593 GCA_013461545.1 Syncephalastrum contaminatum
TTGCGTCTGCGACGGTGAGCCAAGCGAACGGGACTGTCGGTATCGGTCGCAGATGTGGCAGTATGAGTGGTATGAGAGGTGACATCAGAGTCGTCTTGGTCGGACAGGGAGACGTTGTGGAGGGTGGGAGCAAAGGCGGGTACTGACTCTGACGATGTTGTCGTGGTTTGTTGAGCGGGGTTCGCAAATGACGGCAGATTTATGCCGCCGTTGGGGAGAAGAATATTGGGCATACTTGCGGAGTCAGGTTCGAAATCGGCCATTTGTGCTCGCCACGTGCTGTCGTCTTGCTTTTCCTTATCACTCCTCAGCATACTCCTCTTGACTACCTGCGCGAAGCCTGACGGCGACGAGCTGTCTTCTTCCGATAACGCGTCCGTGAACGTCCCCGTCCCATCGTGCGCAGGCAGCGTGCTAAACTGGGGTTGATCCGAATGGTGAATGTCGAGATCGGAGAACGACTCGGTGTCGGACGCTCGAAACGAGACGAGCGACTCTGGCTCGGATGGATCAAAGGTGGGCGAGCTGGAGGTGCGGATATGGACGGGGCGATGGTGCTGTGAGGAAGTTGACGAGATGACATGCCAGTCTGTGTCCGAGTCGGACGAGAGTCTGGCTGCGGGTGACAGGACCACGTTGGCGTTGGTGTCTTGTCGCAGGTCTTCGACGCTCGTCTCATTGTACGGCCGACGCTGCTGCACATTGGGTCGTCGTCGTTGTTGTGCAAAGGCCATCTTGATATGAGGGATAGGTTATGTGCAGGATATATAATTTATCTTTACAGAGGAAAAAGGAAATAGTAATAATGGAAAAAGGGAAAAGAGTGCGAATAAAGTGAAGGGATGATCATGACCCGTTTCTCTTTCTCAAACGGGCACAGTGTGCGACGGGGCGTGACTTTTTGTCTGTCGTGCGTTGATAGGCAAGTGGCAAAATCCGCATTCTTCACCCCCCAAAAAATAATTATTACACTCGTTACGTATGCGCCCTCGTGAGCACACGTACGTATTTTTCAGCCTTTTCGAACCTTGTATGCTTGTTCATGCTGGTACGAACACCACCAGCCGACATGTCATTCCTTTTTCCTATTCCACTCTTCGTTTTATAAAGAAAGTAGTGGACGTCTGTTCTCGCTGGAATCAGATATGCTACGCTCTGGATATGATTTCGGGATGATTGCTATAAACGTACAAATAAAAAAAAATAGAGAGAGATGAGAGCGTTCGTTTGTTTACAGTTAAGCAGTTGTTGTGTAATACAAGGTTTACTTTTGCTTTTGACATTTGTTGTGCTCGGTCGAAAAGAACAAGACTGTATCCTGTTTGTTGGCATTATGGATCACCCCCGACATCGTCAATGACAACTTCCGGTTTCACCACTTTATCCAGCGTGATGGTGTGTATCTCGTAAAGTAACAGATAGGGCTATCATCCCGTGTAGGCGTATAGACGCTATCATTGAGCTCTGATTCGATGAGAAAACGAGGATCGTCTGACCACTAATTGATGATCGTACATCCGCGCGCACACATGGCTGCATACGGGGTCTCCTTCATCTCTTTCCAGGGCACCAAAACATCATCAGGGGTTAAAAAAGTGAGAGACCGGCTCCCACGCGCCTTCAGCCGACGGCGTAGCTACCTCGCACACCTTCTACTGCAATATTGCGGACCCGTGTCATGTAAGTAAAAAAGATGAGGGGTGTACTGGCAAGCGGCATAACTCAGGAGCGCTGGATTTGTTTTTCAAGTTCAGCACACGTTATCTTATTACACTATGGCGTGTTCAAGCGGAAGTGCGTAGCATCACCCGACCCCGCCAAGTCGTTTCTCGGCTCCTACATACTGCCTCGGTTGCGGAGCAGCAAGGATACCATCAGGAATGTACATTTTTGCTTGTGACAAACAAAAGCAAGTAAAACATGTATTCGCATGCTTCGCTTGCAGGACTGACGTAGCATAATATGCGTCTCTGTTGAGTATACATTTTATGCATTTCGTATTTATACTATCCATAGGAAACAGTAGAAGTCCTTGCTTTATTCTTTGAGAACCCTCCTGAGAAGGGCACAGCCATATATACGAAACCGAGGTACTTTGTTGTTTCTCTGTCTGTCTATCAATTTTGGAAAGATATCAGTCTTCTTTTTACAGCGGTGAAACGAGGAGCGGCATTTTTTCGCGTTACATCGTCACTACAACCAAACCATCTCTATATATACAGAAAATATTTCATTTAATACATTACTAAGGTAACCCTGTAATACTATGGATTACGGTATGCCACTGTTGGGTAACGAGTACTCATCTTTGAACGTGTGGATTAAATTTAACTTTAGCGCCCAATATCAAATGTGTTATGCAAGAAGATTTAAGAGATCCTCTTTTAGCTTACGGGCTACTTTGCTAGCAGGAGGTGTCTCTCCTGGCTCGACAACTGGAGAGAAATAGAAGTAGGTGCATCTATGAGTAGGCGTAGGCAGCAAAAAAGCAAAATACACAAAAGTATACGATAAAGAAAAAAAAAAAGTCGCAGCCTTACGTATGCAAGCGTGATTCATGCCGCCTGCCCCGACGTAATCTTTTTCAGTTATATTTTTGTCATTGCCATGAAACGTGAAGCAAGTCATGCTGGATCTTGGTACTCCAACTCGGGTAAGCCAAGACGAGAAAGTAGTGACTGCCGGCTAAGGGTTGAATAGCTGCTCGTCTGAACAAAGAACTGGACGAGTACCTGCAAGACGTGCCGTCGTCTGCCATTCCTAACGCCAGAGCCATAATTGCACCGTATGCTGCCATTACACTTTTGTATCCTCCAAACTGATTCCTTTTGTATAATAGTCATGCAGGCTATCGCTTCAGCGGACCGACCGCTGCATTCGCTTACAAGCTGATTGACACCACGTCAATGTAGGTTTCTCACGGTCAGCTTGCAAACTGACTCATATTAAACATTGAATATTGAATAGTGAACGCGTATTTATCTTGGGACCATCGCATCATGTGTACCTCCAAGCATGTGCTCTCTCCCGCTGCGATACCTATCAAACTCCCTTGGGTGATCTTTCACTTGACCGAGAAGGTAATATAGGATGATGAGAAGACCCACGCTATATGATATTGATATTAATACTTTATGTAACAGTCATTGATCAACTGTACGCGACCAACCAATTTCAGTGGATGAGCCTCAGCACAGACGAGGAAGAGCATAGTATTGAGATGCACCTACCTTACACAGCCAAGATCTTTCAATCGTAAGTACCGTTACGACCTCTGTTGATATATGCTCATTTTATCTATATTTTAGCAATCTGAAAGATATCAAGATTGTACCCATCCTGGTAGGAGCCATCCAAGACACCCAAGAAAAGACTTACGGTAAGTTGCTTGCGCCTTACCTGAACGATCCCAAGAATCTTTTCATCATCTCGTCCGATTTCTGTCACTGGTAAGCTACTTCCAAGAAGGGTTCCTTTCTTTAACTGTTCTGATAGGGGTCTTCGGTTCTCCTACACGTGCTATCGTCCTCGACCGGACGCGCCTCTCGTGCGACTGAACGCTCGCGGCCAGCACGACCTGCCTACACCAATTCATCAATCTATTTCTGATCTTGACCACCAAGGCATGCAGCTTATCGAGGCCCAAGACCATGCTGGTTATACCGAGTACCTTAAAAAGACAGGCAACACCATCTGCGGACGGCACCCGATTGGCGTCTTGATGTGTGCGCTCGACGCATTGAGCGAGCAAGGCAAGGTCATCAAGTTTACAAAATATGCCCAGAGCAGCCCCTGCCAGGATGTGCGCGACTCGAGTGTGAGCTATGCGAGTGCGTATGTTACCATTCAATAGTATTGTTTATGGGGTTCTTCTTATATATACACTCTTTGCTTTTGCTTGTTGGAGGGGATGACTATCTAAGGATGACTATGAATTACTTTTGCTTGTTGAGCTGTTCCTGCTTCCATAAGCTCTGGAGCGAGGTAAACACACGACCAGGCTGTTCGCGCAGATAGAATAACTTGGATCGACGCACACGCAGCTCGTTGGGTTTCTGCAGGACACGGATGGATTTGATCAAGGGCGAATACACAGAGAAGCGCTGCTCGACACCGACACGCATCACAATGTTGCGCAAAGTAAAGTTGGTGTCAATGCCCTTGCGTCGAATGGCAATGCAGAGTCCCATAAAGGTCGACGTCGTCGTCTCGCCAGGTGCATTCAACATTTCGACCATGACTACCGAACCGGGTTTGACGCCATTCGGGTTTTTGCGCGAGAACAGCTCACGGCGGCCATCGACATTGGCCTGCGCCACCAGAGACTCATCCACACGTTGCATCACATTGCCTCGGGTGGCAGGCTGTGCGGCAGTGCCTACTCGGCTGACATTCGTCGTGTGGAAATCTATATCTGAAAATGTCAGGACAAAGACAGCCCAATGTTTATCAATCGCATACGTTGACGGGCCACAGGAAGAGTATTTTTGGCCAGGGACAGATGGCGGGTGAGGGATCGCAGAGCGTTCATTCGACTAAAGGGTATGAAGAAAAGGAACGATAATTTAACGTATTGTGTGTGCGGTGCTGTGTGGCTTTGGGACCCTGTCAAACTCACCCAAAATTCCGCTTGAGTTCATGATTTGCTGATATTAACTGGGCATGGGACATGCTATCTCGCCAAGGGTCTGCATATCAACTACTTCTTTTAACTTGGAATTCCCCCTGCCCTTCTTATTTCTCTCTATTCAATTCTTTTGACATGTTATCGTCTGAAAAGCACGCAAAGGAGCTGCCTACCTTACCTGTCGATAATCGTTACCAGGAGGAGCAAGAGCGTACGTGTATCCATTGCCGTGTAGTGTATATCAATATCACTGTGTTTATGACAAAAAAACGTTTAACCTTTAGAGGAGCTGCGACGCAAGAGCGAGAAGCGCCATATGGTCACCGTTCTGGTTTTGGTGCTTGTTGCTTTAACTGTTCTCTGCCAGCTGGGTGTACGTCCAGCGTGTATTTCATTCTCTATCTGCCACACATCTCACTCTATGTATAGGCCAAGTCCTTCATCTGGCGTGGGAGATCGCAGGAAAAGCCCCCCTTCACGCTTCCCGGTGCCTCAACGGAAATGACCGAGTTTATGACAGATCTCTGGAACAGCTTTGGCGAGCCAGAGAACGAAGGCTACTGCCAAACAAGCCCAGAAATGATAGCGATGGAAGAGAAATTACAGGCTATCAAGAGCTATGTTGCTTTCCCGCCTAGTAAGCGACAACGCCATTTATACATCATGACACGAGTAACGCTTCTATAGAGGGACTTGAGCATGGCCAACCACCTCCGCGCTGCCGGCATGAACCTTGCAAGCCCGATGACTTGCCTTACCACCGCACTCTGACTGCTGAATTCGACCCACGCTCGAACGCCCACGCCGACGTTCGCATCACTGGTGTTTTTACGCCGCGCTCCGGCCATGTCATTGTCAACCATGACGGCGAAGGCGACCAGGTCAAGGTCCACGCCACCATCTTTGCTCAGAACGAGTCCGCGCTCCAGGACGTGTCGCTCCACGCCGGCTCGTGCGAGGGTCGCTACGTCGTCGATCTAAGACGCCACTGGACGAAACGGTGCCCCAAAGACTCCTGCTTGACCTTCGTTACTGTGGTGTCGTTCCCCAAGTCGCTGCAGCACTATCCTCGCCTCGATCTGCACGTGCGGCAGGCGCGCCGTATTGTGAGCCAAGGCTTAGACAGCATGGCGTTCGACTCGTTCAGAGCGGGCGTGGGCCAAGGTGCCATCCTATTGTCGGACGTCAGGGCCAACCAGACGTTGCTCGGTGCGCTCTATGGCGTTGTCATGGGTGACTACCGACCGATGGCCACTTGGGGTGGGATGGCCGTACGTGGCGCAACTGATGTCCATCTCAGACCGGTGCACCACGCCAACATGACTGCCACGACTTGGATCGGTCCGGCCGCTATGCATTTGGTATGTTCCTGCGCCCGAACAGCGATGTGATACTCATTCAATTTTTCTTCTAGCCCGCGGATACGTTCCAAGGTGATTTCAAGGTGTGGAGCACCACCACCGAGCCCACGATCGTGGCTCCGAACCCACAGGACATCCATATTGTTAAAGAGGGTTTCCTCGAGACCAGAGGCTATTACAAACGTGAGCACACCGGCGCGCGCGCCAATGTGCTCTCGCACCATGGCAGCACACGCCTCCTGTTTCAATAAACATCAACACCTGGCCACATCTATTTTTTTGTTGCGATTATCACATAAACTAAAAACGCGTAAAGAGAGAGAGAAAGAAAAGTAGAATGTAGAATCATGTTTCAGCGTGCGTATATGAGGGGTGCGTGTGTGTGTGTGACTGAGAGCGTGTGTGTTGTGTTCGTGTGTGTATGTGTGGAATGTTTTATACGTAGGAATTTACTCGTCGTCACTGCTATCCGAGTCACTGTCATCAGCCTTCTGACCCTCAGCGGCCTGACTGGCACCACCTGCAATCGCCGACGCCAAGCCCTGCTCGCGCATAAGCTTCATTTGGCCCGCGATCGAGTCTTCCTCGGGCTCCGAGATGCTGTCATCCACTTCCTCCTCCGGCGGCAGGTCCTCCTTGTCGTGGATCGTCAGCTGGATGTCTTGCATGATATCCGTGCCCGAGTAGGTATCCGACTTGACAAACAGCGAAAAGGTGTAGGTACCAGCCTTGGGCGGGCCCGGGAAGGGAATCTGGATCGTCTTTTCGGCGGTGATATCGGTGACCTTGCGGGGCGGGACCAGGATCCGGTTCACCTTGGGATCGCCGAGGAACACCCACCAGCATGGTTTCTTTTCCTATCCAGAAATTAATGGATTGACGCTTGTGCTATATCAACTTACAGCAGCATAGTAAGGGCTGTGCGCGACAGGCAGCGTGCCGTTTTCCTTGTCCTTTTGGGTCGCCTCTCCCATCTCGTCCAGCAATTCTTCTTCCTCGTCTTCCTCGTCTTCAGGGATATCGGCATTGATGTTGGCAAGTTTCAGGATAAACGTAATAACCGCACCAGTCGTGATGATCTTGTCACCGACCACTATTACACAGTGAGTACTGACAGCCCATCTTATAAATGGCCTTCTTACCTTGGAAAGCAGCCTTTTTGGCACGGAGACGGGGAATACGGTTAGCGACCTCAATGACATCGAGGTACTGCGATTCATCGAGCGGCTTGAGCAAGGTCTTGCGTCCATCTTCGGTCATGTTGAGCAGCTGCTGGGCAGAGAAGACATGCTTGCCCTTGGCACGGTAGTATTTGCGGAGCAGAGGCGAAGTAATGTGGGGCAGTTGTTTAATCGAAGGCTCACCAGGGAACGTGGCCTGGATCAAGTGTTGCTGCGTATCCATGATGCTCGTTGCAACGCCCAGCCATTGCTTGACGATGGCGATCTGAAGCAGACCTTGCAAGAGATGGATCGAGCGCTCGACGAGGAAGCGTTGGTCTATACAAGTGTTAGCCTCGAGAATATTTCTCTCCTTAACTATTTGACATGCCTTCTTGGAGAGCCTTGATTTCCGAAGCAGAGGCCTTGCTGGAAAGATCGAGACGCAGGAAGTGGGCATACAACAGGGTGCGGGCCTTGCGGCGGTAAGCAGGTACATTCGATTCAAGACGCTCGTACTTCTCGGCGCCACGGTTGCCGAGCTCCTCAACGATGGCGGAGTCGATCGCCTTGAGCAAGACATCTTCACCGGCACGGCAATCGGCACCTTCCTTGAACTCGTGCGCACCAGCCAGAATGTCCACCAAAGCTAAATCCGTATTAGCTTCCATCACATCCAAAATAAAAAAATAACGTCGATTTACCCTTAAAATCGGCATTCTCCTTGAGTTCCTTGACAAAGACACGCATGGAGGCGTTCAGGATCTTGTCCTTGGTATGACGTCTCGAGTTGTACCACCAGCGGGCCTAATTATGATAGAAAAATTCAGCTTACCGAGGTATTTTCTGTTGAATAACTTACGGTATAAAATGGCAGACCCAGACCAAAGATCAATGCATAGACGGCGAGGACAAGACGGCTGTTACCGCCCTCGATCATCTTTTGAGGCAGAGCAACGCCCATGGTGAAAGACTGCTTGCCATCGGGATGGCCGTACTGTTCGTAGTTCTTGCGAACCTCAGGATCGGTCAAACTGGTGTAAGATAGAATAACAAGGTAAGCAACATATCGCTATATAGTCATATAGTTCTTTTGCTTACGATTGATAAGCTTTGCTGATTTGGATGAAGCGCTCCTCGGACTCGCGCTCTGTACCTGGCTGAGCCTTGTCAGGGTGGTACACCAGGGAGAGCTTCTTGTACACCTTCTTAATGTCTTTTTCCGAAGCACCCTACAAACAAATGGATAGATAAGTATGGTATACTTGACATTCTTTGGGAAAGGTTCACTGTACCTCTGCGATGCCGAGGATCTCGTAGGGATCAAAATGTTGCTTGGGTGCTTCTGCAAAGGAGACCTGGTATGCCAGCAAAGCGACGGCAATCCAGCCTGCAACAATAAACAGGAATCTATAAGAAGAAGTAAGTACGAGTACAGTCAGAATCATAGGAGCATCCAAGGTGCAATGCGTACTTGGGTCGGGTCATCAAGTGCACAACGCGATTAGGCCGAGACTTGGCCAGACGGGCTCGTTCTTTCTGACAGGTGCCACATTCACATAGGGCTTCCTTTCCTTTGGCACCTAATACGAGTGTCAGAAGACAAAGAGACGCGTAGAAAGGTGATTTGACATTTACTGAATGATTGAAATGTCTTGTAGACCGAATGTGCCGTCACGGGCACGAGGACCAGTGACAGCACGGACAGCAAAAAGTAGCAAAAGTTGTACCCTTGCTCGTCGTAGCTATATTCAGCCATGACGTGTTGAACAGAGAGAAGGTACTATAAAGAAAAGAAAGAAATATAAAAGAGAAAGAGGGAAAAGGTGGCCCCTCTCTTTCTCTTTCTCTTCATTGCCATGAACCGCAATGCGGCTGCATTTCATTGGCTACCGCTCTTTGAAAATATGGAGGTGCAGCTTAGCCCAAAGACAGTTGGGCGTGATCTTGTATTTCCTGAAGAGTGTTTAATAAATACTATGTACAGAATGCCAGGTGCTTGTTGTTGATATGCTTTGATGAAATGAGGTATTAGGTGATCTTCCACTTTGCGATTGCTTCCCACACGGGATCATATTCCGCCGTCAAGATATCCTTGGCGTGAAACGTCGGTCCGATCGAGCCGTAGGCTTGCGCGAGGTAGTCCCACAGGGCTGGAGTGACGACGCTAAACTCATCCGAGATGGCACCCTGCGGTACAGCGTTCAACTTGAGCTTCGTTTCATTCTCAAAGTCGGCGAGGTGGGAGTTGTTGATCGGACCGTCCGTCAATTTGCCGTCGCAGAGACCCAAGAACCAGCGGCGCATCCAGGGACGTTCGACAAGATAAAAGTCCTTGTCCTTGATCACCTCGAGGCGGTCAGCTTCGTGCATGTACATGTCCCACTCGTTCAAGACTCGCTGTTTCCGCTCGTAGGCCATCCGGCCCTTTTCTGTGCCTTTGGTCAATGCTCGGTATAATGTGTCGATATAATGCATCTCGCTGTAATGGCCACGGTTGTCTCCCAGCTGAGCACGGTTAGCGAGTATATCCATAAATACTTGGTCATGTTTTTACCTTGCGATTGCATGTAAAGCAGAATAGTTGGAGTGTGTTGATACGGATGAGGATGCCGTGCTTCTTGGGCCGCATCTTGTGAAATTTATAAGCACACTCTTGACAACCTGTTCCCAGAAAAAAAAATGAGCTTTCCTTCTCAGTCAATCTCACTTTAACTTACGGATACGCAGATTGCCCTTGTAGACATACAAGGTCAAGCTCGCCTGATAGAAATTCTTTGCGCAGGTTGTGCAATTATGCTTTTCAGGCAAGCGATTAATGACATTGTTGTAAGGGACCGAATAAGGCTCGATATCGTGCGACGAGATGCAACCAACATGAGGACAGATCTTGTTGTGCTCTGGGTCGTCTACTTTGTAAAGGTACTGCTGCTTCCAGCTGTCGTTGGGTGCCTTGTATTCCACCCCGAATTGAATGCGAAGACGCTCCCGCCACAGATCGTCGCTTTGAGCCACTGTCTTGAACGGCGCATAGGCTTTTGTGAACTCCTCGCAGTCTTGATCGCCTAAAAACCCTCCGAGAATGACCAAAAGCTCAAAGCTCAGATCAATGAGTGAGGCAGGCATTGAGAAAGAATGAAATGAAGAAAGGACAGGTAAGAGCTCAAAAAATGACTCCGACTTTTATAAGACAGACCAGACCAAAGGGCAATCCGCAATCCGTCATTCGAATACATCTCCGCTTTACTATTGAACACTTATTGAGCGCTCAAGTCGTGTGTTCATCAACTTACCATGCCCGTAAGCATCTATTCATTCCATATTTATTATGAAATGGGCACGCGTGATGGTTGACGACTGTCGAAATTAGGCTTACCATTCCCAATTTAACCAAGCCGACTACCAGTCAGTTGGCAACATGTTTCTGCTCCCCATCAAGACACGCTTCCGAGGCAACGCTCCCTATGGTAAATGGCATACCTATTAGCTCAGTTACTGCTGCCTATTTTTACTACATACCTATACTTATACTGTACTCTTCTTTAGCGGACGAAAATGCGGAAGATATCATCGACGAAGCTATCCTGCTGTTTCGAGCCAACTGCCTGTTTCGCAACTTTGAAATCAAAGGCAACGCGGACCGCGTCCTCATTTACCTAATCCTCTTTATCTCAGAGTGTCTTGGCAAGATCAACAAGAACACGCCCCAAGGCGATGCCGCCAAACAACTCAACTCGCTCGCCGTCTCTAACTTTGCCATCCCCGGTGATCCAAGCTTTCCCTTGAATGCCATGTATGCCACCCCGACAGACCGATACCAAGCAGGTAAAAAGGGAATATATAGATACCCAGGGAATTCTCAAGACTTACCTATCATCTAGACCAAATGCGGCAGTATGTCCAGCAACTGCGCCAAGAAATGGCCACGCGTCTGGTAGACACCATTTACATCGACGGAAAGCCAAGCAAATGGTGGATGTGCTTCCAAAAGAGAAAGTTTATGAACTTGAGCCTCTAAATCCATCTTTATAGTAAATACAATAGGTTTCTTGGAAATGTACATATTCGCATGGGTTGTGTATCGATATACTGTGGTTTGTTTTATCTACGGAGCAAGGAGAAGGGGGAGCGGGAGAATGGCGGTAAACGTAGGAGATTAGGGTAGTAAAGGATGATACCTAAAATATTAAGGGTCGACGCCCAAACCAGAAATGATACCGTAGCTGAGCAAAATAGTGATCACGCCTGCCACGATCGAAGCAGGTATACCACACAAGACAAAGTCTTTCATGTGGAGATAAGGTCTACCCGTCATATCTTCTTGCATGATAGCATTCATGTTGGGAAACCTAAAGAGGGAATGTGTTCATATTCTATGTTTGTTTGTTCCGTCTGAGACTTACCCTGACACCGGTAAACCCATGGCGACCGACGCAGTGAGGCCCGTGGCCTATATAGAATAAGAGTGAGTCAAAGCCAGCGATATTGTCGTATTAAATTACCATGATGAGGAGGTTGGGATGACTCGGGTGAAGATGATTGCCGACTTGTTGGACAATCGGAAGGATAATCAGAGCTGCGACAGTATGGCTGACAAATGTGGCAAAAACGAGGACAAGGATACCAAAAATGAACAAAATACTCAACACGTCCATATCCTGCACGCCATCCGCTATCCTATGGCCGATGATATCAAGCAAGCCGGATCGCTGGACAGCAAAACCCAGCGCCATACCGCCTTGAGCTATAGGAGTGTCAGCACACAATTTTGGGTAAGTTTCTGCATCACTCACCTAGGGTGACCACGCTCCACAAAAAGTTGTTGAGGTCGGTCTTGCTGAGCATGTTGGTGCCAAAGAGAAGCACAAAAGGTATCACGGCGATCGTGCCATTATCGCCAAAGAAGTCGTCCAAGGCTGTCTCGGCACACCAGAGCGCAATCGTCGCGAGACACACAATGGTGACCCATATCTGGGAATACGATGGCCGCCCAGAGATCTCATAGGTGATGGCATTGATGCGCGGCGTGGTGCGGGCCGGCCGAAAGTAGAGGAGCAGGATGCCCCAGGTCGTGAGGGTTGTAATGATAGCTAGCGGGATGGCTGCGCCAAACCACTTGCCCCATCCTGGGTTGGGCTTCATGAGCTGGATGGCAATGATATTCTGGGGAGACGATATGGGGGAAGCGAGGCCACCGATACAACTGGCGAGCGAGATGCCCATAATTAGACAAGGTCCGACCTTGGAGTCGCTGGCGAGAGTGCGCAGGATGGGTTGGGCGAGGGAAAAGCAGAGCACTGGTGTGGCGACGTTGCTGATCCACATGCAGAGAAACACGGCGAGGTACATGTTGACGAGGATCACTATCGACGGTTTGGTACCCGCCCGTGACAGGATGACACCCGCAAACGCCTTTGTGATTCCGTGTTTACTCAGCGCAGCCGCAATGGCAAAACCGCCCAGGAGGACCATGATAGTACCGTTGAACATCGATGCAAAGGTCGCCTTGGCGGCATCGGCCGCCGGCTGTTCATTGCCGTTTTCGTCGAGGACGATATCCATTGCGATTGCCAGCAACGGAATGAGGTAGGCCGTCGCAAACAAAGGGAGACACTACAGCATATGAGCGATAAGAAACCTCTTGTTTGTCTTAACATACCTCGAACGCCCAAAGCATGGCAGAAAAAATCAGCAAGGCAAGACATTTGCTGCCGGCCTTGTTGCCGAGGGTATCGATGCACATAAGGATAATGTACATGGCCAGGCTGAGCAAGAAAAGACAGCCGCGCCGGATATTCCGCCGACTGACAAAGAGTTTCTTTGTGTAGGGCACATAGTACCCAGGCTCGGGCTCGACCGCGTGCACGTCGTGTGCCTTACGCTCCATGGCTACCATATCTTGCCAGATCGTATTGCGCTCGATCTCGATCTGATCGCGCACGCGCCACTTGAGCTCGTCGATTGCCTTGCGGGTATCTCCCTGCGTAAAAATGGCGGCATACATGTCTTGTATCAGGCTCATGGCGGTATCGAGCTCAAAGATGCGATCTTTGCGAAACATGGGGAGCTGCTCGACCACGCCTTCATAATAGGTCTGTCGCAAATTTGAGCCGGTGATCTTGTCCCACTTCTTTGTGATTTTATCAAAGGCGGTCTTGTTATACTGAATGTAGCTGGCCAGGTCGTGCAAACGCACGTAGAGCTCGCCGCATCGGAAGCGAAAGTTGAGCTGCTGATTGAACTCTTGAACATCGGGCAAGTCGGATTTGTTGGTCGTAGTACGGCGCAAGATAGGCATATTGTAGTTGTTGGCGAGCCGGAGACGGTAGGAGTCCATCCGAGTTAGCGCCATAGCTGCTTCACTCGCACGTCGCCGCTCTTCCTGTCGCTTGTGCAGGCGCTCGAGGGCCTCGGCGCCGCCAACGGTGTGCGAGCGTGTTGGAGCCTGGTGAGCCTCGTCGTGCACGGTGGGGTGGACAAGTGGCGAGTGCGTCCCTTCGGAGACGGTGTGCGAGCGCTGAAGTGCAATCTTGTCTTCCATGCTGGCGTCGCTGACTGACTCTTGGTAATTTTCTTGCAGGGTAGGGTCTTCGACGATGGCATTGATCAGCGGGTTTTGTTGGGCGGTTACCGGCAAGGCCTTTTCCGGTAAATCGTAGCCTAGCTCGTCAAACTGTTTCCGCACTGCTCTCGCTTGCTCCGTAGTCTCTAATTCTATCCGGTCGTAAAACTTCGATACCTTATCCAGTTGCATATCGAGTTCGTGCCGGAACCGCTCATCGTCTTCTTCAGTGGTGGAAGTCACGAGCTGTTCTTCACTTGGTTGCCCGTTCGGAGGGTGCATGGCCGTTTCTGCCTTTTCCATCCGACTCATCTCGGTCGAGCGCTCCTCAAGAGACGCCTTGGCTCTCTGCTGCACCTTGATGCGCTCGATCTGATACGTGATCTTCTTGAGTCGATCATAACTATACAAAAGTGAGTGATACTTAGCCAGACCGTACGAGACCTACTCGACATAGTATTGAATCCATGCTGGCACAGCATTGAGGATCAACTGATGTGCAAACTTCATTGTTTAACAAGAGTGAGGAAGCCGATGGGCTTGCGCACAGACGTGTGGAGTATAACAAACAAATAACAAAAGTAGAAAAAGGATAAGGGTCGTATGATTTTGAAACTCGAAATTTTGCCACCCACCCAAACCGCCAGGGTTTCAATTATGCTCAGAACGAAAAAGTTGTAAAAATATATATGCTACGTATTCAAAATGTTACTGCAAGTGACACACGCTGGACGTCACGGTGGACCACGCGCCCATAATACTCTGCTTAATGAAATCGGTCTTCTCGTCTTCGTTTTGGTAGGCCATGATCTGGCGGAGCCAGGTGCAGTTGAACCGACGGTGGTCGTTGCGGGTCTCGCAGCGAACGACGGCGTTATAAATGTCTCTGACTTGTCTCTGCGCATAATTGCTCATGCGCACGTTTTGCGTCGTGGCAAAAATCACGGTAGGCACAAACGTCTTGGTTGACAACTTGTACAGACGCGCAATCTCAGTGACGAATCCATCTAAGAGCCCAAAGGATGGATGAGTGAACTATAAATACAAAATCGTGTCCTCTACCTTCTGGATCCAAGACGGCTTCAATGGCATCGTCTAGTTCGTCTCTGCAGTCCTCATCCACGTGCGTAAACACAATCACGACAAAATTCCAGAAATCCTTGCCGAGCAATTGCTGGAATAGGCTCAGCATGTCTTGCGTATACGCGTCCAGTCTATAATAAGAGTAAGTATGGATATGAGTATGAATGCTAACGCTCGGCTTACCGAATATCTTTAATGTCAAAGACAAGCAGAAAAGAGCTGACACCATAAGCAAGAGTCTTAAAATAGCGGACCATCTCTTGCACATTTTGACGATCGTGTGCAAGGGAATCGCAAAGACCGGGCGTGTCAATGAGGTGAGCATACTTTGTCGAAGGCGCGTATTTCCAGGGCCGGACCTCGCCGTGGATTTCTTGCGTCGTTGCCTAAGCTACTATTTAATATAAATCGAGTTTTCTGGTTTTCTGAAACTAACATAAGTATCGCCCACGTCAAACAGACGTTCACCCGCAATGGCATTGAGCAGACTCGACTTGCCCACGCCGACCGCGCCCAGCGCTGATACAACCAACGTTTCGGGATCCCGGGCAGCTGCTTCACAAGCCGCGTCAGTGAATGCTGCACTTGAAAAGGTCATTACTGAAAGTGAGAGGGAAAAAAAAAAAGAGAAGAGAAAGCTTAACAGAAAGAGAAAGACAGTAAAAGGGACAACGAGCGTGATGTGTGCACACGCAACTCCACTAGAACGCGTCTAACCAATGAGTAAGGTCACTCATGTGTCACAACAACTTTTTCATTGGTGTGTCCTGCCATATCCATCTCAACCTTGTACTCCTTACCTTTTTGCTATGAACCTGGATCTTGGGTCTGTATACGCATGTAGTACATGCTGAAAATAAACACTTTGTCTACTGTCACTGCGAAGCTCGGGTATATTCTGTCTCTTCCGCCGACGCATATGATAGATAGCAGAAAGCGATCAGGCGATTTTCTGCACAATTATATTGTGCATGTGCACTTCTCAATATTTGGCGTCCGCATATATCTTACCTTTCTGCTACTACTGCTTTCTAATGTAGAATAAAGATCCCCTCGTATGTGGTGAGTTAATAAAGCTAAAAGGTAGAAATCCACTAAAAATTGAACGCAAACTTTATTATAAGTATTCCGTGCTTTGCTTTACTTTTACCTTAATTTGGAAAAGCGGAAGAACCTTCTGCTTTTGATTGTACATACGTAAGTATGCACGTCTTATTGGACTTTCATTTCTGCAGTGTTTGACGTGCAGTGTATGTACAGACTGTCTTTTGATGCGCCTTGATGGAAAAGTAAGCGGATACCATGACAGAAATTTATAGGAGGCTACTTGTCTCCGAAACTGCTGAGAAATTTCATATATCATGCTGGTCTCTTGATGTAGCGTAAAACCAGAACAGCAGCGTCTGCGAATGCTTTAGTATATGGTCGTATAAAATGTATGGACAGTAAACTTTTTATTATACTTGGCATCCGCTCCTTGATATATCATTACCGCACCTATCTATAGTACGAGAGAGTACCTCAAAGATGATAAGGAAGCAAGAAAGGAAAGGACATGTAAGTTAGGGGAAAGAAATGATGAGATTCGCTTCCCTCTTGCTGCCTGATTTTGTGCGAAGAGATACATTTGCGGGCCGTGGGCATATGTGCGACGCGCACCGTTCAGATTTTCTCCATTCTGCCAAACGCGAGGTGTTCTTTTTCTTTTTCCTTTTTTTTCAGTTGACTTCACGCTATAGAACAACTCGCGAATGTCCGGTCAGAAGGGCCCCTTGAGCGGAGCACGTTATCGACAGGACGACTATGAAAAAAGATCCAAAGAAGTTGTCAAACATCCGCGGTAGGATGACGCTTGGGTTCGCTGGATTGGCGTAGCTGCTGTATGCGTGATCATGGAGTACAAGACCAGAAGAAAAGGGAGACAGCTAAATATTTCTTAAACTCTTCGAGATATCTTGTAAGTACTGAGAAACTATAGTAAATCAAGGAAACTGACTGCAAATTGAGGCGATATATATGCTATTGTATCTGATTGTTACTTTTCCCTCGCCGGCAAAACCTCTTAAAAACTACATAAAAAATTAAACAGATGAATATGTACGCGGGAGTAGTTACATAAGCTGATAATAGGTTCAAGTTGACAAACATTTCTCTACGGTGAATCGCAAAATAAGAGCACACCGTACACTTGGTAGCCCGACACCTGCGTACTGCTGCATTCAATATTATTCAGTCAGAGCGAAAGGAGTCTGCGTTGGACAACTTGCCTTCTGCCACGAACGAAAAGCAAACAAGGTGAATCACGAGAGGAATTCGAGGTGTGAGATACAAGTTATTGTAAGTAGGGTTTCTGCAAAAGAAAACAAAGAGAAAGGCTAGAGTTGTAGAACAAAAAAATTTTGATTGAGTAGATTGCATAATCAAAAACCCCGTAGTGTATATACAGCACAATGGGTTATACATGCATGGTGTAACTTACCTCTTATATGACAAAAAATATTCTACCGGATCCAACAGGAAGGTAATGCAGCACATCATGAAATGGACGTCAGTTTTGTCAGCCATATTTTACGCATTAAGAGTATAATTAAAAGAAGCGGTAGTCGTATTCATACTCCTGCGGAAGAGGACGTCTCTACAGTCTGATTGATATAAAATTACGCATGAGCGAGGCACTGTGTAGTTGTTACTTTCAGATGAATACGGCCCATCCGTGGGATATAATTATTGGAGAAGTATAACGTCATGTTGAACCTCTATATATAATAAACACTCAACATCCTACTATGCCTCAATTCGTGCACATATACAAAAACCTTATTGTGCTTCCGCCAATGAGCGATTTCAGCAGGACATATTTTTAATAAAAATGAGGGAGATTTCAAGGAAACGCCCTAAAAATAAATCCTCATATATAAAAGAAACCACCTTTTTAAATTGTACAAAGAAAAAAAGAAAGGATATTACATGTACATACCTGCCTTCTGTAATACATAATGGAAAGGCGGGCATGATTTTACGTTGACTCAGGTGAAAGCGACCCAGTATGGAAATCAAGTTTGCCTAATGTAAACGAGTGAGTTCTCTCCTTTCTGAGCAACAAGATCACTTCCCTCTTTTATTCTTTTCTCTTCTTTTTCTTTTTCTTTTTCTTTCCCTTTTTCCTTTCTTTTTCCCTTTCCTCTTCACTTCTGCGTCTTTCTATTGCTTTTTTCTGACTGATCCTAGCACAACACAGTCATCGCATGCCACTTCATCACCAACGGAATCACCCGCAGACGCCGTCACCGACAAAGGCCCCGCTCGACCGAGCCCTTTTAAAAAACGCCCACGAAGTACCCGCCACCGCGCCCATTTTTGAGGGCAATCTCTATCTACGGACGGAAAAGAAGCGATGGCAGTGGCGACTATTTCGGTTTGACGGCACATGTTTTACCTGTTTGTCGTCGCGCAAGGTACGATTACCGCCGGATACAGCAGTCGATACGGCGATCCAGCCTTCGCCGTCATTCAACACCTGCTTAACGTCACCACTCCTCGCAACTCCCAAAGACAAGGCCAAGCGACTGACGAGCAGCATTGGAGACAGCACGCTTAATGTGTCGGAACCCATGCTGGCCAGCTATTATCAGCTGCCAAAGTGGACAGTCGAGGTATCCACCATCTCTGCTATTTCTGTCTTGAAACGATCCAAAAAAAGAACCCCCTTTTCCGGCCCCGCTCCAAAATCAAGGTGCTTTTGCATACGCACCTTTGACGGCCAGTGCCATGTCATGAAGGCGCAGAAACACAAGGACCTCGAGCGATGGCTCTTTGTCCTCACCAAAATGTGGAAGTTTGCCCAGACCATCCGTTCCCAGGTCGAACAGCAGCTTCAATCTCAAGCAACACCAACGCCTCACCTCGTATTGGCTGCGCCTCCTCGTCCGACTGCAGGTGCCAGTATCATGCACCAGCCTCGCCACTCCCGATACGTGACAAAGATGAATGACGAGCATGATGACGACAACGGAGGTGACGACGACGGTCCTGTCATGCGTAGCCTTGTTCCACCTGCGCCGCTTGCGCTGCATTCACCACCGCAACCGCAACATTATCAGCAAGATCCCAAGTACTGCGCACCGAGCCTGTCACACGAGAAAGTCGAATGGATAGAGGAATGGCGCAAGTCCCTCGCTGAGCTCGTTGCGGCTGACGCCAACGTCTCCTTCACACCCCCACCCATTGAATCCATTCCAGATGACGACAAACTGAGCTCCATCAGTGGATTAACGAGCGTCAGTGCGCGAGAATACAAGAAACGCCCTGTACCTATCCTGCGCCGGAAATCTTCGAACCGCCGCTCCAACAGTTTGCGCCGCGCCAAGCAAAATAGCATTGCGCCCGAAGCCCAGGAGATGCCGCTCGAGGACAGGCCGAGCTCTAATCTCAGGAAAAAGCGGTCAGACGAAGTTAAGAACTGGATTTCAACCAACGCAAACCATAACAACGCCGGTGCCCAGCTCCCACCAGGTAAACAACATGCAGCCGAGAAGAAGGAAGCTTCATGCAAAACAAGAAAAAATAAGCTTATGCATACCATTTGAAAACCAGATCTCGACTTTTTTCAGGACGTGAAAACGACGCTGGACAGTGGAGACGAGTTACGCTCACAACAGCAACAAACAGCCGTACGCTATCATACGTCGATTCGAGGGCGCAACGTTCATGTCGTCAACTCATCCAACGATACAGACACGCCTGCAAAAGTCAACATGATTACGACTGACCCATCACAACCGGGCATGGCGCCGACCGATATCCATCAGGGAACCTCACCATTACAAACGCTTGCCAAGCATGTTTCTGTACCTGACGACGAAGACATGAGCCTGGCCGATCTGCAACGCTCCCTGAGGCGCGTCAGCATGAATGACTACTACCCGTATCAGCAGCAGCATGCACGTTCACCCTCTGCGTCGTCCGTGCTGGACATACGTCCGACTATGGCTGCACCCACACCTCCTCCTCACACCTTCCACCCACACTATCAACAGTTTTCCCCATCCACTCCTCAACATCCGCAACGCTTGCCCATTAACAACGGCTCCTCTGTCTTAGTCGCCCCTGCAGAGCCCCCTGTGCCTGTCCAGCGATCACCGCCGACGCCTGTGTATTTTGAAAACCCTGCTCTGCCAAAAAACGAAAAGTCACGGCCGCGGTCCTGGATGGCACCATCCTCGTCCGCATCGTCGCTTTTGGACAAGCAGCAGCAGAAATCCATGTTATCCTCCATGATGAAGCAGCCATATCATCCAACGTACCACCCGCACCACCATGGTGCACCACGGAGATCCATCGAGATCGACAGCGCATCCTGGCAACGGCATTGATTCTCCTTCCTTTCCCTACTTTATTTACATACCACTACTGACCAACCTATATCTCCCACCCCTTTTCTGGCGTGCTATACAAAGCTCCCTGTTACTATTCTCCCGAAATATTCCAACTACGTACTTTTTAAAGTGATATTACATGGCAACAGTTGAAAGCACGGTGTTTCTTTTCTGTTTCTATAAAGTACTTCAGCTGCTAAATGGAAAATTAGTTCTGTTGCCGTTCTAAACTTGAGTGACGCAAAATGGCAGGAAATCGTACGTTATATCTTTTACGTATGTGTAATGACCATGTTTATCAATATAGAAGTAGAGCGTGTGTGCGACCCATCAAAGTTTATGGCTTAGACTTTATCATATCCCATAAGCCTTACTATGACCATGCATGTTCGAGATTTACGTGGTATTCCGTGTTCAACGAAATTCACCGATATCAAAATGAAGGTTTCCATTCATCGAAACAAAATCTCTACTTACATATATATACATAGTTCACAGGAGCTTACCACTACTAAAAACTGTGAAAACGAGCGAGCCGTTCAATTCATTAGTTTGCCACGATATTTTACAGGTTACCAGCGAAATAAGAGGGGAAAAGGTTTCCGCGTTCGGCACTTTACAGTATAAATACGCTTTTCATGCAGTACAACCACTACTACGCTATATACCGCTTTATCAACTTATAATGAAACATGAGTATCAGATTTGATTAAGATATATTGTAAAAAGAGGCAAATGTAAGAGACAATGTGGATGTGCGCCCTCCTCAAAGAAATAATTATTTATTGAGAGATATGTTAATAAGCAGCGAAAATATATCTAAAATCCTATTTTCACTATAACATGTAGACTAAGAAACGATACATGCGTAGAAGTCCAGTAATATGCTACTTTCTCTATCTAGTGACGCAGTGTACATTTTATAAAAATAATAAGCATACACGTAGGCAGCATCCCGACAATACCATTATGTCATGTACATACGACGAATATTTAGTTTCTGTAGACAAGGGTATCAGTATTTTAATAAGGTGGTATAAGCAAGAACCATCATGTCTTGTGGTTTACTTTGATAGCCTTGTGACATCATGTGCGTGTCTTCATATATAATTGATGGATAGTATTACCACTATGCGCAACTGAATTCGAAGTTCCGTCCTCTGTATTTCACGCAACCTGGTCCTTTTCCCTTCTCTCTCTTTTATATAAAAAAAAACCCTGTTTACGATGGTTGCGGCAGCACAATCAGAACAACAAGCACGAGATCTTATTGCTCAGGCTCAAAAGAAACTGAAGTCATGGTCCTTCATTGGACCGTCGAACAAGTACGAAGATGCGGCCGAACTCTACGAAAAGGCAGGCAATATGTTCAAGCTTGCCCAGCAGTGTAAGATAGAACACACCCATTCATCTTGTCAGGGTCTCACAACCTTCTTTTTTCTAGGGGCCAATGCCGGCGATGCATTCAAGGAAGCAGCAAAACTGTTCCAAAGAGCGGGAGGTGCCAACTTTGACGGCTCACGCGCATACGAGAATGCTGCCAAGTGCTACAAGCGCAATGATCCTAATGGTATACCATTCCCTTTCCTATTTACAAGACTGAATCCTCCATCTAGCTGCTGTCGCTGCTCTGCGTGAAGCGATTGCGCTCGACCATGAAGGTGGCAACTTTCGGCAGGCAGCCCGCCACTTTCAGGAAGTCGCAGAACTATACGAGAACGAGCTCGATGACTCCAAAGGCGCTTATGATGCATACGAAAAGGCCGCCGACCTGTTTAGTGCAGACGATTCACCAGCGTAGGCCTTCTTTTGCTGCGTTTATCTCATGCTAAGATAGCAATTGCTCTTTATCTTTGCTAGGATGGCCAACAAGTGTTTCTTAAAGGTGGCCGAGATTGCGGCTGACCTTGAGATGTACGAGGTCGCGATAGAGAAGTTTGAACGCGTTGCCTCCGCTGCCGTTGATGACAACCTTCTTAAATGGTCGCTCAAAGAATACTTTTTCAAGGCTGCGCTCTGTCATATGTGCACTGAGGTAAAGTTGGAAGGGAGAATGATATGGCTCGATCAATGACCCCGTTCCAGGACACGGTGCGGTCACGCCAAGCCTTAAACAGCTATTGCGGCATGGACATGTCCTTTGAGTCTACACGTGAATACCAAATGCTCAAGGTAAGAAACAGTAGAACACAAAGGAGATACAAGGCGCACCTCTAAGCACAATACTTTTTAGGGCGTGCTGGATGCCATTGACAATGATGATGTGGACCAATTTACCCAGGCTGTGTACGATTACGATAAGTTGACTCGATTGGACAGCTGGAAAACGTCCATTCTCCTGAAGATCAAGAAATCAATGGACCAAGACGACTTGCGTTAAAGAAAGTGCGTCTTACTATATATAAGGACCTTTTGTTCGCAATGGCTTGTTTTCTATAATCGCCATTAATATCAGGCGTAAGGTCTGAATGTACTTTTTGTATATCTCATTTTCAACTTTTGGATCTTTATACTTTGGGATAGATCGTTTTCATGGAATAAGCTCAAACAGGGGAGCCATATTTGGAGCGCAGTATCAGACCTGCCTTTTCACATTTCTGGGACATCATTTCGTTATGTCCGCGTTGGATTTCATCACACTGGCTGGGTTTGGTGGGAGCATTGAGTAGCTTAGATTATTTGACATTGACACGAAAACCCAGTAAGACTAAACAGGGCAGCTGCAAAATATAAGCTTTCGATAGCTGATACTTGTAAGAACTTCATTGTTATCCTAAGAACAGTCCTGATGCATTCTTAGGATGAAACGATACATTCGTCTGTACAAAGCATATCCAATATCGCTACATTTATGGGGCGCCCAGCTACGTACATGGGGAGCTGATAGCCTCAATATTGACATGAGTGTTTCGACGATCAACTCTTAATGATCGTCAGTCAAATGAGCGAACTCTCTAGGTCGATAAGGGCTTAAAATATATGAAATTTGAAAAAGATGACCGCTTTGTCGTATATTGTCTAGAAAATGCCAAGTCATGGTATTTATTCTTTCGTCAGGTATGTTGAGTGAATCGTATGCGTATGCAAAACGGAAAACAACTCTTATAGTGGGACCGTATGTGGACAGAAGATAAAATGATACGTGGTTGGATATACTCGTGCAAAAGAGTGAAAGCTAGCTATAATGAAGATCGTTTCCCGGCAGCGTTGCTGTAAGAATCGACCGCAGAGAACTGTCCGAGAGAGGGCAGGCCGTCAGCACATTATGGCTGGTACCGTTCCAGGCCGCGCCCTCAGAAGACGAAGCAGCCAAGGCAGATGTCATAGCTTGGGGTTGCTGGAGAAAGAATGCGTCGGTGTACCACTCAGGCAGATAAGGAATCGACAGACCTGCGTGTGCCACTGCCAAAGTGGCTGCACCTGTCGTTGTGCTTGAACAGGTCGTCAAAGGCATGGTGTTCCGGGACAGTAAGTACGCCGCTGCATTGTCATTGTCCATCGCGGTGGGCCACGACAGAAGTGCTGGTGGAGCAGCATCGTGGCTGTAATCTGTGAGGGTCTGGACGTTTAAATCGGTACTCGAGTTGCTACTGCTGCTCCTGCTGCTGATCGTCCTACTGCTTGAGCTGTTACTGATTGTGCTAGTCGTAGTAGCTGGCACCCAGTCAGTCGCAAAGCTAGATGACGCAATAGAAGGGAGGAGAAAGGCTGGCGAAGACAAGGAAGGAGATACCGGCGACTGGTGAAAGTAGGATCCCGGCTGGAGTTGCGGGGCTGTCTGATTGGCTACGTAGGAGCAGATGGGAACTGGTACGGCAGAAGCGGTGGGTACGGAGACGTGCGAAGAATACGAGGTAGGCGAGGAAGGAGAAGATCCTGTGCTGGAAATTGAGCGCATTGGTCTCTTGGTAGGGAGGCGGTTTAGGTGGGAACGATGATGAGACGGGTGCGCAGAGTTCCTGGCGTGGCGGGGCAATGAGGATAGACTTGGGACAGAAGTGGGAGAAGGAGGGATTTGGGAGGCGAATTGATGAGGGGAGGCTCCGGCCGATGCCGTTGTGGATGGCTGAGCGTAGATCACACGCCGCTTGACATAGTAGCGAGTGCCTGGCATGCGTAAATGGACTTGAGCCACGCCAAAGTAAACGCGGGCCGGCGCCGGGAGGTGGGAATCACGGATTGTGATATAATGGCTCGTAGGTCGCATCTTGCGCAAGTGATAGGCGTCTTCGATGATATGGTGGTTGTGCATATCGAACTCGGTAAAGTAGGTATTCTCGAGCATAAAGCCCCAAATGATACGCGCGCTGGCGGAAGAGGTCTTAGTCGCTGGTGATGATGGGTCATTTCTGGTCCGTGGAAGGAACGCGGTTTCGCTTGGGTCTTGCAAAAGCTGTTGAAGCATGTTTTTATGGTAGGAGTTGTAGCTATCGGTACACATGTGAGACGCGTGTTTTTCCCTTAGGCAATGGACCCTGTGCTTTTAAGGGTTTTGATCCCGTCATTTGTAATCAAACGCATCAGGAGAGGTGACCCTTATCCTGAACCACTTGTTCCGTGGACTGGGTCAGCTGTCGTCGAATAGGAAAACTGATAGGCTTGGCGATCGCCCGGGTCTCGACAGAAGGGAAGTGAGGTACATCGGTGCATATGTCGAAAATAACGGTGGACATACATATACATACACACCACACTTGAACCCCTTAATTCTCGCCCCGTAACCCCATGTTGAGGTACTGCGCTCTGCATACCCCTCTCTGATTCGCTTGAATGACACTCGTACAGAGGCCAAGCATGCCGCGCCGATCCTGCTGCCTGCTTTCCGTCTTGCCTCGCATGCTGGCCTTGCCCCAACGGATGTGGAAATATAGACTGGAGCTACACCAATGATGATCTACGTGATTATCCGTGCTTTTTGCCAGAAGCCCTTTTTTCCCATTCTCGGATCAGAAAAAGGGGAATGCAGCAACGACAGCAAGCGTGTCCAAAAAAGAGGACACGTGTTCTAGCGAATGAAGATTTTTTTTAGAGTGTCCACAACCACGTTTCCGTGGATAGACCATGGGAGCAAAAAGAGCAAGAAAAAGTAAAGTCATCACTCGATAACAGCGGCTTACCGAACGAGCTGCTTGATCATGGAGGTATGCAAGTATAATCGTGTCCTACATACAAACTAACAAAGTTTATAGACAGTAAAAGAGCTTAACTGAATTGATATATTGTGGTATGTAATTCTGTTTTCTTGACATATCTTCATGTTCGTTAGAGTTTTATGTGACAGGCGACATAGTATAGACTTCTTGGGA
Organism: Syncephalastrum contaminatum; assembly: GCA_013461545.1. Taxonomy (NCBI): domain Eukaryota; kingdom Fungi; phylum Mucoromycota; class Mucoromycetes; order Mucorales; family Syncephalastraceae; genus Syncephalastrum; species Syncephalastrum contaminatum. The sequence goes on from VAFG01000234.1 coordinate 53,022, forward strand.
GCCCATATGCAAAAGGTTATATTCCAGCGAGTTCTAGATTACCAGAGCGTTGATCCGGAACATATAAAATTTGTAGTTAGTATATATACAAAAGGACCATACTAAAGGATTATTCTCGTTTTATAAGAACATACAGATCGTATGTACATTCGAGAGACCAGCAACATACTCATGGTGGTACATGGTATTGTTTTTGGTACGACTTATATGCATACTGAACGCTGTCGGAAACCCTTCATCTCGAGCGCGGGTAATAATGGGCTGGGCGCCACTTTACGGGGCCAGCGTATCTGGTCTTTTGACGTCACAAGTGAACAGATGATAGATGTAGAGCTAAATGTATTGTGTGGGGTTCATCTCTTATGATGGCCTATTTATATCAAGGCGCTTTGCCAGGCATGCAGCTAAACTGATGGCAGAGAAAATGGTACGTCTCTAATTCAGTGCCTTGTAGGTCAAAAGGGCCGTCCAGGAGCAGAGTCGGGTTCGGAAGATCGCGTCGAAAGAGAAAATAAGATACACGTGCTCTACTAAGGGTTCGGTCGCTGCCTCATGCTACCCACATTGGAAATCCCATACCGTCATTTCCCCGCCTTCCCTTCCATGTGAAACTCCGGGCTTTTTTCTTCTAAAGTATTTTTTGCGCCCCATACTAGAACCGGTATGTCACTGGAGTGGACTTGGCCCCCATATCAGGCGATGTATTGTACGACTACTAGACTTTCTGGTTGTGTGCAGAATCCTTACGTAGGGTGAAACATGTATCATCTGTTGACCTGCATAAAACTGCACAAGGTGAGATCCCTAGTCGACCTTTTTTCGAATGATACTGGTGTGCTTTATTTTGTTTGGGGGGAATAAGGTACCCAACTGATTCATACGGCAAACAAACGGGGAAAGGGAAGGAAGAAATTATGTATATAACTATGCGTTGTGGATTGTGTGGAATTGAAGAATTGTGTGATTGAGCTGTGTGTGTGAGTTTGAGTGCGTGTTATTGCGAAGTTGATATTGGTAGTGAGTGAGAGTGAGAGAGAGTACGAGTGAGTGAATGAGTGAGTAATAAGAGCGGAAGAAGGAACAGGGATTTAGCGAGAGCGAGTGAATAAAGGTGTGCGTCTTGTTTGTTTACGCGTCCATAAATGTGTGTTGCATAATCGAAATCATGGTTGAATTAGAGCTCCATGCCGACACCCATATCGACGAGTAACCCTCTGTTCTCCGAGCTTTCGCCAGCCGAAGACGCCTCCGTATTACGTTCGATCATGGTCATACTTTCGCTGTGGGCGTGACCGGGCGGCGTCGGTATTTCATTCACGACGACGGTGCCACCCCGCTCGCGCATACTCTCCGGACGCCGATGATGATCGTCGGGAAGTACGCTTGTTTGCGCAGAGGTGTTCGTCGTGGCTGGCGTGTGATCGTCGTCGTCGTCTGCTTGGCCCTCTTGCGTAAGCGTATCCGCAGGCGGGTGAGGTGCGGCCGTGGCGACTGCAGCCCTGGCTGCAGCAGCGGTTGCAGTAGCAGTGACTGCGGACGAAACGGCTCCAGCAACAGGGACGGTGGCTGACGAAGGCTGGCGCTCAACACACCACCATCGATGACCTGCGCTCCAGGCCGTGCTCTGGCAAGCCTTGCTGCAGTACTTTGCCTTGCGGCAGCGACGGCACTTGGCGAATTCGCGTGGCTGCTTCTCCCACTTGCCACAGTGCATGTTGGCGCAGCGACGGATACCACCACGGGTGTCATCTTTGCGGCAGGCGTTGCGCATAATGACGCCCGACCAATACTGGATGGTGCCAGGGTGCAAACGGTGAGCAAATTTCTCTACCACCGAGAAGACGTTGCGGTCGTAGGCGGTCAGGAACAGGTCCCGGATATGGGGGTATTTAGACAAGTAGGCCAGGAGTTGGAGGGACATGAGGATGTCCTCCTCCCGATAGTATACGTTATCAATGCTGGGGGATGCACGTGAGTCGGCTGCGAGGAAAGTGCGCGAGGAAGCGGGGTCGCGCTGAAGCCTGCTGCGCCTGCGCTGAGCAGGGTTGATCTTCAGGTAGGGGAAAGTGGAGCGACGGATATTGGGAGTGAGGGCGGTGCGAACCCGCGCGGGGTGCATCGATGAAGTCGAGGTGGAGGGTGATTGTGACTGTTGGGGTTGATGAGGGTGATTGTGGTTGTGATTGTGCGGAGGACTGGAAGGTATCGTAGTAGTAGAGGCAGAAGGAGCAGGAGCAGGCGTAGGAGAAATTGAAGTGGTTGTAGTCGTCGTGGCAGCAGTGGTAGATGAGGCAACGGTGGGTGTGGTGGTGCAAGATAATGAGTGTGAATTTGTTGGCTCCGCAACTGAGAGGAAAAAGTTATAGAGTCAGTATGATTATTGATGACAATACCATAATAGATGAAAATCCCTACCACTGCCGTCTGCAGATGATCCCACTTGCTGCTGCTGCTGTTGCTGCTGCTGCTGTTTTTGCTTTTCCTGAGTGATGGCTTCAAGCGCACGCAGAAAGTTCTCCAAGACGCGGAGGACGACGGGTATCATTCCGGCTTCGACGACTCTCGTCCGAATCTGTTCAGTGCCCCGAACCCCAATGTTGACGACGCACTGGAAGGCAAGGGACCACTTCCACACATGGCGCATGTCGGCATGGTTTTGCTGCTGGGAAAGAATGCGAACCAGCTTTTCCAGACCACCGTCGACAACGAGAATGTCCCTTATGCGTGGTGAAGTGGAGGTGAGGTAAGCAAGATGTGTAAGCGAGTTGATCATGGGGAGGGTGGCTGTGCAGTCCAAGGCCCGTCTGTCGTAAAGAGCAGAGGTAATACAGACAGCAGCTCGATTCTGGCCAGGAAAGCATAGGTTGGGCTCTCTCATGATGGGAAAACTAAAGATGAGGAGATTCGGGCGAAAACAGGGGTGGGCTCTCTCTCGAAGAGTGGAAAGGAAGTTGCCCTTCGGAGATTCAGAGTCACGTTTTCATCGTTTCTCACAGGTTGCTTTGGGTCAAATAAATCTCAGCAACAACAACACGACTCATCCCCCAGACAACAAAACAGCACCTTTTACCAATCTGCTCAGCCAGAAAGAGCTTGAGAAACATTTGCCCTATTCTTACACTGATGAACTAGAAAACCAACTTAGTCACAATGATCGCTTTTTAATGCGCTGATCCTATTGGTTGCAGCTCCGTTTTGATTGGTGCTTGCATTATATACCACACAAAAAAGTGAAACGATAATGTACACATTTTGAAACTCGACCAATTTTACTCGACGACGCTGACCGTAAACAGCCGTGGATGATCCAAACCCGACCGCTGTTCTTCATCCATATCAAACTTTTTGACGTTGATTTTCTGGTCCAAGCTCTCAATGACAGACTGAACCATCGGCGCATCCACCATCGGGGACTGTTCCTTGGGCAGCTGGATACAGAGCTCCATGCGTGGATACATGTAATTTTCTTGGCTTGATTCAAGAATATCTTGCTTGTGGGACCTTAATTGCAAGCCGCTGCGCATGAGGCCAAGTCCCGGCCGGAGCGGCGAAATTGCAAATATCAACTCCATCAGCCGTCCAACAAACTTACACACCGCCGTTCCTTTCGTCCCCACGATGCCCTGTACCGTATCAAAGATCGGGTCCGGCACTTTCCCGCCCTGTAACAGTTACGAAGAAAAAAAAAGAGAAAATATCAGTAAAACATACGTCCTTTGTTCCTTTGTTCCAGTTTTTTTTTGTTTTTCCGTGTTATGCAATGCATTTTCATACCTGACGGTACGCCAGCAGCAAAGCCAACGCGGCTCGTTCTTTATGCGTGAGGCCAGGTACATTGGCAAGCGGCCCACTTGAGAGCGGAAGATGGAAAGATACGACGCCACGCGATTCTTTGGGATAATGTGAGGTCAGATTCGCTAAATGGATAGCCGAAGGTAAGAGTCGATGGAGCTGAAGGGGGTGATCCTTAGCCATATAGGGGTGAGGAAGGGCTTGTGTCAGAATAGTGTAGATCGCATCATATTCGTCATCGGTGAGGGTGTGGGGCGTAGTAGAAAGGTAGGCCTTAACACCTTCCAATAACGGGTCTTTGGCCTGCTCCTCTGGAGGCAGCAGCTGATAGCAGAGACCCTGGCGTACACCTCCCTGACTAAAGTGAGCGTTATCAATCTGGAGGACCTGCAGTACAGCTGACAGTAAGAAACACACGGCGGGAACCATGCCCGCCCGCCGTTTTGAAACACGAAAACAGCGCAACTGCTTCTGGGCCACTTTGGGGTCCTCATGCATGTATCGCGTGGCCAAATCGTGCAGATCGGAGCCGCTGATCGAGTAACCGCTGATGATCGGTATCGGATAAGTGGTATAATCCTTGCTGCGTGGCGCGGACGACGACTGCAGCGACGATTGATTCTGGGGCTGGGACGAAGTGGACGTGTTTGTCGAAGACGACGCGGTCGGTTGCTGCTGTTGCTGCTGCTGTTCCTTTTGGGGTGGGAGAGACATGGAGAGATAGCCGATCGATCGCAAGCTACCGCCGGTCATGTAAACCTTGAAGCCATCGGGATTAATCAGCTTGCTGGGTGGCTGTACCTGTGCGAGGGCGTGTGATACGCTCGCGACAATCTCTTGATACAGGTTGGCGCGGTCTTCAGACGTGTCGCAGTTGGCCAGACGCTTCTTGAGCGCGACTGAGCCATAGGGTAAAGAGATGGGTGTTTTGCACACGTCGATGGTACCGTTTTCGTCGGTAAGGACGTAACTGAGCTCAAAGGAACCACCGCCGAGGTCCATGGTAAGTCCGTTTACATCATATGAGGTACCTTGAAGATCGCATGATAAGCACCGGGACAATAGTCTTTTTCAGAATACATACCGACAATGCCTGCTGCCGAGATAAGCGCCTCTTCCTCTTTGGACAACAGCGTCACTTTCCACCCTGTCTCTTCAAAGATGCGCGCCAAGAACACTTCTGCGTTGGCTGCGATACGCGTCGCCTCGGTCGCAATAACACTCACGTTCTCGGGCCGTACTTGGAGTTCGTCGCAAAGCATTTTAAATCGTTTGAAGCAGACGATCGTCTGATCAATGGTCTCGTCAGGGATAACGCCTTCGTCTGTCTGGACGTCCAGTAAGGAGATTGGCGCACGTTCTTCAAAGGTCACGGGTAAATGGCGTTCGAAGGCGCTTATAATGCCAAACCGAATACCGTTGGACCCCATGTCCACAACGGCAAATGGCGCAGTGGGTACTCGATCTGTCATGTCTGGTGGAAAACAAAGAGATAAAAGTTCCGCCTTGCAGCAAAAAGAATGAAGAAAAAGAATCCAATAAATTAGGGGATTATTTCTTTCTTCCGTAAACACAATGTCTTCCTTTTTTATTATTATAGCTCGGTTCTATCTACTTGTAGAACTCAAAGTTCGTATCCTCCTTCTTAACGTTGGCTTTGTAACCCTTCTCGAGATCCTTGCTGAGAATGACATAGCGGTTCTTGCGGACGGCATGCATACCCGCTTCTTGGCAAATGGCTGCGATTTCGGCACCCGAAAGCTTGTCAGGACGCGAGATAACTAAGCAACATATTAGGCAAACAGACAATGCATATGGTAAACTTTACGTACAGTCCTCCAGATCGACCTCCTCTGATAAGTTCATCTTGGCTGTAATGGTCGAGAAAATTAAGCGCTTCTGTCGTCGGTCAGGCGTAGGGAACTCGATTTTTCGATCCAGACGACCCGGTCGAAGTAGTGCAGGATCCAGTGTATCAGCACGGTTGGTTGCCATGATGACCTATGTAATAAAATGTGCGTCAATATACGATGCGCTTGCTGGCTTCAATTCCATATATACCTTGACATTCGATGATTGATCGAAACCATCCATCTGATTCAGCAACTCGAGCAGAATACGCTGGACTTCTCTGTCCGCACCAGTCTGTGCATCGAAACGTTTTGTAGCGATCGCGTCGATTTCGTCAATGAAGATGATGGCTGGGGAGTTTTCACGCGCCAACCGGAAGACATCGCGCACCATGCGAGGACCTTCACCCAGGTACTTTTGTACAAACTCTGAACCAACGACGCGAATGACGTTGGCCGTAGTGTGATGTGCAACAGCTTTGACAAGCATGGTTTTACCCGTGCCGGGTGGACCATAAAGAAGCACACCGCGCGGAGGGTCGATACCAATTTGTCGATACAGATCAAAGTGTGTCAAGGGCAACTCGACCGCCTCACGGATTTCTTGCTTTTGGATATCGAGACCACCCACGTCTTGGTATGACACATCCGGTCGTTCGTCCGCACCGAGCATCGCAATGCTGCTGTCCGCCTCTGGTGGCAGCACGTCAACAAGTGCGTTCGAATGCCGGTGAAGCGCCACAGATGAGCTCGGCTTCAGCAATTCACGATCGATTGTACTGAGTATCCGGACAACGTAGTTGGATCCCGTCGTGGACCCCACAATGCCGGTGTGTTGATCGAGGGGCTCCAGGAACTGGCCGATAACGAGAGGCACTGACTTGATACGCTTCACTTCCTCTTGTGCCCGTAAAAGTTCCCGTTTCAGATTCTTTTGTTCGTCCTTGATGTACTCCTCTTGCAACGCCAGGAATTCCAGGTTGCGCTGCAGTTTCTTCAGCTTGACATAAAGGTCCTTTTCCGAAGCATCCTCCAGTAAACTGGTTTTTGCAGAAGCAATGATAGGATCCTTAATCTAGACAGCGAGAATAAGACATGTCAGAACTCCAAACACAATAATCGTCAATGATGCGTACAATTTGTTTAACGTTGACACCGATTTCTTCCATCGTGAAAGGGCTAAAGTGGAGAGAACAACGACGCGTGTAGCGCAAGTCAGCCAATCCAGTAGCCGGTGACGTTTATCAACATTGAAACGCCGATAAAACGCGGCACCAAGCTGCTATGTCTTTTGCTCTTGACCAATTAGATCCGTTTATGAATATATGTCTGAATGTTGCGCATTAAAAAACTACCTTCAGCCAATAGAACTCAATGAATGCAAATAAAACACTAAATAGATTACGGAAACAGATTGTTATTCCCTGCAAATGTGATTTTTATTATGCACTATATAGGCATGAGCCTCCACTGCAGTCATGCCTGTTCAGGAGCGAAGGACAAGCCCCGGAGAAAAAGCATACCGGAACAGGAGCTTTACCTAAAATGTAATCGCTTTCATTGAAAATGAGCCATATAATGAAGCTTCTTATCACTATTATGTATCATAAACCTATTTACACAAGAAAGAGTGACGAGATATGTGTGCATACTATTGAAAGGTTGTCTGGTGCGAGTCATCGCCTGTACTAGGCTCCTCGACCATGCGTGGCACATATGTCGCATGTCATATACATATGGCATTTGATGGTACGATCAATGGCATCGTCGTCTTGCAGCTCACCACTAGATTTCATGTTCACACAGCCATCTTCGCGTTTTACGCGGAATGAAACCCGTAAAAAAATTATAGAGACTACCTACTAGCTTTGCTTATGAGCACACATGCCTGGGCCTGGGCCAGAATGGGTTGCGACTACGATTCAGCTTCATAATAGGTTTCGCATAGTCTATCTTTTCATCTTCCCGCCCCACCAGGATTTTCTATAAACCTTATCTCCTCGCTCTTGCACAGGCATGGCTTCACTTGGAGGTTAGTGCCCGTTTAGCGCGTAATAAGACTCAGTTTAAGTTAATGGGTATAATGATGTGGTCGAGCTAATGGTCGCTATGATGTCTTAGGCACTGGGTTTGATAATTAAAAACCGCCAGTAAATTGTATCAAAGAAAGCAACCATTCACCATAGCCTTCGTATACGGCGAATAGCAAGCACATATATGACGCATAGATATAGAGCTTGCATCACTTAAAATACATTTCATGCAAATGGTCCCCTCGGTCTGAAGTATATATATACGGTATATTTTAGGCACTTTCCACAACATAAATGTAATGTACGTACGTGCCATGCGAATTTTGACTCCCCTAAAGCAGTATCCTTTGTCTGTTTACATATGTTGGGTATAATAATGATAACATATATATATATGTGTGTATGTGTATGTATGTATGTCTCGGTTTCATGATTCCTAACCCAATCATAAGTGTTCTGTAGAGAGATTAGGAACCAATCAATTCTTATTATCAAAAATGACTTTGTTTTAGCCTTAAGCGTTTGCGTCCTCTCAAAAGCACCAAATTACTAAGGAAGACATTTGCAAAGTTGTCTGGGATATTTGTTCAGCATGTGTCTGACATGCGTGACGCGTCAGATTATTCAAACCGTAAGCTCTTCTACTCCTATCGCAAGTTGCTCCCAACTTGACTGTGTTTGTTTAAACCGTATCGGTATCTCGATCTATCGTGTTCACTTTACTCAACAGTGACGAAATTATCATGCATTCACCTTGTTATATCGTACAGTGGTACTGGATCTCCATCTTGGAAGCCATTTTGGGTGTCTCAGGCCATCTTGACCTACGAGAGGTACATTTCGAATAGCACCTCGAGGTGTATTTTGACTCTGGGTATAGCCTCGAGCATGAGTGTTATTGTGCTTAAACATCTTTACGCTGTAGTTATTGTCCAGGTTTTGGCATATCGACATGCGACTCACCGGGCAGTATGTGGTAATTTAAGCGTCTCGCACCGTTATCATTACATCATTGAAGCCGGTATAACTTGATAATAGATTGATAATCGACGCCGCATTCCCTTTTTGTGTTTGTATGGCCAGTCCTTATACGAGCTTATAGTAAGCACCCTCGTAGCCAAAAACTATACAGTCATTTAGTGAGCAGTATATATCTGCATCTGGTGTCCTTGCTCACTATCTATATACATTATTTTTCAATGTAAAGAAAAATAAGTATGTAGGTACAAAAATTGAAGCTTTCGCTTTCCACACTTCATTATCCCTTCTCGTTCCAACTTAAACGGACTTATTAAGTTCTTGTTAACTGGTTAGTTTCCGGTGCTACAAGTATACGTACTTATATGCGCTATGTGCAATTTCCTGGACCGCTGTCTACATACGTCCATTGTCACGCCATAGGTGCATGAAGAAAAGCGTTTCGGTTCTTTCTCAAATATGCTCTCATGGCAACCTCTCCTCGGAACGAAAGTGCATTTGAGCCTCATCGCCCGGTAACTATAACGCGCCGTACTTCCCAATTGAGAGATAGCAATAGTCGGCGATAGCCGCTCATCAGTGTTGTCGCAAGTGTCTGCCGTGATATTGCTACACATTCTCCTCATTGTCACAATATAGATGTTGACGTCCTCTATATTCTGGTACGACAAAAGCATGACAACCGGTATAGCCGGACGCTATCCGTATCATCTAGTAAATATGGTGCTTTTTGCAATTTGAGTATATCCTTACGGCCGATCGTAGCACAAGCATGTTTCTCTCTGGTATAATGGGTCTAGCCCTATGCAATTTGCACACTATGCGAGTTGGATCTATGTCGATCATTTTGTCTTTCAAGTACCCCTATTAGAAGTACATCAATCATGGCTACTACTATCGATAGCAGCGCATCAGTAAAACCATATATATTTAACCGTGTTCCAGCTAAAATGAAGGAACTGTGAGCTGTATTGAAGTTTAGAGACAGGTTCTAAGAATGTTTTTCGTAAGAATTACGCTTTCTATCTATGTACTTAACGTGGGCATTTAGATAGTCCATTTTATTTATATTTATTATCGCTCCTCGGTGGTAAATAAATAATGTCGATGACCTCGTCTTCTATTTACTTCACATACACAATTTCTCATTCACTCGCGCCCACTTTTTTCTTTGCGTACGATATTTCGCAAAGAAAAAAGTGTGTCGAAACTGTATGAGACCAGGTTGAGGATGATGACATTATCGACCTGTAGCGATGCTAGAATTTGATGACTCCGTGCTCGTTCAAATGAAAATTTTTAGCGCCTGATTCTCAGACATATATGAGCATATTTAATATAGTCCTAGGTCCTGTGTACACAGTCAATGGTGAGTTTAGGAATTGGGTCAATTGACATGCGATGGACAGCGAGTGAGGTACTTTTTCATCTATCATTCGCTGTAGCTCAACTGCATCATTTAGCTTATAGACACTTACAGTGGTAAATGCAGCCCGAAAACGTCAAGTATGCAACAAGGCCATTTGAAGTGGCTTTCAAGCTTTCAAGTGTTTTGATATCAAAAGTTAGAGCCAGATTGACTCTCCTATCTGTGTCTGCATATAAGGGTCACCGAAGGCTAAAAATGTTAAATTCTAACTTCCCAACAGGGTAACCCGCCCATCGACCGACTTCGGGTTATTTTTGCGTGGGTCACTCTTCTACTAATTTCATCCCATAAAAAAGCATTTGCATAGAGGGCGTGGAAAAGTCACTGGACCTCTGCATGGTGCGTCATCGCAAGCTTCAGAAATTTTTCTAAAAAAGTTTAGGCTGACGTTCCTGACAAGCAGACTAGGCTGAAGCTCTCCACAATGGTCGCTCCCAGGAACTGGGTAACTCTCCTGTTTTGGGTACATACTTAGAAAACAAATGTGCGCCACATGTTCCTTATTCCCAATCGACTTTGGGAATCCAAAAGCAATGTGCCTGAACTCATATTATCTGGTTAACCCCAACTTGGTAAAGCGTGCCCCGTTTCTGACGCGTCGAGGCACAGCACATAGCGTGGTTCACAACCGCAGCACGTATTCACCGGCTGGCGTGCGCTAATCAAGGTTCAAGGTGCATAGGAAGTCTCATCTCTCCTTTGATAGTTCAAATGAATGTTGAACTCGGCGTCTGCTGTGGCGAAGAAAGAGAAACACATGTGCCCAGATTGGCGCAACTACTGGTTATTAATAATGAGAACAAGGACGCAGAAGGGGGACCAAGCAATATCAGTGCTGACTGTGGGCGCCCAGAGTGAAAAAATATTAGTAAATCCAAGATATGACAAATCTTGAAGGGTTTTTTCCTAATTGATCCACCTGCTTGTAGGGTTGCGAAGAAGGATCGAGCTTGGCTCTCGTTAAGTTTATTATCAGCTGCCGGGATGACTTAATAGAGCACTCGAGAAATAAAGAAACTAAACCAGCTATATGTCTTGCTGCTTGTTTACGTATCAGACCATTTTTATCCTCGGTAGCCGGTTCCGTAAGCCTGGGCTTGTATACGTCTAGTTTTATCATTTTACTAACGTTAAGACGTTTCATCTGGACTGTTAAACGTCGATACTTAAAGCATACATATCAGCTTTCGAGCACAAATGGCACACCGCGGCCTTCGTACACCTATTTTGATTATAGATGTTACCTCATTGTGTTGCGTCGTACATGGTAGATCTTTGATTTTGGAAATGTCGTATCGATAAAACATCAAGTTCTTTATGACGTATAACTTTAATCCTAATAAGACGGGCGCTATGCTCACTTGAGGGCTGCTGTCGCCACCGGAGTGTTACAAGCTTTTACAATTTAACGTCATGCTATACCCGGAAGAGGAAGCGGCGGAAAACACTCTCCAATTCAACGCAGGTGGGTTCAGGTGCCGTGCGTGCTCATTCGTAAGTACAGGACTGGGCATAAATTTGACTATGTGCCAAATCTACGACGAAGGTCAAAGAAGACTGATATATCCTGAGCCCCTATCCTATGCTTCCTGGTCGAGGTCTCGCGTAACAAAAGAACAGCGAATCTTCATGCACGTCGTCTTGCAAGCTAATAAACAAACGAGGGGGAATGTCACCTGTGTACTGGCATCAACGTCTGGTCTAGTGTACCCATGCTGTCAATTGTTATCTTCCCTTTCCACGCCATCCAGGTATATAACATCTGGCTGGGTGGGCTCAGCCATTAAGCTGATATGCATGCGTGCCTTTCTTTTTCTTCGTTTGTGCTGGTATCAAGGTGGGAAGTATTGACGCTGGCTTGCTCGCTGATCAGTCCCTGGTCCGTCCCGAAATAGGGTGCAGAGATATACATGCGTTCTTTTCCGTTGACTGCGGGTTACTTCACTTTCTGAGCTTAGTGTATGGTTGGTGTCATACATAATAGACTGCACAGCTGGGGCGCGGGGGCACTGACACTTTTGCATCTTGTCGCTGTAAACGGTTTCAGTTTACGGCTATCTTTTATCTTTTTCGCGCTTGAAAGTTGCGCAGAAAACGGAGAGCGCCTTGTATGAAACGCGACGGTCTAGTAATATTTCTTCTCTTTCGATCTTGTAAGCGCATTTTTAGCCATTTATTTATTTTGAATCATGTGTCGTGTGTGTGTGGGCTAGTTTGTGCGGGCTGGTCGTGAAGTGAATTCTTCTGTTCTACCATTTTGGGAAAGACTTGAAATCAAACAGTACTAAAGTGAAAAAAGCGATCAACACAAAAAGACAAAAACAACGTTGCCTAATCTGTCCAGATGGCATTTCCAAAGTTGTGGATGGGCGAAGGCCGGACGGTATGATTGGCGTCTTTTGTCGTACTAACGCCCACATTTTTCGGCGCCCGCGCGCGTAGGCAGACGCACACATACATCACACATACACTTCTGTGCCACTTTCCAGGTCCTCGGACAGAGTGAACCCGTCATCAGCGATGTGCAAAATACCAAGTGGAAGGCCGCAGAATGAAAGAATTAAATGATATCATGCAGTAGTGATGGCAAGATATATAGCCCAACTAATTTTTTCGCTCGTTTCTGCTTCTCTCCTCTTTGACGCCACAGTATCGCTCTCCATTATCTTCATTAGCCCATTGACGCTTCCTGTTATTTGATGCAGCGTGGAGCAGCAGCGCACGAGCGCGCGCTCACGCGTGTGTCTCTTACAAGTCCGACCGCTCGAGGCCTTCCACGATCGGTTCGAAAATTTCAAGGGGTCAGGGGAAAGCAAGCTTTTTTTACCTTTCAGAGGTGGGTAAAGGAAAAAATACTCTGTGTGTGGCAGCGCTTTTTCCCGGGGAAGGGGCACCGGTAGCGACCGAGGATCTGGAAAAGGTGACTCGTTCGAGCATCCATCTGCAGTGTTCACTGATTTTCACATCGCGCAAGTCGAAGTGGATAAAACAAGCCCCCTCTCTCCGCGTGGAAAGGGTGTGTGCGCCTTTTCGTCCCTCGTCAATAGCGGCAAAGTTTATGCTGGATAGAATACGAGACGTCGTGGTTATAATGGTACTCTGTCTCATTGTTTGCGTCGTCCGCTCCGCAGCAAGGAGGCGGACGGACGATAGGGCGCCTAGATGCACTGATGCTTACTGCGCATGCACAAAATAAGGAAAGCCTTGGAAGACAAGAGAAATGGCTGCAACGTCAATGCACACAACAGGACAGGAGGAGAGGGTGGTGACTCGAAAAAGGGAAAGGGGGACTGTGCACCCTTGGTTTCGGCGTCGATACATACAACACACAGAAGCACACGCACACGCACACATACGCAGCCCTCCATTGTCACGATGAAACGCGACGCGATCGGATACTCCCTAGCGACCATACATCGTCAAGTTAGCAGATCCCTTACAACTCAAACCGTCTGTGTGTATGTATGTATGTATGTATGTATGTATGTAT
>VAFG01000234.1:70720-91489 GCA_013461545.1 Syncephalastrum contaminatum
CTAATCATGGTGTAACTCAACTGTCTATTTATTATTATGTACAGACGCTTCAGTACCTGCGTCGCTGTGTGTCCTGTACGTATGTGTGGGTCGAAGTGCCATAACCTGAAGTGCCATAACCTGAAGTGCATGACGCAAAATGACAGGAACACGGAGTGTGAAAGTTTGCAGGTATGACGACGGTACATCCATGAAGCTTATTAGGACAATTGTTGTTCCCTGGACATTTTTACATCATTCTACGTGTACATACGTTTAAAAATGTAATATATCAGCCATACAGCATCTTTTTTAAACTGACTAAAAAAGGTCATAGGAGACGGGTTACTCAGACAGGGGCTTACCAAAGAAGACTAACTTTTGCCGGAATGTACTTTCTACAACAAAGAACAAAGACAACACGAGAGTGTGAAGGAGAGGAAGGAAATAAGAAAAGACAACAATGTCTCGGCCCCAAACAAGCACATAGACGGAGAGGACAATCATCTGATTTGCCCGACGGGCTTGCTTGGCCAATTTTGGGCTGGGCCAATTTTCGGTTTGATTGACCCTTTCTTTTTTTCCTGGCTTCTTTCTTCCCTTACCACCTTGCGGTGCATACCTCTTTAATACCCACCCACCCCGCATATTATTTATACTATTCGAGCAAACCATGGGCAACTCGGCATCGAAGCGATCAAAGTCGAAAAGGAGGGACCAGACACCACGTGCAGGTCCTATGCCGCTCCCGGATTCTTATATGCCGCCAATCCGCCAGTCTGTCGTTGACTTCCCGACCACGGTTCAGCAAGACAGCAACCACCATCACCGCCAATCCTCTACACCGCTGCACCAGGAATCTTACCCTCCTCCCATCGCTGACATTGATGACGCTACTCAATTGACTGTCAGCTCCCGCAATCAGCTCACGGCAACGTCTTTGCGCTCGCTGCAGACCGGCAACAACAACAAGCCCTTTGACCTCGACGACTGTATCGCTCGTCTCGTCGAAGTAGGCCAGCAAAACAAGTATACCAAGACAGTTTGCTTGAAACAGTCAGAAATGCTGACTATCTGTCGAGCCGCACATGATATTTTCATGTCACAGCCGGTATGCCGCCATCCATTATTCATTTTTAACTATGTCTTACAGACTAGGTTGAGTTACTCTATATTTTCTAACTCTCGTCTTTTATATTCTTTATATTACATCATGAAAAGACCCTTATTGAGCTGTCACCGAATGTGAAGATCGTAGGCGATGTGTGTATGCTGTCTTTGCGTGCATTGAAAAACCACACCGACACTTATAGCCTTTCTATTTCAGGTACACGGTCAGTACAACGACTTAATACGGCTCTTCACCATGTGCGGCTCTCCTCCCTCCGCAAACTACCTCTTTCTTGGTGATTATGTCGACCGAGGGAAACAGAGTCTTGAAACGATCCTGCTTCTGCTGTGTTACAAGATCAAATATCCCGAGAACTTTTTCCTCTTACGCGGAAACCATGAATGCGCCAATGTCACACGAGGTACAGAAAGACTCTCACACATAAGCCCGCCCTGAGGCTTTTTCGCCCGTATTGCCTATATTTACCACAAACAATAGTCTATGGCTTCTATGACGAATGTAAACGACGGTGCAACGTCAAGATGTGGAAAGTGTTTGTCGATGTCTTCAATACTATGCCGATAGCAGCGCTCGTCGCAGGCAAGATCTTTTGCGTCCATGGTGGTCTCAGGTAAAAATGCGGCAATATCGTCTTGTGTCACCCAAACTCTAATGGATAGAATCATCTTTCAAGTCCATCCATGCAAAGCATGGACGATATTCGAAACATTGTCCGGCCCGTCGATGTGCCTGACTACGGTCTCTTGAACGATCTCTTGTGGTCTGATCCATCCGATACAGCTCTGGATTGGGAAGAAAATGAACGCGGTGTTTCCTATTGTTTTGGCCGAAAAATTATCAATGAGTTCCTCATCAAGCATGATTTGGACTTGGTCTGTCGCGCGCACATGGTCAGTCAAAATCAATAAGAGATACAAAGAAAAAGTTCAGAGACTAACTAGTCAATTGAATGACAGGTTGTCGAAGATGGCTACGAGTTCTTCAACGAACGAACTCTTGTCACGGTATTTTCTGCGCCCAATTACTGTGGCGAGTTTGATAATTTCGGCGCCGTCATGAGCGTCAGCGAAGATCTTTTATGCAGCTTTGAGCTCCTAACTCCAGCCGACCACCCCTTGGCGCAGCAGCAGCAGCAGCAGCAACAACAACAACAGCATCAACAACACCAGAATCAGCAGCAACAATATCAATCACCACATTACTGACATCACAGCATATGAGAAGGGGGTGAGGTGAGCGTGAGAAGCACGAAAAAACGTCATAAGCTTATTAAGCGCGCTACTTACATATGCGCGTTCATTAGACGAAATGAAAAAAGGATAAAAGGATATACTATTATGACTATGCGACCTGCAGTCTGCGTAGAACAAAATCGAAGACAGTCTAATAGGGTTTATGTAAACCTATACGCTCATGGAGTGAAGGCACAAAAAAAAGCTCTCCTTTGTCACCATTGTAAACGGTAATTTTCGTGACATTACGCAGCGTAGAACGCTAATGCATCCCTGCGATTTGCGCTCTGCGGCCTCCTTGATACATCTGGCGTATGTATATGTATGTATGGATGATTCATCACCTTGGATGATGTTATCCTGTGTGCCTTACGTCAGAAGTGACTATCGTATAGTCCCCCAACTTTTGCCCTTTTTTCTTTCTTCGATATGGCACTATGTAGATCAACTTATGGAGTTATACGAGTGATATAGTGCTTGCACCGCACACATTATATAGCTGTTACTGCAGCATCAAATGGTGGATGATTGCTGTGTGACAGGGCTCCAAGAAAATCAGTGAAATCAAATGAAAGGGGGCCTAAACTCAGGCTTTCCAAACGCGCCAGTGCTCAGCACCCGCCTCAAAGTAAAAGTATTTGTACTCTCCAAACTTATAGACAATGATCCCTGTTGAAGGTACATTGCCTTTACAAAGAAACGGAATAATAAGAACTCTGCATCTGAACATATCCTCATTATTAGAGATCCCTGTCTTGGAAAACTTGATCACTATTCGTCACAAACTATCCGCTCTCAAAAAAGACAGAGACTCTTACCCCAAAAGCGAAGTTATCCTTCAACTTTATCACGACACTGAAACCCAAGTCGAGCAGCTGGACGCAATTCGGAAGGGCAATGTATGGGACTCGAGTCTTCGAAATAGGCTAAACGATGTCCTTGACGATGTCATGTCTTTACTTTCTCTCTTCTTTTTGAGCATTGGCCGCAATCGCGAAAGTAGGTCTTATATATATCATTCGGTTATATGTTAACACACCCTTCTCTACTCTATCTTCTATCTAGGCCCTGCCGTCTACGCGCAGCTCGTCACGGTCGAGGTACGTCAGCTCGTCCTGATTGATTGGACAATAACGCATGAATTTATCATTTTGTTCTCGCCAGCGGTATCTTGAGCAGCTCGCGCAGATGGGTATATACACAGACGTCGTTCTCCTGGAGATCCAAGAACGTGTCAAAGACTTGGAAAGTATTGTCCTTGCTGACAAGGGCGATGTCAACTCCTGTTTCTTGGATCTTCTCAAGAAAAAGCTCAACCGATGCAGTAAGTCTTCCACATCGTTCACTACCAGTAGTAATCTCATTGTTTCGCAGAAAACTCCCTCGATGCACTCTTGTCCACGATCCAAGATGTCTCTTCAGAACTGTATGCACATCAAAAAAGGCGCATCCCCTATCTACGTAATAACATGTGTACATTATTATAGGAAACCAGTTCAAGACGAATTAACCACCCTGCGGCGCCAACTTGGCTCGGTTGCGTCGCGTCCACAGGGCTTCACTGCCGCTGACATTTATCCATTCCAGGAAAAGGCACGTAAAAAAAGACTCAAAACGGGGTATAGGTAGCTCCTGGGGCTAACCCAATCTCATCGTGGTGTATTACGTACTAGATTCGCCAAATCGATAATAAGCAATCCGATTTGTTTCTGCCCAAGGACGGATCGCATCCGAAGGGACAAGCTCTGATCGTCGGTCTTTTGGAACAACTGCATGAAGAAACGCATGACCTCATTGTCTCGACCGAAAACGTATCCGCGTCGCTGGTGCCATTAGCCGACCGCCTCAAAGAGATCAAGGGGCAGCTCGAGCGATTAGCTCTCACACATCGCTGGACACTTCGAGAGACCGATCTCTACACGTTCCAGGTACCAGTGAAAGACCATGCTCTTCCATCACTTTCTAACATTACAATCTTTTCCATCATGCAGTTGCAGCTGCAAGAAATCGAGAAGCTCCGCGTGAATGGCAAATTCAAAGATGCTCAGGGAAATGTGCCTGAAGGTCAGGCCTTAATCAACTTTCTGCTGCGCGGCTGCTATCGCCTGATCACCAAGATGCTCAGCGAAAATGTGCCTGTTGCAGAGGCACTGATGCCCATCCATAATCAGCTCAGCACAGTACGTCGATGTCTGGTCGAGGTTACCAAGTGGGGTAAGCCAGATTCAGCCAGAGACCTTTATCCGTAAGTCATCCAATCCCGGTGATGCAAGTGCGTTGGGGGCTCCTCTGACTTTTCTTTTTTTTTTTTTCGAGCGTAGATATCAAATGAAGTTGGCGAGCATCGATAATATGCGTGTGAATGGAATCTTCTACGATGAAGATGGCAACATCCCTGAAGGTAAATACTCTCAATCCAGTGTTGTGTGTGTTGCTGATTGCAAGCCGATCCGAATATTGTGATGACTGACGTAACCTTTCCCCCCTGACAGGGCAAGCAATATGCACTGCACTTTTGAACGAATGTTACGATATCCTGCATGATCTCTTGGCAACCATGGATGATGACAAACATTGAATCGTTTGTTTGGGTCCGTAAAAAACTCATGCATTTTTATTGCAAGCGTCTTGTTTCGCTTAGTCGAAAAGACCTGAAAATAACAAAGAAAAAAAAGCAAATTAGCCATATGCAAGATAAAAAAAAGAATCAACTTACCGAAGCCCATGTCATCATCGGACTCCTCCTTCTCCTCTTCCTTCTTCTCCTCTTCCTTGGCCTCCTCAGCAGCACCACCGGCGGCGGCGGCACCACCGGCAGCAGCGCCACCAGCAGCGGGAGCACCGACGTTGAAGACGAGCTCCTTCAGGTCCTGGCCCTCAAGAGCCTTGGCGTAGAGGGAGTACCAGATGGGCTCAACCTCAATACCGGCAGCCTTGACAAGAGTCTGGAGCTTGTCGGCCTGCATTCACACATTGAGCATGGCATAAATTAATGGGGGATCAATGTTCTTACAGAAACTTCGACATTGTCATCCTTGAGGATGAGGGCAGCGTAAACAATAGCGAGATCGGACGACATGATTATCAACGGATGGATGGATGGATGGACGATGGGTGTGGTCGCAAGTAATCTTTAACCCTTGAGGGAACAAGCAACAATACCGGTCTACTCTTGTCCATCCTGGTGCTTAATACGTGTGCGGGTATTCAATCCAAAAATGGCAATTTCCTGCCACCTTCAAATCGTTCCTCACCGACTAGCGTAAGCTAGAGCAAAACATCTATGCAATGGTGTTAGTATTAATCCATGAGCATAAATACGTCATACGGCATATTTATAATTGAGTCTCAAGAAAAGGTATAATTTAGGTGATTATTGAACTTTTGTAACCACTAGTAGTGTATCAATCTGTGGTTATCGAAGCTGTTTACTCCCACTAAAGGAGCCGGCTCTAGATACGTAGATTTGATACTGGTCCGCTGAGTATGTGTGTATAACTTGAGAAATACTATAGTCGCTCTGATTTCTATAAGACTAGTACCTGTTCACGGCAGCTGAATGGAGAGTACCATTATCCTCAAAATTGCGAAAAAGAATTGAATTAACTCTGTTTATGTGTAGGAGATAGCCAAAGCAAAGGAATTACATAGAATGTACGTATATGACAATATAAATAAGAAAGGTTATTAAGCTAACGAAAAATAAATGGTACATTTTCTTTAATTGCCAAAGGCAGCGTAGAAACCATGCTTGACCCAGTCAATCTTAGCCTCGTGGAGTTCACGAGGAATAAGCTGAGCACTGGCTTCAAGAGTATCGGGGTCGGGCACAGTATGGCCCACCTCGGCAGAGCGGGGCAGGAGGTTGAAGAGGCGTCGCGACTCATCGAGCTCGGCGCGCTTCTGCTTGCTGAATCTGGTAGGTTGCGTCACAGCGGCATCCTTGCCAAACTCGGTTTGCGTCTTGTTTGTATTGATGGCGCCAAAGACTTCATTGGCAGCCGAGTAGAAGTTGATACATTGATAGAAACCGACGGCGTTGCGGTACGTCTTGTAATGATGGTCGTACTGGGAGAGAAAGAATAAGTCGCTCTGTGCAATAACGCCCAAACAAATTTCAAAAGCATACCTTGCTGTGGAGCGCATCCTTCAAGGTCTCTATAGACTTATTGTCAGGGTGGAGGATTTCCCAGGGGTTGCGGCATGAAGCAGCCTTGCAGTCCTTGAGAACAAAAAGAAGTGCGTCCAGACGGTCGATAAAGCTTTCATCGTAGGAAGAGTCAAGGTCATGACCGCTGGCGCCATACAGGTTTTTGGTTTCATAAGGATCGGACTTGAGGTCATACAGCTCGCGTTCACCCGTGCACCAGGTGGCAAACTTCACTGTGGGACAGCGTAGCAATCAGATGAACGTTAATGCTCGAGCCCTCTCACATGCCATGCCAAATGCTTACAGTCGTAGTCCTCAGAGATCACACGCAAGGTTTTGTACGTGTTTGGGCCATTTTGCGTAATCGGAACCACTCTAAAAGGATCAGTGGGTAAGTTCGTGAAGTTGTCAGAGCAGACTATTTGGGATAGTGCACTTACTCGCCCATGACACCTTTCGACCAGTACTCGACTGCAAAGCTTTCCTTGGCAACGGGGTGAGGATGCTTGGCCAACGCTTCTGTAAGGGGAATCACGCCTCCGTCCACCCACGCAGGGGTGATGGTCTTGGAATCCGTCGCAAGCGCCACCAAAGTAGGAGCAATATCATGGTGGGCACTGACAAGACTGCTTACACTGTTTTTCTTCACACCGGGACCACGCACAATAAAAGGAACACTAAAGAAAATTCGACCTGTGAGACATCATGTTTACTTGGCATCGCCGCTTACTTACTTGATATCTTCCTCGATGTTGGTGGACTTGCCCGCAGACGCACGATGCTGACCAATATGGTAACCATTGTCGGCACTGAAAACAATATAAGTGTTGTCAAGCTTCCCTTGATGGTCGAGTTCTTCAATAAGAGAGCCGATCATTTCATCCACAGCTTGGAGGGAGCGCAGGCGATCACGGTACAACTCATCAAACTCGTCCACTAGTGTTTGATTGCGCTGAGGAAATGTTTTCCAGTACGAGGCAGTCTTGGTGAGCTTGGAGGGGTTAAAATTAGGGGTTCGAGGGACTACTCAGATGCATCAGTATTTGTTAATGTGGATGTTTTCCCTCCTCGAAAGGTACAATGTTATAAGGTAGAATGTTACATACGCTTGACATCCTTGAAGAGATTTTTGTGCCGTGCGGCCGGTACTGGGTTCTCAGTATGCAGGTTGCCTTCCTCATCATACTTGAACTGCGCATGGGGAGCCATCGGAGATACTATTATTAAATAAAACACGTGTTGCTGTCAGTTCATGTGTAGATGGAAAGAGGAATAGACGGCTTACCCCAGAGGAAGAACGGCTTTTCCGTCTCGTTGCGTTGACGCTTGAGGACGTTTACAGCCTTAGCATGGATAACGTCCGTCTGATACGTGTTGTTATAGTAGACAGGATGCTGCCCATTCTGTGAGAAAACGGCAGTATTGTAGACATATGTATAAGGATCTACGAGTTGATCTTGGTAGTCGAAACTAAAGCACGTTACAAGTTATGGGGTTGTTGGACGTATATAGTCTCGGTAACCTACCCTTTTGGAGTGGGATTATCGTAGTTGTTTACAGAATATTCGTTCATTAGCTTGCCAATATAATGCGTGGAGTAGCCAGCCTGAAGTCCATTATCGCGTCAACAACCATATGCTAATGTATATCGCGTGCTATTCATGATGAGCACCTGTAAGTTACCTTTTGCATCCAGATTGGAAGATAGCTCTCTCCAAGACCAAGCGATGAGAAGCGGCTGTAACCGCCGTATGGAGGGGACACGTCGGTTATACTTTTGATTGATAGGGAACATATATTTTGCGTCAGAATGTGCACTCAAGAGCCATGTAGTGAACCTACTTTGTGTTGTGTGCGTACTGACCACGCAACAGACCGACACGGCTAGGGCAGCATAGGGCAATTGTTGCATAATGGTTCTTGTATAGAGTGCCTTCCTGGACAATGTGTTTCTGCAAATTTGGCATATAGTCAAGGGAGTTGAGGTGCAGGTCTTGATCATCCGTGAAAATGAATAAAATGTTGGGCTGCTGTTGGTTGCCTGAATGAGCAGCCGACGTTGATGAGATGGCCAATGCAGCTGCTGCCACAGCAGACAGAAAGAAAGTGCGAGCGACCATCTTTTTTGAGGAGAATTAGTGAGAACAAGGAAGACGTCGGATTTCAGTTTTAGGGACCTCCTTTATATAAGAATTTATTTTCATGCGCCAGCGCGCAGTAAGAAAGGGGCTCAAATAGCGCGTATCTACAGCGCGCAAAGTTGAGACTGCTCATCGTATCGGAAGCAATAGGAGATCTTTTGCTGATGGGTTCGCATCCCAGGCGTCAAATAGAACCGAATATCCGCGACTCTTGTTTAGTACAACGTGCAATGTACCATATTTTTTTAGATAATGTATTATGATCTCATGAGCCAGATACTGGTAAGTTGATCATGTATTAATGCACTTTATAAAGCCGTTCTACTTGTTTTGTGTGGCGTAGACTGTTTTTAAAACCAGGCAGTGTAAACAACTCTGCCCTGGGCGATACCCCTCGTCAGCGCTAACATATGGCGCATGCATATATACACTACTGAAAGTCCATGTCAGACATGCAGGCAATGCTTCTTTTCACGTTATGCCCAAAAAGATAATTCGCCCTCCCATAGGCCGGTTGAATGCGCTTCATGGTCACACAAACGAGGCCACGGACGATCGGTTTCACACAGAATACCATATCACATCATGAATATCGCAAATTGCGCAAAATTTTGCTACTTACTTACATTTGCTTAAACAGAACTTTTATTTGAAAAAAGGCGTGAGAGAGCGTTTTCGTGGCTCTTCACAGCCTGCGTAGTGTCATTTATGTAGCGCACGCGACGATCCGTACGTCTCTCCAAGAGAAATTATCCATAGTATAAGTAGATAGATAAACATTCATGTAATATGCCACTTTATCGGATGCTAGACCAAAGAAGCAATCAAGGTGGTACATGCGATGGTCTAATTTTCTTTACAACGTCGTCATTTCGCCTCTCGGGATCTCTATGGCATGACTGTGCGCCATGGTGTCGCCATCGTGATGCTGTCATTTAATTTGCTGGTGGTCGATCTCGGCGGCATTTGGTACGGAGCTATGATTATTTCGTCGAGCATTTTCAATGTCAGTGGAGAGCCAAAAGGACCAATGCATGTGGGGGAAATACGATATACCGGCTGCCGATGAGAAGTAGCGTGTACTAGCATTGAAGTGGATAGTAATTAAGCCCATACTTGGACACAACAGACACCGTAGAGGTTAAGGTACATGCGAAAACCACATAAATCGCAATTGCTTGTTTTCTTCACATTTGGAAAAGTACGAAACAACAGACGCTAATGCTCTGTATTGGGAGTCTGCGAGTACTATATACCAGATCACTTTTATTATGTAGCTCTTGCGCTGCTACTCTCTCCTAGAAGGAGAAAAGGGGATGGATAAATATACTGTAAGTGTATATGTGCATGCTGTAGTGATGTGGCGTTGAAATAATAAAAGAAGCATAATTAGTACGATTACTTGCTATAAATGTATATTTTCTATTGTATGTACGTATGTATATCTGTCTGTATGCGATCATGATCCGTTACAGTGTTTTCAATTTGGGTGATCCTCATTCTCAAGTTTGCTGTGCGACACTGCAGAAGGGCCAAAACTCTAATGACAAGAGTTATTCAAGTATAAATTTCCATGTCGCTCAAGTCATACTATATTTTGTGTCTGGCAATATTGAAATGTCATTTGTATTGTACGTAGGTGGTGCGATGCTTTTTTCTATCAATGCAAGTGTCGTCCGACACGCGTGTTAAAAAGAAGCTGCATAAATTTCCCCCTTTTTCCACCACCGCGCGACACCCACTTCTTCCCACTTTTTTTTCTCCACATCTCCATGAAACATATAATTCTGACCAGGTAATGAATCCAGACATTGTTTTTTGGCTGAAGATTGTAGTGGGTGGTACCGTCAGTCTCTGGTGGGTCGAACTACCCCTGACATTTTTATACATTAGATCTTCTGAACCGTCGAAACCCTACCAGAATGTGCTTCTAGTGAGTCAACCCGACGATAGGAATGAGACTAGTAGTAGAAGACTTGACCGGCAGCATGAGCTGGTCTCTCTCTGGTGCAATTAACACGGTGCAATAGGAAGAGGACACGATTATGATGGACTCGACCGATGCGATGGTGGTGGATCATGAGGGTCCGGTGGAGGGCAGTGATCCATCGCCCATGGACGTTGACTGCGCACCGAAATCTCTTTCTTGGACTATGGGCTTTACTTTTAGCCCCTCTACCAACTCGAACTTTCAGATTTCACCTCCTGCTTCTACTCCCACTTCTTTCAGGGTTGAAACTGAATCTTCGAGCAACGACGATACCAACACTAACCGCGACGTCTGCCACCGAGCAAAGCGCCGTATTTGCCGATAGTATTCTTGTATGAATCTCTTCGGATTAGGCGTATCGAATATCTTTTATTGCAACAAATCAACCGTATTTTACACCTTTTAGCGCTCTGACCGGGATGACGGTGAAGTTCAAAGAAGTAACGTGATAAGGCGTATAAATCAAACGAGGGCTGTACAATCACGGGTAGCAAAGGATGACTGCAAGTCCTATGGCACATAGAGTTACCGTCGGTTAATTCGCGCGTCTTGATGATCTGTGGAATGATTTTGGCTATGCAAATTTGCGTCTGTCTGCCAAATGATATCGAACTTTCTCCTTTCAAATTACTTTTTTTTTTTTTGCCTTGACTTTAAATCTCAAACCAAACCATGAGTACATCTGAGAAGCGCTACGAAGACATGACCGCTGAAGAGCGTGCAGCCTACGACAAGGAGGAACATGCCCGCGAATTGGTCGAACAGGCTCAATTGCCTTACAAGTAAAGAGAACTCAAAAGACCATCGCGCTCAGTCGATCTTAACTGTGGTTATGTTTGTTAGATGGCGCCAGACACTCCAGGAGGTTGATGTCAGCATTCCTGTACCCAAAGGGACGCGTGGACGCGATGTGGAAGTGGTCATTAAGAAGAAGCATATCAAAGTCGCACTGAAGGGCCAGCCTGCTTTGATTGAAGGCGAATTATGTAAGGACGTCCAGGTCGACGACTGCACTTGGACCATAGGTAAATCATGCTCCAATGATAATTCTTTCTCATAAATGATTATTCGTAGATAACCAGCAAGAAGTCAACGTGCACCTGGAGAAGAGCAACCAACAGACTTGGTGGGAGAACGTGGTGACGACCGCTCCCAAGATCAATACCAAAAAAATCCAGCCCGAAAACTCAAAATTGGAGGACCTTGATCCTGAGACACGCGCTATGGTCGAAAAAATGATGGTATGCCGTGTGAATCTCTCCCAAGAAGTAAGGGACTCAATATCATCTTTTATACAGTTTGATCAGCGGCAAAAGGCTACGGGCCAGCCAATGAGTGATGAGATACGGAAGCAGAACATTATGGAAAGCTTCAAACAGCAGCATCCAGAGATGGATGTAAGTAGAGAACCAACGAAGAGAGAGTATCTGACTTAAAGTATCATATTTTAGTTCTCCAAGCTTGACCAGAACGCCCCGAACGGTATGTTTGGTGACGAGTAGACTTACGGGGCCCATAGTGTTGAGGCCAGCGCAAACAGAAAACCCTCAAACTAACAAAAAAAAACCGTTCGAAAAGAAACCGGGCCCTTGAATAAGGATATACTGTCTTGCTCTTTGTTCTATCCTCTAGATGGTATACGGGGTAGGAAGGAACAGAAGGATCTGTCCTTGCAAAGCATCATACCAAGTATACGTAATATTTTTGGAAGGAAAACGAGAAGAGGAGAGTTCGAGGTTTGCTGCGTAGCTATGTTGGAGGTTTAGTGGGATGTTATGTGCGGCTTACTGCACCGCGGCATCCATTCTAGGCAGCCACTGTTTACTTCCATATCAAACGGCCTGGCGTCGATCATTAGGGAAAACTATCAGAATGTACAATCGCTTATATCTATCCATGTTACATAGCAGACCATCAGCATAACAACAGGGGCAACGTACCTGCGAGTGAGAGGCTGAAGAAAAGCCCTGCTGGTCTGCAATTGTTGTTCAACGCCTGGACGACAGTTTTGGGAATGCCCCAGCCGCTCCGAAGCAGTGGTTTTCCAGCGGTCTCCATATGGTCTTAGTGGGCCACCTTGGATGACAATATTTCAGCTTAAACAGGTGAGATGGCTCTTCTACGGAACCGACATGTTCCGGTTGATAATGTCTGTGCGATCAGGCGATTAGTGTGGAAGTGGGCCTATTATTGCCGCTGTTGAGTAGATAGGTCATCAGTACATGGAAAGAAAGAAAGAGTTGTACGGCGAAACAGTCAATTTTTTTTACTGCTTGGTACTACCCATAAAAATGAAATTGCATGTACCATGTACTACCCTCTCGCGTCTTCCGCCTTTTAGGTTCTTCCTCCTGGGTATCGTTACAACTTGGAAACCCGGGTTCATTGTTAGGATACGCCTGAGAACAGGCCTTCGATATCCTGTTAAAAGTATGTACATTCGATGCATCCGCTTCCATGCAGTTGTGTTCGAATTTGCTGTACTATGGCGACAGCTTAGATGATCGTGTTCCGTATTTTTCTCTACGATTACTCTGATTTTTATAGCATTGCCCACAGAGATAATACATGAATAAATAAGGGATTTTTCCAGTTTCTCACTGATGGATGCGAGCAGTTCTGATCGGCATGCAGCTATCTTGGTATAGTGTTTTCCTCCGCTAACTAGGTAAATCGGCATAACCGACATTTGACTTCGACTTGCTTGTACCTATTTCGTTTTTCGTCGTTCTGTATGGAGTTACGTACCCAAACTCAGAATAATTGGAAAAACTGATTCCGCCCAGCATTCTTTATTCTAAGATGGAGGACTGCAAGCCCTCTTCCGCACTAGGTCTAGCAAAGTCGCCCTAATGCCAGCACGCAAATAAGGTGGATATATTAAAGGGCTCTACTACACACCCCACGAAAGTCTTTCGGACCATGTATTTCAATTCGCTTTCCAAGTAGCTGTTTCCGTCGCTATGGTGCTTGCCAGTGATGTCATATTTGAAGTGTCATTATGAACTTGTCAGCCCGCGAGAAGAGAGAGGAGCTGCAGCAAATCCAACACAGTCTGCCACCGCAGCAAATGGAATTCCGTATCACGTCAAGATGAAAGAGCAAAAAAGCCCTGGCGCAATACTATAACAGCGGACGCGCGGCCCACATGACCCAGATTTGGGGTCAGCTTAACGGTGATTGGTCATTTTCGTTTGGAGCGAGTCGAAGCGTGTAATCTGGGCCATAAAATGGCAAAAGCTCCCTGTTGCGTTCGCATTAGGTTCATTCATCGCGCGTTTTCCTGACCACACAAAACCTCCAATCACAAAGAAGCGTTCGAGCTCGTCTCTCCTGTCCACTTTTTATACTAGTCCACTCCCAGTCCACACTCCAGTCCAGTCCTGCAGATTGATTATGGCCAGCCCCACCACCACACCCGCCGCCACGACCGAACAACCGGCGGTCGAGAAGCCTGTTGCTGACTCCAATGCCAATGTCGACTCCAATGCCAACGACCAGAACGGCAAGCAAGTCGTCGAAGATTATAAGGCAAGTGATTAATATCTGTAGATTCATGCCATTGCGTAGCAGCCGACTGACTCATCTTGGCTTTATATTTAGGTATTTGTGGGAAACTTGCCCTTCAAGGCCACGCAAGAGATGCTGACCGAGTTCTTTGGCGGCGCAGGCAAAGTGTAAGTCTCTTTCATCCAATTTTTTACTTGTCTACTTACTAACAGCTCATGCTTAGTGTCGATGCCACTATCATCAAGCACGGCCGCCGTTCCCTTGGTTATGGTTTCGTTGCATTTGAAACCTCGGCTGAAGCTGAGAAGGCCCGTAACGAGCTGAACAAAAAGTCGTTTGACGGTCGCGAGATCAATGTGGAGGTAGCCAAACCAAAGACATCCGAGGAGGCCAAGGCAGAGCGTCGCACTGCCAAGCAGCAGAAGCGCAAGGAGAAACAAGCCGCTGCTGCTGCGGCTACTGCCACCGCAGCTGCCGACCCTGCGGCTGAGGCCACGGCCAATGACGTTAAGGCCGACGATGCCACGGGCTCGGATGATGCCAAGCGTGCGCGCAAGTCCGAGGTAAGTGACATAAACATTGATGCGAGTCCTTCTCTTTTTACTGTTCCGCTGACTATGACTCATGCGCATACAGCGCCGTCGCCGTAGCACTAAGTCCCGCCGCGGCAAGAAGGCCCCCGCAGCTGGTTCCGAAAACGAGACCCAAGCGCAGGAAGAGACGCGCCAGGAAGAGTCTGGTAAGACCGTGACCACGTCCAGCTCCGAGAGCGGCGAGGGCAAAAAGAAGGCCAAGTCCCCACGTCGCAAGCAGCGCCGCTCGGAGGAGAATGCCGAGCCGAGCAAGACCCTCGTCTTCGTGGCCAACCTGCCCTACAGCACCACCGACGAGGGCCTGGGCGAGGTCTTCAAGAGCTACAAGGTCAAATCGGCCCAGGTTGCCAAGATGCGAAGGTAACCCAAAAGTGTGGTATAAGGAAAGAATGGTATACTCATGCAAACAAAAAAAAACAGCGGCCGATCCAAGGGCTATGGTTTCGTTGATCTGGAAACCCAGGAAGAGCAGCAACGCGCTTTGGAAAACATTAAGGATGTGGAGCTCGATGGTCGGGTAATCTACCTGAAGGCGGCCCTGTCCGAGCGTGCTGTTGTCCCTGAAGCTAACAGCGCTGCCTCTGCTGCTGAAAGCACTGACGAAAAGACAGCCAAGGAGGCTCCCAAGAAGGATGAGAAGGAAGTCAAGAAGGAAGCCAAGAAGGAGGAGCCCAAGAAGGAGGAGCCTAAGAAGGAGGAGCCCAAGAAGGAGGAGCCAAAGAAGGAAGAGCCCAAGAAGGAAGAAGCCAAGCAGGAACCCAAGAAGGAGGAAGCCGAGAAGAAGTAAACCAACAAACATATAATGATCCCCACCTAGGTAGCTGAAATAAAGGAAAAAAGGAAGCCATTTTGCTGCAGCAATAGCAACACCGAGATTGAAAAATCAGATTTTGTTTCCTTTCAATTTGAGCTGCCACAAGAGACAAGGAACAAATGAGAAGACCATAAAGTGACATCTTAACCATTGGTTATCAGCTTTTCATAGAATATCATCAAAAAGGTCAACAGTGAAGTAAATCAGCCGCAATGCATCGAGACAATTCTAATGTCGATACAAGTGAAACAAAGTACTTATAAGAGAACATATGCGTGACGTTGACGCACAGTCAATATTACACATGTCGTTTTCATTGTCAGGCACAGTGGTTGTTCCTTTTTTTTTTTTTACACTACCCGACTGGAATAAAGCAATTAAAAGACTCAGATCAAAGACGTGCATACATAGAAAGTTTATTGCTACAAGCATATTACATCATGATAAGGTTGATAAGGGAAGAACTGATCCATCCGTATAATAAGAGATTAAATGGACGCTTCTTTTTTCGGGCGCCGTCGTTGCTGAAGGAGCACAGGTCTACTTTCGTAGCGTTGAAGACAATCAGGTTGAGAAGGAGTGATGATAAAGAGTGCGGGCTGGTATTGACGGAACGATCGTTGGAGGGGAGGCTTCTTTCGTTGTGCGGTCGCGGATGGTCGCGGAAGAGATGAAGGCATAGCAAGAGACGATGAAGAAGGGGACTTTGGTTCCATGAAGGGTGGCAAGCTGTCGACACGTTGAGGAGGGGATATAACATTTTGCGGCGGAGGTGGAGAGCCTGGCATGGGCGGCAGTGGAGGTGGGGACTGGGGACAAGAAGAGGGGCTCGTGCACGCACTACCAGTACTATCGTTATCGTCACCGTAGATTTCGGTCTCGGTAGCACGGCAATGGGCGGGTGTCAGGGTAAGGCGCAAAGTGCGGACCCGCGGCGCCAGCGCAGGATCCTTGAAAGTATGTTCGCATACGGTCGGGAACCCTTGTGTGATGACTTCCTCCATGCGGTCCGTGGCCAGCACGTCATGCAGGTAGGTGCGTACCTGTGGGGAGCCGTAATAGAGCGTGGTCTTAGGTAAGGTCGGCGATGGCGGTTCTCTTGGGACGTCGTATCCTTGACGGCTACAGCTTCTAGGTTCGGCAGGTGCGCTCATTTGCTTTAGCCAGCGTGGAAAACGACGCCGCCGCGAGAACAGAGGTGATAGCGGGGGTGAGGGCGGCTCTTTCTTTTCTTTGTGTTTCATGGACGTCGTATGTGTGAGAGGATGGAGGGGAGGGAGCTTCTTGTGATGGCGGCCGAGGTGGCCTTCCTGCTGCGATAGGGGTGGCGAGGGCGGTAGGTACGTCTCTGGCTGTTGCATTTGATATTGTCTTTTTGTATTTTTCTCTCGTTCTCCTGGTGAGGACTGGGTAGGGATTGGCGATACAAATACGCGTGAAGGTGACGATGTAGAAGAAGGAAGCGTCAAGGATGTCATTTTTTTGTGAGGAAAAGAAAAAAGAAAAGTGATGGCCGATGGCGTTCAGACCGACACAGACATTTTAATGCTGTTACTTTATATTTTCGCCAGGGGCTCGGTTACCATGTATGTGTGAGTGTGTGAGTGCGCGGTCAAGCACACGCTGATGTATATACACTACCGTAAATGACATGGAAATGTGTAATAAGGAGAGAGTCTTATCTCACGTCACAAGGGCAGTCCATCGATACGCCAGAACTTCTCATTACTAGTACGTAGCAAGCACAAAACACGTTGCCCTTCACATTCCTCGCTTGGCCCTAGCAATGCTTCTGACAGCATGTTGCCAGTGCTCGCCTAACGTACTACGTATCGTCTACGAGGAGTTGCTCTACTGTCGCATCGGGATTGTTCTTATTGTTGCCACTCAAAAGTACGACCGTTGTTTTATGTGTTTTCTCGTTTCTCAAATGCCCCTGATAGCGATGTCTTAATTTCATCTAAAAAAGCTAGTAAGCCCGGGATGCTCTTGGTGAAATCCGCGCAAAATGAAATAAGAATCAAATGGAGAAGCAGAGCAAGTGAAACTCAACCTCATTTAGGGTTGCCTTGTGTCGTGTGCCTAGTGAACCCCTTACTGCAAGATCAGCACCACGCAACCTGAAAATCATCATGATACATTTAGCATGAAAAAAAAAAAAGAAAGAAAAAGAAAAGAGACAAGGAAAGAAAAAGCACTCGCAATGTGCTTTGCTGTGTTCTGATTCGATCGATGAGTGCTGACAACACCCAATACCCACACGTCTGCTTTCCTCTTTCTGCCATTAGACCGACCTTTTTTTCTTCCCTCTCTCTGTCTCGCTTCTGTTGGATTTTTTTTGACATCCGCTGTGCCCATGTACCTAGATGGCATCCCCTTGAGTTACAAAAGGGATGTGCTGCTGCGTACCCATCAAGGCACACAAGTAGACACACACGTACATACATCACTTTCACAGAGACAAGGCGCATGATGCTCATGCGGCACTTGGCTATGCGTCCTCTATATAAGCTTTTTACTATTTTTTGTGTTTTTAATGTGTCGATCGATCCTGCTTTTCTTTTTTCTTGCCACGTTTATCGCCATAAATATGAAAAACCTGTTTGGTCTGTGTGTGGGTACTCACTGCGAAAATAACAGCACGGACCACTAAGTCTGTAATCCGAAATTCAGTGATCCATACAGAGCAATACCAATTCTGTCTTAATGATTTCTCTTAGTCTATCAGTAATGGACAGCCAGTCAGTTCCTGTGGAGAGTGGGTTATCCATAAACAGGTCCTATGTATCCTCGGGGTAACTCCTTTTTACTCGGGTGTTGCCAAAAAGGACTTCGGCATTGAGTTTACCGCCATTCATATGGGGATGCGACATGCCTCCATGGAGAAAGATGGATCGACGTGTCCTTGGATACGTAGACACAGTAACTCCCTGCGTGCTTGCGTTAGATAAACGGCAAGACCAAGTGATATACAGAATGAATCAGTAACGCGACACAAGAGCGTCAGGTACCACAGCACCAGCTGACAAGGTAACACAGCCCAAAAGAGAGTGACCTCCATGGCGTTCACTTTTGCTCAGCTGACTTTGAAGGCGTGTGTGGGTGTAACAAACTGGGAGACATCCGGTCAAGAGGAGGGAAAAAAAAAGTTTGCAACGGATACCAAGGGGCGGGGGCGGGGGAAAGCAGTATAAGCGAAAGGAGAAAGGAAAGAGAGCAATATATTTAACAGGTGTGTGAGAGAGAGTGTGTGTGTGGTGTGAGTGTGCGTGTGCGGGTGTGTATAACTGCATGGTTGTGTGTAAAATATAAGGGAGTCAAAGAAGAGAAGGGGAACAGCAACCTATGAAACAAAAGCAAGAAGAACAGAGAAAAACAAGAGCGGAAAACTTTGTACAAAGGGGGAAGGGGAAGGATTGGGGAGTCGTAAAAGATTGAATTCATTCAAACGATTCAGAAGTGTTTTTTGTATCGCGCGGTGTGGACAGCTTCGTGCAGATGCGCAGGCATGCATCCCAACAGGGTTTGCCTATAGAAAAAAAGTTTTTCCATGTTAGACACAAAAGTAAACAGAGACGAACTTGACGGTACATACTTGATTTGGGAGACAATGGCAAGAGGGTCAGGGTGATGGGAGAGCCAGAGCTCGACGCGGTCGCCTCGCGTGCGGCGCGAGACCACCACGCCATTGACGCGTCCGACGTCTTGACCAAAGTTGCCGCCCACAAAGGCAGACAGGACCCAGTCAAAGGTCTCGTCGAGGCTGATGCGGGCCGGGCAGAGCGTGAGGCGGCCGCCTTGCTTGTTTTCGGCATCCTCCCACATGGGCTGGATACCCTGCCAGAAGCAGTACAAATTGGCATTGGGCTGCATCGGCCGCCAGAACGCCTTGTGTCTCCGCCATTGAACGCTAAAATCCCACATGGTATGCGAGGTAAAGACCGGGTGGACCGAGGCGAGGTAGGTGGAGCCATTCATGTTCTTTTTTGTGGAGCCCGAGTGGAAAAAGGTGCATGCCGAGGGCAGCGGCAGGGCGTCTGCATCGAGCAGGCCGTGCGCACCCAGATACTGCTCGACGTACGCGTAACGCGTCGGGTTGTCGCGGACACGGTCTGGATCGGCCCACACCGGCAAGGGTCTCGTTGTCGGGTCATCTTTTTCTGCCATGGCTGCTGCTTCTGGGCTGGGTTCTTGCGTGTCTGCCTGCGCGTGGGCAGCATCATCGACAGAAGTAGCAAGGGAAGGAGCAGCATCAGAAGGAGGAGAAGGAAGAGGAGGCGTGGGCGCCAATGGCTCGGATTCTGCAGCAGGCAAAGGCGTTGCTTCTGCAGAAGGAGTATCCAATGATTTTGATTCTTGCACGGCCACAGTGGATGCTGCTTCCTCGATCTCCTCTTCTTCAGGCTCGGTACAAGATGCGATGGGCGGCAGGTGGTGCCTTTCGGTCATGCGTGCGCGTGCATCCCATTCGTCGTCGGAGGTGTCTGTGTGCTCTGTCGCGGCCTTCCACCACGGCGGCTTGGGAAATCTGCCTTGATAGTCGTCGTCGTCATCCCCGATACTGGAGGCGGCAGTGCTCACCGAGGGAGCTGTACTGCTGCCGTTACTCAGGCGACGTGATATATCGGTTGCGGCCGCCGAGGACGCCCGCCGATCGACACTGGCAACGAGGGTGGGTGTGGTGGGTGCGGGTGGTGCGTCCAGAGGCTCATCAGGCAGTGGACCCCATGGTTCTTTTGACACGGCGTCCACGCCCGGGTCATGGTATTCGTCCATCGAAAAGGGTGATCGGCGCGAGACGTGCGGGTGATACTTTGTTCGGCTGTGGGGTGGAAGAACGATCTTTTGTCGCTGCTGGTGATGCTGCTGGTGCTGGTGCTGGTGCTGGTGCTGAGGATGGTAAAAAAGAGCGCGTTCACTTATCATCTTGGAGTAGGCCGTGCCGTAAACGCATTCCTCGAGGCTACAGGGTGCAGGATGTGCCAGAGGAGGCTTCGCATGCGAGTAATAGTGGTGCTGTCTGTGATCTACCGGAAAGCGGCGCCAAGCGGACGAGGGCTGGTACCGTGGGTGCATGAAAGTAAAGGCGCCGCTGCTGGCAGGTGCGGTTGTTGTCATTAAGCAGGCGTTTGCGAGTGTGAAATAGCAAAAATTTGGAAAGAAAGAGAGAAGGAAGAAGGAAAAGAAATGGAGGGAAAAGGAAGAAAAACCCAGAAACAAGGAAAAAA
>VAFG01000234.1:92367-148227 GCA_013461545.1 Syncephalastrum contaminatum
ATATTCATTGGGTTTCTTTTTGCACAGAAACGAAGCCATCGAGAGCTTGCAGCCAGTGCGTAACCTGGATAATCTCAAAGAAACTATCTTTAACTTTAAAACCAGGTATGGTCTATACTTCTTTCATCTACCCTGGTCTCACACCCATGGTAATAGAAATGAGATGGTAAAGAACGTCTTTTCAAAGTAATACAAGGGGCATGGGTGTTATACTACGTATCAGGGTGGAAGGGAAATCTAGTAGAAAGCAGAGGGAGAATAGCTCGCTCCCGTCATCATCGGGGATTGCTGCTGAGCGGAGGGTGCAGCTGGCAGCATGAGTGTGTTTCCAAATCCGCCCCCAGCGATCGCTGGAGGAGGTGGTACAGCTTCCGAGCCTTCCGCCTTCTCCGTCTTGTCCTTGAGTTCTTGCACGTCCTGGCCCATGCGCTCCACACGCTTTTGCTGCTCCCACAAAAAGTTGATAAAGTACGGCATCGCAAAATGCTTGAGCCCGTGTCGCCATGCTACTTCCATCACCGTCTCGACCCGCATCAGGTCGTAGCACGTATAGAGCATGGCCGCAAAGCACTCGCGCTTGCCGACCTCGATAAAGTACCGCAGCAGTTCTTCCGCCACCTCCGCATCGCACGACTCGGCTGCCGTCTCCATGGCGTCCTTGAAGAGTCGGTCCTGCTTGGAGAGTGCAATCGACTGGCGCCACCGCTTGTTGCGCTTATACAGGTGTGCCGCAATGCGCCGGAACTCGAGGAGCTCGTGCTGCTCGAGACGCTTCGCAAGGTCCAGCGTGTCCTCAACGCCATGGTGGTCGAGCAGGTCGCGCAGTGAAGCAAAGTCTTCCTCTTCAATGTACAGCTCGCATAGCGCTTGAAGGACGGCGCGGTTCTTTGTGTCTTGGACGGACATCAAGTACGACTTGATCAAGGGGATGTTATCCGACTTGTTGAATATCTGGACGACTCGGGTGTGGTTTACGCGCGGGACCATGACGGCCAGGATATCGTTGAGGAGCATGGGCTGCTCGTTGAGGTAGAATCGGAGTGCCTTGTAATAGAGCTCGACGTTACCGACCTTGACGAGAATGTCCTTGAACGCCGAGTGCTCGTACGCGTCTGAGGCGTGCTCCATCATGGCCGACACTGCATTGTCAAACTCGTCATAGTGGACATAGAGAAACACCACTTCGCGCCAGAGATGCGCGTAGTTGCAGGCCCGGATCACCTTTGGTATATTGATGCGCGACACAAACAGCTTCAAGTGCTCCATCATCTTTTCCGGCGCATACTTGCAGTACAAGATCGAGAGCTCGGTAAACATGCCCATGTGGGCTCGCTCCAGACCCAGACCAGCTTCCAAAAGCGTGATGAGCTGGTCAAAGTAACCGCGCGCCTCGTAGAGCCGGATTACTTGCTCGAGCTCCTCGGCGTGGACGATGATGTGGAGACCGCAAATCTGGGCGAGGCGGAATTCTTGCTGCTCAATGCAGACCATGTTGACTTCCTTCCAGACCTTGGTCGAGTTGGCCTTGCGCGCACAGTCGACGGCGCCATTGTAGTCGTTCAGATGAACCAGGGTAGTCGCCAGACAGGCGTGGTTCGAGATGCTGGAGTACAAAAGCTTGGCTGCCTCAAATAGATGAGCTTGCGCGCAGCGGTCGCCGACAGCCTGGACCTGCGCGAGGTTGGGCGACGCCAAGAAGTCTTCGAGGTCCGAGAGGCGTTCCGTCTTACAGTACGCAAACAGGAGCTCGGTATCAATATAAGGCTCACTCGTGGTCTTGCGCGCCATCTGGAGATAGCGGACAAGATCCTCGTACTTGATGTCCATCTCTGCAGCGCGCGTGACCTCGAGGTAATTGGATGCGTCGTTGGCTTTGATGTAAGCATCGATTGCTTCCTTGATGTGCATCTGGTCGAGCTGCGCCTTGGCGAGCTTGGACCATACCACCGGCTCGTCGCACCGGTCCGCAAACTCATACGCGCGGTCCAAGTCCGTGATCTTGTCAATCAGGACAGTCATGGCGGACGAGGTCATGTTGTGTTTCTTGTAGATCGCAAACGCTTCCTCAAACAGCTCTTCGCCGATGCACACCTCTGCCACATCTTCGGCGTCAAAGTTGTCCAGACGCGAGATGTAGTCCATCACGCGCGAAGTATCAGACTAAACAAAAGATTGAGTTTCGCATGGATCAAGATATGCATCCAAACTCACCTTAACAGCCGTAAAGATCAGCAGATTCTGCAGCGTGCGGTTGTCACTGAAGGGGCTGTCTTCGAGAATAATGCGTTCCAAAAGTTCAATCAGCTCGTGCGGCAAGTCGGCGTTCATGAACGCTTTGACCGTGATAGACACATCCTCGGGGTCAGTGCACTCGGGCAAGGCACTGCCAATAATCTGTGTTTATTGGATGAGCCATAGCGCCGCATCTTAGATGGTACGACTTACATTGTCAATCAATTCGCGGCGATTGTCATTGTCGTTTTGCAGGACAAACTGCCACAGGTCCATGTCACGGCGGTGGACGAGGTAGCGCGCCTGGTGCTTGAACATGGCGTTTTCATTCGTAATGTTGATCAACTCGTAATCGCACTGGCCCTTTTCGTAACAAATGGAGGCCAGATATGGGTCGCGCTTTTCGCAGTACTTGCCAATCACCCGAGGTTCATAAAACTAGAAAAGTTCCATCAGTACTTTGCACATGTAACCCCACGCTCTCCCCTTTTTTTTATACATACCTCATTGTCTTTGAGGAACGGCTCTGGGTTGTTGTTGGTATCAATGTAAATTTTGGCGAGCGCATTGTAGACATCCTTGTCCTGGCTACCGTCCGCGACCTTCATGTCCAACCAAGGCAAAAGCAGCTTCAAGCGGTTGCGCTCTTCTACCTCTTTGGTCAGCGAGCCGACTGGGACGTCGCCCTTGACAGACATGAGCAGGGTCTTGATCACGTCTTCGTCGCAGCCGACATCGAGGAGACCGCCAATGACCTCGGGCGTGCGGGCTGGGTTGACCTTCTGGACATAGACTTCGATGAAGTTTTGGAGTTGGTTGTGATACAGGTACAGGACAAGGTCGTGCACAAAATTGAAGCGGTCGCACACAATGATCAGCGGCAATTGATCGCTCAGGCGGGCTTCCTATACAAGAGTCAGTCATGGGCACAGTGCATGAGACTTTTATCCGGCTTGCCTTCAAAAAGTTCTTGACTTTCTCGGGATCATAATAGTTGCTCTCGCGGCAGATACGTTCGGTCTCGCGCACATTACCGGTTCGGCATGAGGCTTGAATATACTTGAAGTGTACGAGAGGATCTTGGCTGACGTTGACGATCGAGCCGAGGTAATAGTAGAGACCTAATCCAGTATGTGAGCCTACCCATCCATGAGGTTTTATTTTGGGTTCCTGCATACCCTCGTTGCTCTTGAATTGCTCAAAGAGCTCAATCAGGTTGTGGGGCTGGAGCTGCTCAGAGTACTTGATGGCGACCTGAACGACGATTTGCAGGTTTTGGCGGAGGTTGTTGGTCAGCATCTCCCGGAGACAGTCAATGGTCTGATCGACGGAGAGGTTGCCAAAATAGTTGACGAGCCACTCAGGGTTCATCATGTGCGTAAAGGGAATGATGCGCTTGATATCGTGGATATCGGTATAGTGCTCGAGTGCCTATAGAGAAAACTGTCAAGGCATGGTCTCTCATTTCCTGTCTTGAAACTTACACGTTGGTACAAGCCTGCCTTCTCGCAAAGCGAACCAACTGCGACACGGTCATAGTGGCTGAGGCAGTTGGTGCCCAGGATCGCATCTGCAACCTGGGGCGCATGGATCAGGTTCATCTCGAGCACGCGGGTCTGGAGGTTGGCATCCTCAGGGCGGTCCGACTGGAGATAGCTCAGCAAAAACGAGGTAGCTTCCTTGATCATGTTTTGGGACATGAGCACGTCCGCGACCTTGTCGGCCGAGACGAGGGGCGGATCGTCCGCAATGAGCTTCTCGGCGAAAGGCACGACTGCATCAGGCGAGGTGCGGGCCATGTTGTAGAGGAGGGAGGGGTAGTCGGGCGTGTAGTTGACCGCCTTGGCATACTGGACGAGCTTATCGTACTGGCCATTCTCGGCAAAGCAGAGGACGGCCTTGTGCGGGGTCTGCGCGCGGAGATAGACAGACAGAGCCAACTTGGAGTCGTACTGCTTGACAAAGTCACCGAGCTCTTCGCTGCACTCGAGCTTGTCTTCCTTGAGCCACTTTTCGAGGAGGTGTTTGCGGTCCTGCATAATGATGGGCTTGGCCATCTCGAGCGACTCGTACCGGTTCAAACCGCCCTTTTCGAGAAGGAGACCAAAGTACTGCAGAATAGGGGAGAGCTGGCCGGGTTGAGACGGCAGCTGGCGGAAGCGCTCGATAGTCTCGGGAGTACGGAGGATACCCTGTAACGAGGTGAGTTGGGGGACGATGGCAGCAGCGGTGTACTTACGCGAGGCGAGTTGGCCGCAACCTTGACGGCATAAGGGAAAGCGCCTGAAGCAAAGAGCTGGTTGAAGCGCTGGATGCAGAGCTCGTCAGCGCCGGGCAAGCCAGCGCGGCCGGCCAACTGGAGGGCAATGTCGGTATTGCCGAGCTGGTTGACAATGTAGGGGATGATAGTGTTTTCGTCGAGGGTGACGGTCAAGACCTGACCCTTCTTGTTGACGCAGACAATACCGGACGTAGACTCACTCGGGGCGGTGACAAAAATGGTATCGGCCGTGATGCGGTTCATGAACAGACAGGTACCACTCTCGAGGTCGTAAATGTGAATGTAGCCAAACTTGGTGACAATGTACACGACTCCAAACCGTGGACCGACCTCCATTGAGACCGGGAAATCGGCCTGGGCTTCGGGCGGAAAGACCAATTCGACGGTTTTCTTTTGAAAAGCTGGGTTGTGCTGCTGGTGGTCGATCTCAATGATCTGGACCTTGGCCGCACCCGTAGCAGAGCGCACGGCAAAGGCAAACAGTTTTGTAGGAGACGTGGCTTCCTCGAGTTGAAGTTCGGCAAAGGCGGCGGCGTGGCCCTCGATCGGCTGGCTCACGTTGCGTTCGGTCGAAAAGAGCTGCATCGAACCTACGACGCGGTTGTTTTGGGCCGAGATACCCACCAAGGCGAGCCACTTTTTGTCGGATGAGGCGCGGTAGCTGATAATCTGACAGCCCGAAAGGGTAGCGTTGCGGTCAAAGACGCGGACGGGGGTAGAGCCGCCCTCGACAGTCCAGTGGTAGACGGCAGTAGGAGTCACGATACCGATGGTTTTGATGTCGAGCCACGTCCAAAAGACAATGTCGTCGTGCATGAGGTGAGCGGTCAGCTTTGTCTTGGTATCCATGTTGAACAGCTGAATTTGGCGTTGGGCTACCGTTGTATGAGTATTGTATGAATGTAAGTGAGTGAGGCATAGTTATCCAAGAGGTAGACTCACCTCTCAGAGCCATAATGTTAGCGGAGGGGTGCATGATAATGGAGTCTGCCGTGACAGGGCGACGCATCAAATGGTTATTGTTGGCCATATCGATAATAACGACCTGGTTTGAGTTGTTGATTTGCTCACGCACACAGATATAGCGGTCTGACTCCATCGTCAGCGTCTGGAAGCCAATGCTCGCGGCATTGACGCCAAGCTCTTGGAGCTATGGTTACATCGGATGAGACTCCATTTTATAAATTGTTGTCATCTTTCTCTACCTGCGCCTGTTCTTGGAAGCGAATGGGCAGCGAATCAGCCATCGTCGTCTTTTTTTTATAAAATGGTGCTGGCCAATATAGAAAGCTTTCTGCCTATTTGCCTTTTGTAATAAGAAAACACACGCGTGCAGAATAAGAAGAGGGCAGGCCAAGAAGTCAGCTCAACCCAGACCAGGCGCCAGTGTTGCTCCTGTCTGATTGGTGGCGGAGATCGAAGCGTTCTCTACCATCCATTTCAGGCGCCACCCACTTTCCCGCAAAAAAAAAAAAAAATCATATTCTTTTTTTCTTTGATTTACTTGATTCAGCCATGGGAAGAAGTGTACGATCGCACGCCGTGAAGCGCAACCGAGGTAATTAAGACAATGCGATCGGATCCTAGTGAATTAAACAAGAGTATAGCCGTCAAGCGAGACGCCGTCTTCCAGCCTATCGAGGACGCTCGTCTGGCCCGTCTGGCGCAGGCTCAGGCCGAAGCTACTCAAAAACCCAAGGTGGTCGAGAAAATGAAGGAGGAGGAAGAGAAGAAAGAAAACGAAGTCAAGGCTGTTGAGGACACGAGCATGGAAGTGGAAGAGTCCAAGTCGGGCGAAGAGAAGAAGAAGAAAAAGTATGGTAAAAAGAAGCGATCGCTCAAGGGACCCAACAAGTGGAAGAACCGACGCTGGTAGAAAAAAGGGCCCCTTTTTACCAATCTTACGTATCATTCATGCACGCATACACAGCACACATACACACACTAACTGTCTTCCTTCTCTCTCGCATCTCATCCTACCCACACCATCTGTAACCCTCCATCATACACTGTCTCGTTATTTGTTGTTTCTTTTGATATACACTATGAATCTTAGCAACGTTTTATTTCCAATCGTTGACATACAAGCTCCTCGCCTTTGGGTATCTCTCGCAGTGTCCGACATACG
The DNA here is from genome assembly GCA_013461545.1 of Syncephalastrum contaminatum. Taxonomy (NCBI): domain Eukaryota; kingdom Fungi; phylum Mucoromycota; class Mucoromycetes; order Mucorales; family Syncephalastraceae; genus Syncephalastrum; species Syncephalastrum contaminatum. Next base: position 99,009 of record VAFG01000234.1, read on the forward strand.
ACTTGGTTCTCTTCACTGCCTTGGCTGAACGTCACGTTGCATGCAGAACTGTCTGTTGTCCGTCGCACGAAATGAAACGGGCATACTACCACCGAGTCAAACAGACGGCCCTGGGCATCGGTCGCATCCAAGACGTGTGTGTCGTTCAAAGACACGCAATAGCGGCTCGCATCCCCCAGATCCTGTTTCCTTGAGCAAAAGTCTTGTAGAGGCATGGGCACGCCAAAGTAAAAGCCGAGCGTGGTCTTGTCCGGTAGATCGCGTGCAGCCGAGACCTGCCCATTGGAAACGTGGAGGAGGTCTTGCCAGGACTGCGGTGGAACAGCGTCTTTTTGCCAGCGTCGCCTTGCTAAAAAGACATCAAACTCGGTCTGGCCCTCGACACTTGGCTGCGGCTGGTCGAGCCAGTTGTGGAAGAGGTTGGCCTGCCAACGCTGGTAGTGTTCGACCATGCGCTGGAAGTTATCTGGCGTTTGGGACAATCGAAAGTACGTGCTTTTGCTCCCGTTCGGTTTAAAGCGCGTAAAGTACCCGTCGGCATTGTACGACAGCACAGCCGAAGCAGAGTTCATGGGCGTCTATTTCATATGAGTACTGTGAGTACACCTGCATGGGCGTTGGAATCCTACTTGCTTGCCTTGCCTCGGAACGCACGCGGGCGTCCCTTGTCTTGATTGAGCCTCGTGTCAAGATCAACGGCTGCACGAATGAGCTCCTTGCGCGGCAAACAGTGATGGGGCGGGTTCTGTTCCAAGGCCATGACAAGCAGGTCTGCCTGCGTATACGCTGGTTTCTGTTGCTGACTGCTCAAGGGCTGGCGTCGTTTGGAAAGAGGAACCGAATCCGGCGTTGAAGATGACGAATGCTGCGGAAGCGGTCGTTTGTTGCCACCCGTTAGAGCTGAAGGCGACATGGCAGGTTCGAGCATGTTGGAGAAAAAAGAAGCACGGTTGTCGGATTTCTTGTGCTACAATTGTTGTCGTATTCTACACAGCAGTATCAGGATTCATTGTTCAGTTGTCCCTTTAAAAATGTATACAGAGGCTCGTCTCAAACATGGCCACTCCTTTTGCTTCGAGTCACTTTTCTGCATCACATTTATATTCTATATAATAGTTTATTACAATCACTCTTCTTTTTTATCCTCGAGGGCAGCGTCGCCCAAATCGAGCGCCGTCATTTCACCCTCACCCGGTGTGTGGAGACTGGGAACCTTGACATGCGGCTGCTGCTTTGTCTTGGGCTGCACTGGCGGTTGCTGGAGGGCGGTTTGTGTCTTGCCGGGTTCCTTGATCTGCGTCCCTTTGGGATACAGCTTGGGAGAGATCGGCAGAATGGGGCTCTGCGCGTCCTTGACAATCTCACCGCTGGCACCCACAGGTAGCTGCAACGTCAGCTTGTCGCCGCCCAGCCCTGCTTTCTTCTTGCGCGCTTCAGCCGGGTTGACCGGCACTGGCTTGGCGGCTGTCTTGCTTTGTTTAGGACGGTGGGTGTCCACCGCATCAATGTCCACTACAGAAAAAGGTCAGAAGGCGCATCATCATCGTTTCATCTACCTTTGTATCGCTTTTCTTCACAGCCGTATGCTTTCGGAGTGAGTTCAATCACGGTGTGGAGCGGGATCTTGATGTAGGGCAGGTCCTCATGGTTGTAGTTCATAAAGTACGCATAGATACACCGAAGGATGGCCTGATGACCGATAATAAGAATGTTCTCGTGTCGCTCGAGGGCCATAATGACTGGTTCCAGCCGTAATACAACGTCTCGATAAGACTATAAAATATATGAGAGACTGAAACCGTACTAAGCTTGACGCTTACCTCTCCGCCTCGGTATCGATAATTGAACTTGTCTTCGTCACGGTTAGCGTAGTCCTCGGGATATTTCTCTTCAATCTCTTCATAGGTCATTCCATCACACACGCCCGCGTCGAGTTCATCCAGGGCCTTCCACTGGAGCTTGGGATACGGCAGCAGCTCGCCTGTCTCGATCGTCCGCTTCATTGTGGATGTCCAGACCGTCAAACTTTGGTCGCCGAGATGCTCACGAATCAGGCCTGGCAGCTTGGTTGCATAGAGCTTGCCTCGGGGTGACAGGTTCGAGTCACCACCGATCTTGCCCAGCACATTGTACTGTGACTCACCGTGCCGGCTAAAGTAGATCTTGCGGGGTGCGATGTGCAGATTCATGAGGTAATAAATGATGCGGGACTCGAGATATCCCTGGATCATGTTGATAATGACCTGGCTACCGACATTGATGAGCTTAATGTACGAGTAGTCTTCCTCAATCACGGTCTGATAGTGCTCCTCGTAGTGGTCGATCCGGGCCCGGAAATCATCGGCAGCCATGTCTGGATCCATGTTGACATAGTCGGGCGAGGACAGCTTGACGTCCTTGATGTTTGCTAGGATCAGGTTTTCATCCTGGCAGATGGACTCGATAAACAAAACGAGAATGTCGTGCTTGCCCAGCTCCTCGTGGAGCCATTTCCGGCGGCTCAAGGTTGAGTTGGTGGCATCGTAGATGGCCACGATGCCTTGCTCGGTATCGAACCAGTTGAGCATGTCATCTAATGCGGCCGCCGCGGCCTCTTTGCGGTGCTGCTCGCCCACGGGGTTGTGTGGGTCGAAAAAGGTGTGGGGCAGGTTGGCGCCGTGCAGTTGGCGTCGATAGTTGCCCACGTTGAACACCTTTGTCTTGATACCCAGCCACGTCAAGTATCGGCATACTATGTAGCCAAAGTCAACACTTGAGCTAGAAAGATAAGACCGACTGTACCTTTCTGTGAAATGTAAGTCTTGCCGCGTGCTGGTAGGCCAACCATCTAAAGTGTGGGGATGCACATATTTCCTTAATCGTGTCATGCCTGTCAAACCGTATATTCTTATTTCTTACCACGCAGGCTATACGCAGATCTACAGGATGACATTACGATGATGAGTCACGGCGAATCTAAAGACAGTAATGGCGTGTTTGGGGGCTGACACGTACTGAAACTCATTGTTGATAAGGCAAAAGGGAAAAGAGGCGGTTGTTGAATACGTTTAAACGCTTTGGAAAAGAATAAACGACTTCGAAATATTATATAATGCAATGCATGTCTGAAAACCAGCCTCCGCGGAAGGGTTCATTGAATGTTTATCCATGAGAAACCGTGTTCTCTCTCTTTCTGGCTTTTATTATCTATATTCAGTTCTATAAATATGGGCTGATGTACTTCCGACTCTTTCATACCGATACTCCACGTACGTATAACCTAGTGGCCGCGGATCACTTTTAAGACCACGTGCAAGCCCCTGACATGGCAGTAACACAGCGATGTGTATTTGGAAACGCATCCCTCAACGTTGGAAAAGCATGACAAAACAAGAGGATGCAATATATATTTGATATGTGACGAGCGTGTGTAAATAAAAAGAAACGTTGCGAGAGAGAGAGAGAGAAAAAAAAAAAAGATGGCATGTGTGTGAAATAGAAACGCGGGATGACGGGTTGACAGTTGGCGGTGATGGCATGATGGATTATCATCTATTTTTTGGAACTTGTGATGCTGAGGTTGACCTTGGGCGGGGTGGAGAAGCCAAACGACTTGCCGACCTTGGCGAGGTCAAGGCTGTCGACGTTGTAAATCTTCTTCAGACTGAACGCGGCGTAGGCTTGGAGGTAAGACCGGAAGCCATCGCGGGCGGACTGGTTGAGGTAGTAGTTCTTCTCGACCAGCTTCTCCAGCTGACTCTGGACGTTGGCGATCTTGTTGGTCGGGAACTGGTACTCGTTCAAAGGCACCTTGGCGTGCTTGAGCAGACGGAGGAAACCCACTTCGCTGGGGAGCAAGAACAGAAGACTCTTGCCCTTGCCGTTCGCACCACGCGCAGTACGACCGACGCGATGGATGTAGTCACGCGGGTCATCCGGCGGGTCAAACTGGACGATCCAGTCCACGGCGGGGATATCGAGACCACGCGCGGCCACATCCGTGCAGAGCAAGATACCGCGGTCGGCGTTGCAGAACTCAAAGAAGGTCGAGGTGCGCTTTTGCTGCTTTTGCTTGCCGTGGAGATCCAGGACGGGTACATCAATGTAGTTCATGAGATCGGCGTGGTATTTAACCGAGTTACAGCTCGAAAAGAAGACAATGACCTTCTTTTTGAGGTTTTTGCGCAAGAAGGTAAAGAGGAGCAAGAAGCGCTTGTCAGACTCGCAGACTACGTAGCCCTGCTCAAGACCCTCGGCGGTGGACGTATCTTTGGACTGGTCAACGTTAATGTAGAGCGGACCCTGCTTGAGCGAGATGCGGGCAAGGTCAGACACCTTGGTGGTCTGAGTGGCTGAGAAAAGCATGGTCTGGCGCTCACGCGGAAGGATGCGAATGATTTGGCGCATTTCCTCCTCGAAACCAATCTCCAGAATACGGTCGGCCTCGTCAATCACGAGAGACTTCAGGTTCTTGTAGACAAAACCGCGCGTGTTTTGCAAGTGATCCAGCAAACGGCCGGGCGTGGCAATGAGCAGATTGACGCCCTTGACGAGCTTGTCGGCCTCTGCCTTGCGGTTCGCACCACCAATGACGATACCAAACGTGTGTTCGTGGAACTGGAGGAGTTCTTTGGCGACACCAAAGATCTGCAGGGCCAGCTCGCGCGTAGGCGAAATGACAATGACACCTGTGCCGTTTCTTGGCTTGAACTTGAGACGGTACAGCATCTCGATGGCGGGAATCAGGAACGCCAGGGTCTTGCCTGAGCCGGTCTTGGCAGCACCCAAAACATCACGGCCGGCCATCAAGGGCGGGATCGTGCGGGCCTGCACCTCGGTCATTTTCTCAAAGCCCATGGCCTGAATGCCCTTCATGGTCCGTTCGCAGCACGACAAGGCGCTGAAATCAAAGTTCAGATTCTCGGTCGCCACTATACCAATAAGTAAGTACCTCGTCTTTCCAATCCATATTCACACTGACCTGTGTCCAGATCGGGAGTCTCATTTTGCGATTCAGCCGAGACAGGCTCTTCTTGAGATTCGACCGCTTGTTGTTGCTCTTGCTCTTCTTCGTCAATGTCTTGCTCGACAGGCTCTTCCTCCTGTGCGGGCTTTTGAGATTGAGCCTTCTCAACCTGCTGCTTCTTCTGCTGGGTTGCAGCCGCATTGGACTTGCTTCTCTTTCGCTTCTTCTCAATCACCTTGCTGGCCATGTTGCAAAAAAAGAAAAAGTGCAGGAAAATTTGGCTCGAGGAACAGCCCGCTTTCTTGAATCTGGAAAATTCTGGGTGGCTTGTATCATTCATGCGCGCTCTGCAAATCCAAAGAAAAAGGGGCACCTTCTCGTCTTTTTTGTCTATCTAATGCGTTTTATTCTGTTTCTGTGGTATGATATCCACTACGACGCATCTCTGCCAAGACCCGTCGTGCATTGACCAACTCGGCATCGAGCTTGAGAATCTTGACCTGCTGCTCCATCTCGCGCCGCTTGAAGTCATGCACCGACAGCTTATTAAAGTCACTATGCATTGTATCGTCTTCTTTTTCCGCCACGAGCTGCTTGACCTGCTTGACCAGTTCCGCTGAACAGTCCTTGACTGCCTTGGCTGCCAGCTCTAGCCGCTCTTGGGTGCGTGACATGAAGCTCGACTTGACGCGCGACGCGGCCACCAATTGGGCCGTTGCCGCCGACACTTCGTTGGACGCCACGATGAGCTGCTCAAACGAGTGTGTTTTTGATATCACACCGTCTGCCGCCTCTACTAAAAGATTCGTCGCGACAGCAACTGCTTTGGCGGCTGAAATGAGGCCCTCGGTCCATCGGTTGTGCTTCTTGTAGAACGCGGCTTTCGAGGACGACCCGCGGCCCTCGGCGACAATTTCCTGCTGTGACGCAGTCGCACACTTGATGAGGTTGCCGATGGAATTGGTGAGGGCCAGGACCGAGTTGAGGATCAGTTGATGGACTTGCAGATCGGTGGCAGAGAACTCGGGATTGGCCGGTTGCCGCATCAGATCCTGGATCTTGGCCGTCGCTGCCTCGATCGTGCGCGCCGCATTCGACATTTCTTGTTCGACCAAGTCACCCACCTTGTCTTCCTCCAAACCGTGGATATCCTCCTGTTTCAGCACCAGCTCTTCTGTTTTTTGCGAGAGGGCTGTCAGCGCATCCTGCACGCGCACATCGCCATTGATGACGATCTCAGGCCGCTGCGACACAGGCAGCATTTTAAGATAGTTCGACATGACACTGCTGAAAAACTGGATCGCAGCCTCAGCCGACTTGCGCGCCATACCAGTGATGTCGCCCGCTTCCTCGTCGGTCAGCATCCTCGTCAGGCCCTTGCCATGCATGAGCACGTCTGTGATAGTATCCGCAAACTCGAGAGCGCGTGTGATCACCACCGTGTGGTCGCCCTTACCGGTACCGTCCAGGAACTTGCTGAACGAGGACATGAATTCGACCGACAATATGCTAGCACGCTCAATCATGGATAGGGTCAGTTCGGGCGTCGCATTTTCGTTGCCGTGCTGCCCAGGACTATCGAGCTCGTGCACGCCTTCGTTGACTTTTTGCACACATGTCGTCAAGATGCAGTCTAACACATGGATAAATTTGAGATGCATTCCGTTACACTGTATTTTATGCTTACCCAAGATTTGGTCGAGCTTTCTAATCTGTGATTCTTCGAGCATATCCAGCTGGCCTTGGAGATCCTGGCCTGACTGAGCCTACAGATACGCTGAGTACGATGGATCAGAAACGTGTGTGACATACATGTTGCAGCTCGCTGAGCTGTTGCAAGCATTCGTCCATGCCAGCTTGAAGCACCGCAATCTCCTCGTCCTTCTCCTACTTTTGCTTTAGTCTATGATGCGTGGCTCCGTCACCAGCATACCTTTCGCACGCGATCGGCATCACCTTCCTGGTCCTCCATTTGTTTCAAAAACTCATCGATCAAAGCTTGTTTTTCCGTCAAGCTCGCCTCCAGGCTGGCCTTTTCCTTGTTGAACTTTGCCAGCAGCGCGCTGACCTCGGCGCCCTTGTTTTTACCAAGCTCTTGCATATCGGACCTAGCACTTTCCAGTTCATGCCGGAGACGCTCCAGCTCTTCCGATTGATTCTACGGAGTTGGTCAACAAAATGTCTGTAGACGATACACATACCCCTTGTATGCGTGCAAGTTCGTTACGCGCACGGTCACGCTCACGTATCAGATCTGCGAGCTCGACATTCTTTGCGCGCATATCGGCCTGCATGCGCTCGAGCTTTTCACTCGCTTCCTGGGCCGAGTTGGCCCTGACCTGGAGCTGCTTATACTTGCCGAGCATCTCAATATGCTCCTTGCGCAGCTGACTGTATACTTTTGAAAGAGCTTCGTATTTCTGTTTCCACATTTGAATCTCATCTGTCAAATATGAAATAGGGACCGTCAGTGACATAGATAGTTTAGAAGAGGTACACACGTTGAAGTGACCGGATGAGCTCGTCCTTGGAGGCGTCACGTTGCTGATTAGTCGTGTTTGTGTGCTCTAGCTCGTGCTGAAGCGATTGTGTTCGCTTAATGATATAGAAGTGAGTATGTACGTAACAGTAAAGACATTGGTGTACCTGCTCGTACTGCTGTAGCATCATTTGCGCCCGTTCGAGCTGGTTCTTCATGTTGAGAAGCTGCATCTCAAGCTCACCGATGCGTCCTGTCTGCTGGTTTTGCATCTGCTGGCGCATCAGTTCCTGTTGCCGCTGCTGTTCGCGCTGAGCCATCATACGCTGTTGTTCCTCAAATTCGCGTTGCTGTTGAAGCTGCAGTTGGCGCATGCGCTCCTGCTCGGCTGCTTGTTGCTGCGCCAGACGCTGCTGCTCTGTCTCGTATCGTCGTCGTTCATCTTCCTGCTGCTGTGACCAAAAATCTACCACAGGCTCGGGCGAAGGCTCCGGACGCGGTGTATTAGCGGCAGGTCGTTTCGGAAGCGGGGGTGTTTTGGCTTCAATGAGGGAAGGTGGGTCTTGGGAGAGCTGGGGTACGTTGATGAGGCTCGTGAGGTATTTGAGGCCGGAGCATTCGTAGTAGAACTTGCGCAGGTTGTAGTGCTGTGTGTTGTAGCGCTGTCGCAGAGGAGCGAGCGCCTCGGATGCATCAGTTGCTACACGGATGTTAGCTTATAGAAATTTTCTTGGGCAGGACTTACTCCCATGCATAGCGCGAAGCATGCTTGTCACAAATTTGTAGATACCGTAGCTTTCTTCTACGAGTGGTACAAGTGCAGCTATGCGGCATTCGTTGTGGTGACGCATATCCAGACTGGCAAAGATACGCTTTTGGAACTGGTCGATATCGTCTTGCAGATTCATCAGGTCGCTGATTGTCTCAAAGCTATATCCACAGTTAGTCGCGGTGTAAGTGCCTATACATATGCCCGACTTGACTTTTGTTTACCCTTCATTTGGATCATCAATGTTTTTCAAACTGATATACTCCTCATAGTCAAAGGTGCCATTAAATTCGGGATGAGTCCGGTGGAAACGAAGTTTGTGGAGCAAGAACTGAACATAGTTATGGATGAGTGGACCGTACCCTCGAGAACCGTCGGTGGTAACGCTATGCGCTACGGTTTCGAGCCACGACGTTTCTCGCAATGCATCTTTGATGACCTATGTATTTGGTATGGTTGTTAGGATGCCTGTGTAACATAAAAAGGAAGACTTGCATTGGGATGGCCATCCTTGATAATCTTGTGCACCATGATAAGGGCCTTGAACGTCTGAACCTCATCCGACAAGAGGGGCTGCACCTTGAGAATGTTCCATATAACCGCCGAGGTGCGATGATCCCAGGTATACACAATGCATTCTTGCCATGCACATTTAGAATCACCTTCCTTCTTTTATTGCCCTTTCTACTTGTAATTACTCACTGCGCACATGCTTTTGTTTGGGAGCTGTCTCGTCTGCATTGGTAGCTTTTTTGATGCTCTGGGCGAGCTCTGCTTCGGCTTTATCCGCGCTCACATATGACATCCTCGTTTAAAGGCAGTAAAAACACTATCATTACAATTAACCTCTGGTTGACCCGGTCCGAACTCGACAAGAAACAAAGAAACAAAGTCGATTGATTTTGAATGTGCCTGCCTTTATTTTCGACAACGTTTTCCTTTGTTAAAGCGAAAAAGTCAAACGCTACCATTTACTTTAAAGGGTAAGCGGCATTTATCATAAAGGCTTCATTTTTTGTTGCTGCACATAGTGCTATAAGCTTGCATGGTAATGCCAAATAGCATGTAGATGCTCGAATAAAACAATTGGGCCTATATGTAGTGCATACGATAATTTGGCTAATTGCAGTCGCTATTTTCTGGTGTGTATGTAAACTTGCACTTTTCTCATATTGATTATACCTCCACGGTATGGTAGTACGTGTATGTAGCAGTACATAATTGGTTGTCGCTGTCTTTTACTATCTTCCATGCTAGCGCTCAAAACTAAAGAATTATTTGTAGCGGCGTATTGTCGCACTCCGGCTTTAATCTTGGTTGCCACATTCTTTCAGCCATTTTCCATTAATAGAGATGCCACATTTCCCTTTTGAGAAAAAAAACCGACAATGGCCTCGATCAAACATAGGTAGCTGGTAAACAATGCTCAAATATTACTATTTCTTATCGCCTCTCATTATATATTATTACTTCTTCATAATGATATATTCGAATTCTTACGTGTTATCATGTTTCCCAAGCCTTAAACTTTCGGTACACGTCTCGCCATTCACCCATCTTCCTATTTCTAGTGCTTTGTACTCAAAGAACCGCAACCGCGTTACGCAGATCCGTATTCCTGATGCTATTCATCACCAAACCCAGGGCCCAAAACATCATACGCAACCATACGTGACCCTAATTCCACGGACGGTTATCTTGGGCAATGTCAGTCTGACAATCTTTACTAACCTTTGAGTGGATGTTTTGTATGTATACAGTATCTAGATACGGTATGATATGTATGCATGCTGCATGGTTGAGATGGCGACGCGACATAGGCGATCTATGCCTTGTACTTATGTTTATTGTACGCCATATGTCATGACTACGACGGCGGTAGGCTTTTTATTTATAACACCAACTTGTACAGAAACAGTTGTTGATAAGTATACTCTTTGGGAATTCGGTGGAACAGAATAAAAAAATAGGAAGGTGTCCATGTCGCGCACTCACTTTTCGTTGCAAAGCACCATGGTTATAGTTGAACAATGCTCTGACAACATTACACTGGTGAGTCCAACTGGACACATCTATCTTATACAGAATGTATGTCGGGAGCGCTGATAAAAGTTGTCAAACGGTATGTAATGCGTAATACGAGTAATTGCGTACGGTCGACTTTATTAGTTGCGATCACACATTTTGAGAACGAGCTGACCCGTCAAATCGGGTTGTATAGCGATATGAATCCCCATCTTGTTGGTCGATCTAGGTGTCCCGGTACTTCAAGCAACCTTGGCCTACAAGTCGTAAGTTTTCAATTACCACTCCAAATGTATGGCTTAATCTTGAGCATGAGTTATATTGTGCTATAATTCTACCACGCATTAATCATTATCGGGATTCCGGACAGACAAATCTCATTGGATAGTATGTAGTGTTCTAAGCGCCTCGCACCGTTCTTATCTATCAGATCATTGAAGGTGGTATAACTTGATTCCATAGTTCAATTATTGTAAGGCGGTACGCTCCTTTTCGTGTGCACATGACTACTCATTATGAGCTTCTTTTACTGAATGATCCTCCGTGGGGGAGCTAACGCACCCAGGAAAGATTAAACAATGCATATAGGTGGTACGACATTACCGTGATAACCATACCATAATAAAAATAACAATATTTGCGTCCCATCCGATATCATCCACACAAAACTCGCAAGACTTGCCAAATTTCAGTTTACTATCCTCACTATGGGGATCTCACTTGTTACCGGATATGTCAGTTACCAATTCCTTACACCTCATGCAGGTCTGAAAAAATGAATGCGAACCTCTTGAAACACGCTTCTATCTCTCTAAAGACTGATTTGTGCATGTATCAATCGCTGCTACTCCCGCGACTGCTGCTCAAGCGACTGCGATTACTGGTGCCGCCCATGTGGTACCGGTCACCTGCTGAACTGTCTGAAATAGACAGGGACAGATAGTTTACTGTTGTCTCTTACAATGAAACAGAAAACCCAGTCCTTGTCATTACTCTCCATTGATATGCAAAAAGAATTCCCGTTGGGTGGCAGTAGTGATTGTATTTATTTTTTAGGCCTTGACGGCGTACTTGCGAAGAGGGAAGTGGTTCTCCTTCTTCTGCTGGCGCACGGTCTTGATGCTGCGCTCATAGGGGGTCAAAGCACGGCGCATGGCACGGGTCTTCTTGACGCGGAGGTCGAGGGGAAGGTACTTCTTCTTCTGGTAGTACAGACGAAGCTGCTCACGCTGGGTCTGGTTGATCACAGTCAGGGTGCGAGCAACGTTCTTGCGAGCATCACCACTATCCAGTTTAAATTAACCCGTTTGCCCTTAATTATCGATTTCAAGTAGAAACTTACATCTGCTGGAGCTTGGAGGCCGAGGCGCCGGCGACCTTCTGGACACGAAGGGCAGCGAGCTCCTGCTTCTGCTCATCGAGGATCTTCAAGAGCTCAGCCTTGTTCTTGTTGCGCAGTTCTTGTGCCTTAACGGGAGCCTAATACAACAGCGACAAGTAGGTTGGTTTTTACAGTTCTTTGTCCCACGAGGGTATTGTTTGTAGGCGCAGTAGGTGATGGGTGCATCGGCCATCCATCCACATTCATGTTGCAGGATTGAATCGTGTCGTTTTCTTTCTTTTTTTTTTCTTTCGTTTAGACGCAGTAGTCGTATCGAAGGTAACGCATGTGGATGATGGATCGATGCCGTTGGACGTTGGATGGAATGTGGATGGATGGATCGATGACTGGAGGGTGGATGGGTGGATGGATGGATTTAGCTTACCATTTGGGTGGACGGAAAAGAGGGTCGGTTGTTGGACGCTGTCTGCACCGCATTTCACCCACCCGCTCTCGCGCTCCACTGCGCAATTTGAATAGCGCAAATCAATTCAATACCCAATCTTCGTCCTATTGTCAATGCAATATACCTTTACTTTAATGTTCTTGTCATTTCTACGTCTCTACAATACATTCATTTTTTTTTAGCTCTTTCTTATACACTGTTTATCCCTCACCATTTCTATCATAACTTTTACCCATTTCGCTTCGTTTAAATAAAAATGTTGAACGCACGCAAGTCATGCGTGGAAGTACGTTTTATATCTTTATGTAAGCGACGTATATGGTATGAATTTGCTTGACGATATAATAGGAATGTATACATAGTAGAATGATATATAGAAAGGAAGAAGCGTTGGATTATGGTACAAAATATAACGATCACAGAGTGCGAATTGTTTAGCGTGCTGGCGTATGTGGTGCGCTTGGCAGATCATGCGTCGCTAAAGCGGTCGCTGCTGCCATTTGCTGATCCGTGCCTTCTTCTTTCCACGTCCCTGACAGCTGCTTGTCGTCCTGATCGATGCCGATGTCTATCCATGAACGCTTGCCAATCGCTGCCGAGTTTGGTGCCATTTTCGTAGGCTCTTGCTCTCCCTCCTCCTGCTCATGCATCACAAGGGAAATGACAGGCCGCACAGGCTGCTGCTCTTCTTGCTCATGCTCCTCTTCTTCTCTTGTTCCATCTTCTTGTTGTAACTCCTTTCCACACATCACGGGCGAATTGGTAGGTCGTTCGTCTTCTTGTCCCTGCTCCTTCACGTCTTCCTTTCTTTTCCCGCCTTCTTCTCCTTCTTGATTTGCAGTAAGCTGCGACATCGGTCGCTGCTGAGATGGACACGCCGAGGCGCGCTTTTGTTCCGCGTCTACTTCGCGCTGACGCCACCGGCCAAATACCTCACTTGTCGCCGCACTGTTGGGACGGAACATGTCCGAACACGGTCGGATGGGCGTCGTCTCACTTTTTTCGCTGGTGACACTCGTCTGACTTGCTTCCCGATTACGCCAATGCTGGAGTATCTCGCCGTATCGGAAAGCGGGTTTGGGAAAATCAGTACTTGCACGTCGATCTGGGAAGGCCACCATAAACGCATGGCACGGACGAAACTCCACGGCCTTGCTGAACCAGTCTTGGAAAGAGGATCCAGTCTTGGTACCGCGATTCGGGCGTGGGGATGGCACCCACCGTACGGTATGGGGCGTGGTGTCCTCCCGGCTGAGGTCAAAGTCGAGAGGAATGTGCATACTCAGTGGAGGATACTCAGCGCTCAGGGGAGAGAGTTGATCATCCTGCAGCTCCCCAGACGACCTGATTTGATCCTCCGTCGGTACTAAACCGACTAAGCTAAAATCATCCACCGTAAGGGAGTCTGCGTTTGTGGTCGAGATAAGCTCTTCAAAAAGCGCGGTCCACCGTGCGCTTTTTCGAAGCGCTTCAAGGCGATCTTGCTCTACCATCTGCGCCGTGCATTGAGTGCTAGGTGGTTTCTGCTGCAAGCAACCTAGCTGACGTACAAAAGTTGAGCAGAGCGCGCCCATCGAGGCAAGGCCTTTTCGCCGACTAGACGCCGCGGCTGCGGCTGCGAGGGCTTCATCCGACGCAGAAAGGCGGATACAGGTCGGCACGAAGACAAGCGCGAGGTTGCCCGGTGTCATGTAATTCACATCGGAGTGGTCGCTCACGAGACGCGCGGCTTGCAATAGGGCGCGCAGGATATCACGGTGGCTTTCGGGTAAAAGCTGGATAGCCTTGCCAATTGATTCACCTCGCTTTTCGCTTTGACTGGCTTCTACAGACTCGTCAGAAGTTGTTCTCGTTTCATTAGTCACATTACCATCACAAGCGCGCAAAAAATCGTCGTGACAAAAGGTAGGTATCAACGGTACTTCAAGGTTCTGCAGAAAGAGCTTGAGAAGACCTGCCACGGTGTGGATCGGCGTTTCGGTCAAGTCCAACGATGCCGGCGCGCCACACCACTGGGACATGAGCTGATGGATTGTGGCTGTCGAGCCCGACCGCCGAAAGATACCTTCTGCCGTCAGCCCTCGCACCAGGATCTCACGCAGGCACTGGGCCACGAGTGCAGGCATACGTAGACCGGACCGAGTGGTATACGAATATCTGTCTAGTACACGTGTGAGCGAAATCCGGAGACTCTTGCCCCCAAGGAACGCCATCGCCGATGCTTGTTTGCTCTTGCTTCCATGCATCCTTTGGGTGCGCTTGTTACGTTGGGTATGAAGTGCCATCCTGGAAGGCATGAATCGCTACTGAAGAATACGATGGAGGTGAGAAACAATGGAAAAGATAAGAAAAAAAGAAAAGAGTCGAATGCTTGAAGGTTTTCCATTGTATGAAGGATTCGGAAAATTTAGGTCTAGTGTGTATAGCATCCGATGGCAGTTGGTGGCCAAATCACGTCCAGATTATATCTGTATATCTATATTTGTGCTCCACATATATATACAGCAAAGAATAGAAAAATAAGCACATGTGTAGGATAATATTTTATCAATGTATAATAAGAGTATTTTTTTACTACTTTTTCAAAAACTATATTGTATATCGATGCATGTGCGCGTATTAGAAATTGGGATATGTTGGGAATGCTCAAACGTAGTAATCTTCGTCGTCATCGCTGGATAGTATGTAATCATTTTCTAGAACAAATTCAATGTATTAGTACCTAAGCATTTACGCAAGGAAAAACTCACGGTCTTCGAAGTCAAGGTCGCTTTCCGTGTCTGGGTAGTCGTTCTGATAGTAGTCCTCAGCTAGATCCACAGGGTGAGCCAATGTTAACTTTGCAAATTGAATGTCCTACCATTTGAGTCTTCATCTTCATTATCACCCAGCTCGCTATCTTCGTCATTGTTGTTCATATAGTCCGCGTCGTCGTACCAGACCCTAGTATGGATGTGAGCATGCAGATGAGTATAGTTATTTCCACTTACAAAGAAGCGACATTGCTGGAGTGGACGGAAACATTGGCGTTCGAGTCATCGCGATAGTAGACATCGTACA
Source organism: Syncephalastrum contaminatum (assembly GCA_013461545.1). Lineage (NCBI taxonomy): Eukaryota > Fungi > Mucoromycota > Mucoromycetes > Mucorales > Syncephalastraceae > Syncephalastrum > Syncephalastrum contaminatum. The sequence continues at coordinate 114,074 of VAFG01000234.1, forward strand.
CATATTCGTCGTCCTCCATAGGGGTCTTTTCGTTGACTAAACACGGACGGCAGATGTGAGATCGATGGTGTTGAACTCACATTGACTTACGCGTCAGGTATTCCTTCACCATAGGGATAAAGTTACACATGATATCATCTGGATCGTCGCATTCTTCGCCGGGAAAGAGCCTACGATACCGTGAGCTTATTGTCGCCGAGATAGCTAGTACCTACTTTGGTTGTTTGACATCCTCCTCACGAACGGCCTCGTACATGTCCAGGAGTTGATTGATCTCCTGCTCAGATGTTTTGTCGCCCGTATTTCTAATGTGCACACAGGGATCGCATGAGCCTCTCCGTGCCCTCAGATGCCATATACTTACTTTTCATTCTCGGCTTTGTTTCGGTTCTGTGCGATAACGCGGTAGCGTGCTTGCTTTGCGTTTCTCTAAGGGCGGATATCAGTGGTACGTTGATGTTAGCCATGGATACATACCTGATGCTGCTCTGCAAGACGGTCCTTCCGTTCTTCAGATGTTTCTGGGGTATGAGGACGCACATTGATTTGAGATCTTCTCGAAAGGCGCTCCTGCAAGGAGAAAGAGGAGAGAGGAAAAGGACGATAATGAATACAATATGCCAAAAATAGAAGGTCGGAATAGAATCCAATAAAAGGCTTCGCCTCCTTACCTTGAGCTTTTGCACATCGGCTACATTGGTGAAGCTCTTTTCGTCTACTGTCTCGACTAAGCGAAAGATCGTTGGCAATGTCACGGCATTCACTGATCATGGATAATGAAGACTTGTAAGTTACACGTCTATTCTATAGGATAGCGGTGATCCTTACCAGACAATGACGATTCCGAGGCAGCGGCCAAGGGATCGTGCTTGCGTGATCGCTTTTCATTAGGATGAGTAACCTCGGACAGTCCTTCCTGGAACACTGAACATGAGAGATAAAGAAAAAGAGGAGAGATAAGAAAGAGGTGACAACAAAAGAAGAAGACGATCCAAATTAAACCAACGAGATCAAACGTACACAAAGCCTCGAGTGGTTCCTCATTGCGCTTTCGCTTGATTCGTACAAAGTTCATTTGCTGTGGCATGTCGTGCTGCTCAGCTCTTTTATTCTCGCTTGGGCGCGATTCACTTGTCAAAGGTGGGGTATCCATCGAAGGTTTATTTTCACAAAGGAAAGAGAAAGAAAAACTGAAGCACAATTGGACAACACCGCAAATAAAAGGAAACGAGAAGAGATATTAAGTACGATCCATCTACTTGCTAAATTTACCTATCCTTTTCTTTCACTTCACTCGTGTGTGTGTGCCTCTCTTCCTCGCTGCATATGCTCCACGAATATAAATAATTATGCTATCTTTGGGACGATGTGGCGTACAGCAAACAGAAAGCCCCGCTTGCATACACGAACCCTTCTTTCTGGACAGGACACGTTCGTTTTCTCGTAGCGACAACCTAGCAAAACGCGGTCCAATATGCGTTAAGCGAGTGCATGTCTTTTTTGTCTGGGTTTCTCTTGCATAGGTACACAAACTGAGTTGGACGGTGGTGTGTATTGTAGTACTTGTTGGGCTCTGTTGGGAAGTAACATCACCTTCTCTCTCGTTATATATCTAAAGTCAATACGACACCGTCACGCATATGATACTCACAGCCTAAGAACCCTATGGTAGGGCGTGTAAAAAGCTCAAAGAGGCACTCTCTCACGGTCGACGTTGTATCCCTTTTGTATTGAGAACCTTTTACCCCCATTGAAGTTGCCTTATTGTCGTCAAAAGGCGTCGTGTATTTTGTTCAGAGCTCAATCTCTGTCGATGCAAATCCAAGATTCGAGGATGCTAAAGCATCTTGGTGTTTTTGTTCAGGTGAAAAGTCTCCGTCATGGTCCTGAGTTGGTACCACATACTTCATTTCTCGTAAAAGGAACGAGATAAATACTGATACCAAAAAAAATAAAAAATAAAAAAAGTACAGTGCACCGTATGTACTGTACATACGTATGTATACACTGTAGCAGCGATAGATAAATAGAGTAAAGCAAACAGAGGGAAAGGGTGAGGTCTTCACATGCACTTTTCCCAGACTGTCCCGCATAAGTATTGCCCACCCTTTACCCCCATTTTTCCGCTTTTCTTCCAACGACACCCTACTCTTTCTCTTATGTCCTCTTTGATCGCCCCCACCCAGCGCCGTCGTCCACTTGTGACCGACTTGCTCCTGCCTGAGCTCGACCGCCAGCTCGGCCAGGACCCTTCGCTTTGGCCCAACATCAAGGGCTTATTCGTCATCCAAGTCATGAAACGCCGCACGCCAGCAAAAAAGTGGTACGATATTTCTATCCTATTCGTTGTAAAGACACAAGTGCAAACTAAGCTGCTTCCCTACGTCTTTTGACATTGCAAAGGTATCTCCTTTTTCAAGGTAATCCTACATTATAAAAAGGACTGCAACGGAAAAGCCCATTTTGGATGGATTCCGCATTTATGCCAAACAAGCACGCGTCTGACGGTGAAGCAAGCTCACTCATTTACTTCATATAATAGGTAATGGTATCGCCCCTGTCATAACCACCAGCGAGCAGACGGCACGTAAAGAGGCCAGAGGCAAAGTCCAGAGAGTCAAAATCCAGGTTGAAGATAGTGATGCTTTGAACTTCATCACGGGTGGGTATGTACATGTAGAGAAATAGATCATTCTTCTTAGCTGTTGTCTAGTCATGTACATATACTCATTATGCTTTTCTCTTACACAGATTGACAGGTATCAAGGCCTACACAGCTCGCCGTATTCGGGTGCGTGGCAACCTCGAGTTGGCCCAGAGCCTCGAGCAAGTGTTTGTCAAGACAGGGGGAAGAGAGGTATATGCCATATCCATATCTGATACACGATATTCTAACTCGCATGAAATGTGCTTTTTAAAGCGTGCTATTGACTTTATACAACAGAATGAACAGCTGTTGAACGCGTCGAATCGTTCTTCGCTCTAAATAGGAGGAAATTGATGATGCGCTAGTCGCGTGGTACAATATGTAGCTGGCAAAATATTTTCTCCGTTTAGCATAAACCAAAACCAGTTTCCAGTGTTTTCCAATCTTCTTGTTCTTCTCTGTTGCCAAGCAAACACGCACTACTTGCCAAGCTTCCACGGCATGTCCTTCCAAATCAACTCTCCCTTACCCTCGAGTCTTGCGTGTAATGTGACTTCTCCTCGCGTCTTCTCTTTCACTCATTGTGTCCATTGTTGAATAATACCATGTAGCTGAATGCAAAAAGGCAGCCCGCATTCTGAACGGCTTCATAGGTGAGATGTCTGCTGTTCTAAAGATATGTATGTGGAGCAAAGCTGACAGCATCCCAAGATCCTGGACAGGGCCTGGATAAGATTATCCCACCTGGTATCCTGCAGCACGCCAAGGGCCTTGCTGTCTTTACCGTCCTCAAGGCAGGCTTTCTTTTCTCGGGACGAGCAGGCTCGGGTCTGGTGATCGCTCGGTAAAGAAATCCATCTCGAAATTCTACACAACTTAAACGGATCTTTTTTATTTCTCACATACAGTCTTCCCGACGGATGTAAGCTATTGAAGAAATAATAGGGATCGGTGACACTGATGATATTTTGTCCATATGCAGCCTGGTCGGCACCTGCAGCCATCATGACGGGCGGCATGGGCTTCGGCGGTCAAGTGGGTATGTATGACGCGGGTTATTGTGTGACCCACCGAGTATGCCTGATACCTCTTCTGATACCTCTTCATAGGCGCCGAGCTGACCGACTTTGTCATGGTGCTCAACACGACCGCGGCCGTCAAGACATTCATGCATCACGGCAGCATCACCCTCGGCGGTAACGTCTCCGTCGCGGCTGGCCCGATTGGCAGAAATGCCGAAGCGTCCGGCACGGCCTCCTATAAGAATGTCGCGGCTGTCTATTCCTACAGCCGCACCCGTGGTCTGTTTGCCGGCGTATCTCTCGAAGGCTCGGTCATCCTCGAGCGGTTTGATGCCAACGCAAAAATGTATGGCCGCAAAGTCGCAGTCCGCGAACTCTTGAACGGCTCCATGCCACCTCCGCCCCAGGCCGACGCCCTCTACCGCGCCCTCGATCTGCGGTTCTATGGTAATGGCATGTACAACGACCCGAGCATAGCTGGCTCTACCGGGAGATTTTCATTCCTGAATAATGATCGGGGCGTGGGACGCCAAAACACGGGCATGTACAACACGGAGCCGGTATACAGTGATTCGGGTGTAGGCGAGCACACAACCGGTTCGCTGAACCGGGCGGCGATACACAGCACAGGCGGTTACGGGGGTGGCTATGGTGGTGGCTATGGCACTGGGCGTAGCCGAGGCTATAGCGATTCGCCCACCTACAACACGCCGTCCTATTCGAGCGCAAGTCCTGTCACGCCTCTGCCAGAACGCAGCTCTGAAACACGCGCACGCGCTCTCTTCAACTTTTCAGGCGAGCAAGACGGTGATTTGCCTTTCCGCAAGGGCGACATTATTAGCGTAATCAAGAAAACAGAAACGCAGCACGATTGGTAAAATGGCTTTAAGAAATCCGAGTATTGTTTTTTCTTCTCATCCAGGGAACCATTTTTAGGTGGACGGGCAAGAAGGATGGCCGTACGGGCATTGTAAGTAGACAACATCCATCTTGATTCTTGGTACTCACTCGATAATCTACTTAGTTCCCTGCAAACTTCGTCGAGATTTTGTAAGAATAGCTTTCTTGGAGTGTAATCTATATTGTGATCTAGACATGAATATACATATATTATCTGTGTATGTGAGTTTATAAGCTACAAGATATAATTTAGTATCTGGGATTATCTTATACGGTGCTTGCTCTATAACTTGTGTGTGCTCCTGGTATAGATGGCTCGAGGATCAAGCGGATCAAGCCCATGCCCAGACACTGCTATGCAATTTTTATTGTTCGCTTATTGGTATCTATCCTCCCTGCCACGACGATCTCAAAAAGAAATCTAGGACGACTGTATACGGCAACTTTTTCAATGGAGAAATTCCTCATGACGAACGAAAGCTGTCATCTAGATGCAATTGAACTAGCAGGCTTATGACCATCGCGCCTTTGAGATTACCATATGAAAGCTAACTTTTGTATAAAAGCTCACGTATGGATATATAATATAATCCCGGCCGTTCCCAAAAGTAGGTAAGATGCAGCAATGACACGTTGATAATGTTACTCAGGCCTGTCATTTAGGACGCACGCCTTTGCCACTCATGAACTCTTGCGTATGGTATTCATTGTGTCCTCATCGGAATAAAATAGATGTAGCATATCCGCTATGCATCGTCGATCTGAAGGCCGATAGTTTAGAAGGATCGACAGCATGCTAAATATAATAACTCCACGTTTATTGAAATTTTGGGAATCTTTTAGCTCCCATTATGGAGCCAGCGAGAACGTAAAGATACCACAAAGGAGTGGCAAAATAGAGTACCCGGAGATGCAATGTAACGTAACCTTTTTATAATGAAAAAATGTAATGTGCACTATTCGGGCCCCCAGCCCTGCACGGCACGGATGAAATGGTGCAACGTGAGGCCACGTCGATCTTGGTTACCTTTTATGGATTGGACCTACATCATTTGTTTCCTTTTTGCTTGTGAGACAAAGAACCTCTCTCGGCGAGGGGAGATCTTGCAAAGATATTCAGAAGCACACAGCATTGAATGAGGCTCTGCTTCGTTAATCAAGACAATGGAAAAACGAGTTGTATCGTACAACATAAAACGAAACCAATAAGCGCTATACAATGAAATCTAAGCGCATGTTGTATTGAATATGCAAGCGCGTATTATCTGAGGTAGCGTGCGGGTTCGCGCGGCGACCGGACGGACGGATTAGCTGACCAAGAAAAAAAAAGTTGGCCCTTCTGCGACTTCACATGGTGAACGCTATATAAGTCCGACACTTTTTTTTTCCCCATTCTTTCTTGTTTGTTCCTTCTATTCAAGATAAAGCACGATGCAGTAACTTGGTTTCATTGTCATTCATAAGAGTAATAGAGAAGAGAGGGGTAGATGTTCTATTCTGAGTGGAAATGGGGAGTCTTGGGGAAATGAAAGACGCCTGCTGCCAATGGGAGCGAAGCGCGAGCAGATGGTTGCACAAACAATAAATGAAAAACAAGTAGCGCGCGTGGCACCTGCTGTGGCAGAAAATAATAATGGTGATGTCCTGATTATGACCTATTGCCCTGACAAAAAAAAAACTACCTCCACAAGAAACTAAGCAACCACACTTTTACGAAACTATCTTTTATACCTTTTGTTTACTACTCTTCTTTCTTTCAACCTTCTCCCTCTCTCCTTTCGTTTACCTTCCCACTTCCTTTCCTTGTCCCCTCCTTCCTTTTCATCCATCCATGTCGACCAAGGTAGCAGCGCGAGCGCACATGCCGCCGAATATGCCCACCGATTTGACCTCGCAGAACGAGGAGCTCTGGCGTATCGTCGAGAAGCAGCGTGTGGTGATTCAGAATCTCCAGAATTCACTCAGCAAGATGACTGCCGAACGCGATGGTCTGCTCGAGCGGAACCAAGATCTCGAACAGCAACAGCAGCAGCAACAGCAGCAACAAGAGAGACAGCAAGCACCACCGCAGCAACAGCAAAAGCAGCAGCAGCAGCAGCAAGGACGGCATAGTCCCTTGCAAAGTGAATCCCTGGATAGCCCGGCAAGGAGTAACGCAATGGGTGGCCTTTCAGCTGAATTCCTAGAAGCTTCCATGCTTGGCAGTGGCAGTAATGGCACCGATAATAGTAATTCAAACACCAACAATAACCCAAGCCCTGTGCCCCCGCCCCGGTCTCCCTATCGACAGAACCACTCCAACGCCGCTCCACCCGCCTCGTCCTCGCCCGTGTCGAACGAAAGCATGAACGGTGGTGGTGCAACCATCATTGAGCCCAGTCTGCCCGCCACCTACGGCAAAATGTCGTCCCTGTCCAGTTCTCGCCGCGACCCTCCAAACAACCAAAACCCTTACATGCGTGCCTCCTCAAGCACCAACACATCCAGATCGACACCCCCACCCGTCAACACAAGTAAAGAAGGTGACAGGACGCCGAGCTTCAACGACCTGCTTAGCTTCTCGTTCTCCCCGACCGAGATGGACAAGGACAAGAACCAGCTGTTCAGCAAGTATCAGGATGCACTTGGCAATGGCAATAGCCATAAACAGCAGTCGGTGGCTGCCAAGGAAACCACAACTTTGTCACCTCCGCCTGCGCGCAAGGCAATGACGATCGACACGTTTCCGGTGCCGCCCTCGTCGCTGGATCAACACCAGCGCGAGGAATCGCCTAACCCGACGTTTGGGTACGACACCACCACGGACGGGTCTTATCGCACGGGGCACGCCTCCTCGGACGAATATACGCAAGCACAGCCGAACCCGCGTCAACCTTATCCGGGACCTTACCAGAATAGAACTCAAACGCGTGACGAGGCGCAACACTCCCACCAAACTTATCAGAACAATAATCACCATCACCCGCTTCATTATCCTCCTTCTAATACCGCACAGCAGCAACAACCACAACAACAATACCAACAGTCACCCTCTACGCCACACTTTGAGCAGCCGGTCTCTCGTTACGAATCCACCCCTTCACCGCGGTCAGCCACTCCCCCATCTCAACCATCTCAAGAAGTCATTCCTCAGGGCGTTACAAGCGGTCCCATGGCTGGAATCCAGATTGCTGTTCTCAGCTCTAAAAACTTTGTGAATGAAAAAAACAATCAGGACATTGTCTGCTTCACATTGTCCGTCCGCAAGGCGCCGGACGCCAACCCTCAGGGCCCTCCTGAAGAGCTTTGGAGAATCCAGAAACTCTATTCTGACATTGTCGCGCTCGACACCAAGGTAAGGAACAAGAGAACAAAAAGAAAAAAATGGAAGCTTTGTACCTGAAAACTCATCTTTTAACTCTATGCAGCTCAAATCCCAGGGCCGCTCCGTGACGAGCAAGCTCGGCAATATGCCCGACCCCAGCTTGTTCTCTGGCCAGGCCTCGCATGAAAAGGTCGACCAGCGCAATGTAAGTTTGTTCTTTCTTGATTATCTAAAATGAAAAGTACAGAAAATCTCATGTTTATTTTTTTTGTGTCACGGTTAGGCGGCCATGGAACACTATTTGCGCCACGCCTTTAGCCTGCACTTGCCAGACATGACAGATCTCTGCGAGTTCCTGAGCTCCAACGTGATTGACAAGGCGACCTACAAAGTGTCCAAATACAAACAGGGCTACCTCACCAAGCGCGGCAAGAACTTTGGCGGCTGGAAATCCCGTTTCTTTATGCTCGACGGTCCCATCCTCAAGTACTACGAGAGCGAGGAAGGCCAGTTCCTGGGTTCGATCCGTCTCACTGAGGCCCAGATCGTCAAGTCCACACCACCCAAGTCAAGCGAAACCTCAAAAGAAGCCCAGATGTACCGCCACGCCTTTATGATTGTCGAGCCCAAGAAATCCGCACCGGGCGGGTTTGCTCGCCATGTGCTATGTGCCGATACCGACGAGGAGCGCGACGTCTGGGTCGAAGCCATGAGCCAACACATTGATTCCGAGGCGGCGGCGGCTGCCCGTGAAGAGCCCAAGCGCCCTCACAAACCCAAGCAGGAAGAGGTCAAGTCGCAACACGCTGACCACGAGCGCAAGGCATTTTGGTCCAAGAAGATGTTCTCGTCCGAAAAGGGCCACCCTCATCAGGCGAAACCGCCCGCCCCCGGCGACTGGCGACCGGACGCCAACGAGCCGCGCGGCGCCAAGCAAGTATTTGGCGTGCCGCTCGAGGAAGCCATTGCGGTATCCAAGTTCTCGGACCAGTATGAACTGCCTGCGATCGTGTACCGCTGCATTGACTACCTCGAGGCCAAGGACGCGATCCAAGAGGAGGGTATCTACCGCCTGAGTGGCAGCGCAGTCAAGATCCGCAAGCTCAAGGCACGCTTCAACGATGAGGGCGACGTCGACCTCATGAACGCCGAGGATCCGCCGGATATCCACGCCGTGTCTGGCTTACTCAAAATGTGGCTGCGTGAGCTGCCCGACAATGTGCTGACCCACGACTTGCTCAAGGACTTCCTGGCCGTGCTAGACCTGCCCGAGCGCCGCGAGCGCGTCAATGAGCTCGGCCGCCTCGTGTCGCTCTTGCCACTGTGTAACTACACGCTGATGCGTACCTTGTCCGCCCACTTGATTCGCGTCGTGCAGAACGCAGGCTTAAACAAGATGACGATGCGCAACGTCGGTATCGTGTTCTCTGCGACCCTCGGTATTCCGACTGGGATTTTTAGCTTGCTCTTGACCGAGTTTGACTATATCTTCTACACGAGCTGCAACAATGCTTCCCCGCAGCAGGAGCAGCCACCCCAGCAGCAGCAGCAGCAGCAGCAGCAGCAGCAGCCACAGCAGCAACCGCCACCGCTCCCGCAACCCGCCACACCAACGGCTGAGGAGCATCACGCGCAGCGCGCCAAGGCACCCTCACCGCCCAAGTTCCGCAACAACCGCAACAGCGTTAGCTACACGCACGGCGCGCCCCAATTCATTGTCGGCCTGGAGCGACACCAAGGGGCAGGCCCGCGCATGGTCGTCGACGAAGAGGAGGAAGGCGGCGACGAGTATGGTGCGCAGGAGGACTACCTGGCCAGCAGCGACGACGACAGTGGCCATGCGTACCACACCGCCGAAATTCACCAGCCCACCTATCAGACGGCCCACCAGACCACGACCATGGCCACTCATCATGCCGCTCATACCTTGAACCACGTGCAATATCCTACCGTCAACCAGTACACGGCTGGCTACTATTAACCTTTCCCGTTCTCCTTTCTTTTCATTCTCTTATCCCCTCCATTACCACATGTCCATTCTATCCATACTACTGCTGATTGTAATAAAAATTGGTTTTCCTTGTTTTGCTTTCATTCTTGATTTTTTATTGCTCTAGCTGTCCGCAGCGACCCGTCGGATATGGCGTGCCATTTGCTCGTAGGTATCGTCGTAGACGTTGAAGTGGCCGAGAGCCATCATCTGATCCGCGAGTCCGGTAATGCGCTCCACCTTGTGTTTCCGTTCCGCCTCTTGTTCGGGTGTCAATGCAGCCGCTGCCGCCGCCGTATCTGGCTTCTTTTTGTTCTTATTCTTTTTATCGAGCAGCTTCTGCTTCCAAGCCGGGACCTTGGCGCCCCCGCTCAACTTGGTCAGCGCCTCACGCACAGTATCGCCTGGCTCCAGGTATTTGACCAACTCGCGATAGATGTCGGTCTGGGTCTGTGGCATATCCGCCTGGCGTTCGGCCTCACGCAGCTGCTCGGCGCGTTCCCGTCGCTCCTGAGCATCGTGGGCAGCCTTCATGTCTCTTTTTGTGACGCCTTCGAGCCAACGATCGTGGAAGGCCTGCGGGTCCTCTTTGTTGCGAATGTAGTTGCCTTGCTGGTCAAAGCTGCCTTCTTCAAACTCTTGTCGCATGTTGAAGGCAGTCAGTTTGGGTTCACCGCCCTCTTTGCCTTCTTCGTCTTCGTCCGAGTCGTCTCCTCTGGACTGCATTTCTTGGCCCTCGATATCCGACAGACCGAGCTTCTTGCTCTTTTTCTTTTCTGGCAGTACGGGTGCTTCTTCTGCAAACATATCAAAGTCATCCGCCGGCGGTTTCGGTTTCTGTTCCTCTTCGTCATCGTCGTCGTCTGATTCGCTGTAGATACCACCGCCCACTTCTTCTTCGTCGCTGAGATCTTCCGTGTTGACGGCCCCGCGTCGCTGCTTTTTCGTCTCGAGCGCATCGGTGTGATCGATTTCAAAGTCGGTGGAAGGTGAGTCGCGTTTGGTGTCAAAGCGTACACGCTTCTTGGACGATCCCTCGTCGGGATCGCCAAAAACAGTGTCTCTTCGTTTCGAGCCGGCCATCGTAATAAAGAAGACGAATAAGTGCGCCAAAAATGCGTGCGTATCATGGGCGGCGTTTGAAGCATAAAAAGTCGAGTGATACGCTTTACCCGCTCATTATTTGGTTCGCCCAGGCTGGTATTTTGTATTCTATGTAGGCACTGAGTGCTTATCTGAGGACGAGTAATTTTTTCAATCCAACGATTCTCTGTGATCGATGGCTGTAGTGGAGAAGAGGAGGACCGCTGCCATCGATTGGGTTATTCAGTCAAATAGAGAGATTGGAATTAGGATAAAGGGGTGGCTACACTGCATTGAATGCTGACAAATCCATGGAAGTAGGAGGCAGAGCCAGACACTTTGCTGTACCCGTAAGCGTTTCATAAGCAAGCAAGTATATAAGCGGCGTATGTGCTGTATGTAGAGAAAGAAAGCGCAAAGAGAAAACAAAAGAGCCTGTGGCCTGGAACCCCATTCGATCTTCTGTGTGACTGATTTTACAACAACTCCTGATCACATCTGATTACTATCTATCTCTTTCTCTCCCTCCCTCTCTCTTTTTATCTTTTATTTATTTGTAGCCATGGACCTACAGTCATCCTGGCGTAGAGGCCACTATCTGTTCGATGTTCATAGCTGTCAGCCGATAGTGCCCCGTCAAGAAGAGAACCCGAAATGCGACATTAATCATGGACTCATTCATCACACCCTGCAAAACGAAGCACTGGAGGGACTGACGCGGAATTACCTTTCACCCCATGAGCACAAGGTCTACGGTGGAAAGGAGTTTGATGTGTTTTCAGAAACCCAAACGTATACTAGGACGCCTCACTACAGCGACCCTTTTTCCTTGCGCGAAGGCCTCTTTCTTCGCTATAACCATATTTACAACAATCACAAGCGGGCAAGGGATCCAGCCCACTGTGATCAGACAAAACGACAGCGCACCCTCTCGTCCCACTCTTCGAACGCTTCTACGCCTTCTTGCTCATGATACCCTCCCTCTGTATTTCTCTATAGACACACTCACACTCCTTCCATACTTTTTGATTAAAGATATCTTTTGCTTTTTTTGTTTGAATAACTTTTACGGGCCTTTCCTTTTGATCGGCGGCAGCTCTCCATTTGTGCTTGTCCAATCCTGTAGTGTATAGGAGGAAAAAACCATTCCTTTGCACAGACCAAGCCTCGGCCAGGCAGTATTCATTTCAGCAACCATCATATTTCTAAAATAAACCATTAAAATCAAAGCAGGAATGAAACAAGGTATGACGATACAGTAATGATATAAAAGGCAGAGACACACACACACACAGACACACATGACTGACTTTGAAAAGAAGGGAGCATTTGAGCATTTCCACATTACAATCACCTGCTTCCCATTTTTCTGTTTTTCTTTCTCTTTGCTTCCCAACTCAACCATGCACCGTTCACGTCGTCATTCGCCTGAACGACGCTCCAGCCATTCCGAACGTTACTCGCACTCGTCCTACTCCAGTCGACGATCCAATGACCAAGAAAAACGGCCTAATCCTACGACAGCGAAAAGTGTCGATCTCCCAGTGTCATCCACAAGGTTTGCGTCCATCCGGCTTCTTTAGGAGGAGAAGGAGGAGGAGGAGAAAGAGAAAGAAAGAAAGCATTCTTTCTGTTTCTATCTGTCCCTCTACCTTCCTTCTGTCTCTCCTTCGTCTTGGTCTCGTTTTGCATTGCTGACGCCTCGTTCCTCGGTCCTCCATTTTACACTTGCAGCACCGGCACTCACCCTCATCGCCAGGCGACCAAACGGGCACGCACCCTAGACGAAGATACACCGAAAAGAAAGGAATCGCGTCTTTTGGATAAGACACCACCCGCTGTAGATAACCAGCGCAGTTCGGACCATGCAACGTCCAAAGCCGGGAATGATTCACCAACAGGATCGACGTGTGACAAGGAGGAGGGGTCTATGGATAAGGATCCACATTCCCCTTCGCTCTCATCACCTTCCTCATCGCCCACACCAGCACCACCCGGACCCGTCGTTGAGGTATTCAAAGAGACTGTCATTGCTCTCGAGGCAGACGAGGAGGAAGAACGCGCAATGTCCGACATGCTCCCGCCTGACGACTATCCTCTGTTGCCCCTTATCAAAAAAGATGAACGGCAAATGGAAAGCAAGACGAGTCACAGTCATGACACCTCCATCTCCAGCAATAACGACAGAAAGAGGGCACGGACCAGTACGGATAACAGAGATGAACGTCGTACGGAGGAAAAGACCGAAAAGGAGATGAAGGATGATTTGCCACATCCTTGGCGGGAGACATTGTCCAGCAAAGGTAAAATCTACTACTTTAACCCTGAAACGGGTGCTGCAGTCTGGGACCGTCCATCATCAGCGTCATCGTCACCATCATCGTCCGCTGCTACTGCAGATAACATTAGCCACTCAGAAAACCGCAAGCGAAAGCCATCTTCACCGACGCCCTCCAAACCATCCACAGGCGCTACCTCTCACCGAATCCGACAAGATGAGAAGCGACCGTCTGCTGATCATCATTATGCCTATCACCACGGACACTATGACCATCACTACTACCACCACGATGACCGTTATAGACGACCGGATTATTCTCCTCTGCGCTATCGATATCCACCCAACCTGCCCCCACTTCCTCCTGCCGTGCCGGTTGACTATAGACGGCCTTCTTCCCGAGATATCCTTTCTTCTTCCGGCCATCGAGACCGTCTCTCGGGGGGTGGTCGCCGACGATGATTTACTTAATAAAATATACATTTGCCCCGTCCGAATTCGAAGGATTGTGAAGATAGGCTCCGATATGCATATGCACATGTATGCAAACGACACATGCCTGAAGGTCGTGCAGAAAGAAGCTCACGTCTTTATATCATGCAATGCTACAGAAAAGAGCTGCTATCTCTTTTTCTTTTTTATCGATATTCCAGACAAAACTATGGGTAAAGAAGGAAAAAGAGATCTATAAAGAAAAGAAGTCCTAGTCAGCACAGCTGCTACAAAGAGTGATGATCGCGAAGCGTGGAGGCAAAGACAGACGGGGGGGGGAGTAAAGAAAAATAGAAAAAAACATGCAGAAGGAGGAAGGCAATGAAGAAGAAAAAAATAGAAAGAAAAAAAAGTAAAAATAAATACGTATGAAGACGGAACGCAGAAGAGTGAAAAGGAGAAAATAAAGAGCAGTGCAAGTAGCCAGCAAGCACCATGGATCAAAAGGAAGAGATACGTGATTAAAGTGTGCTTTAATCGGTGGCATCCAGAGGCTTCTCGACGACGAACAGGTACATGGGGGTAAAGATACCCATCTCACCGCCCTCGACGAGCATCTCGGCTGCGCTGTTGAGGAGCTGCGAAGTCTCCAGCACACCAGGAGGGACGAGGCTGAACTTGTTGAGGAACGTCAACAGACTATTGGTGTAGAAGCGGCCCCAGGGTGATCGGAGCATACCACGCATGCCCTCCGGCTTCTTGAGTGTGTCATACCACGGCTGAGTCGCCTCATCGACGGGTGCGACGTCGCCTTCCTCCAATACCTTGAAACCCACTGATTTCGCCGCTTCAAGACATTGCCGCGTCGAGTAAAGCTTGGAAATCGAGTTGCCCTCCTCGATACCGTGGATCACGCGTCGCTGTGAGACGTCATTTTCGTCATACGCCTCGGTGGTGCACCACTCGTAGCAGGCAAAGCGGCCTCCGGGCTTGAGCACTCGATAGATCTCACCATACACCATCTCGAGGCGAGGGGCGTGGACCGTAGCCTCAACGGAGAACACGGCGTCAAAGGTCTTGTCTGCGATCGGCATCTTGGTAAAGTCACCCTTGATAAAGTCCGTGTACGGGGTTAGACCATACTTGGCTGCATACGCAAAGCAGCGTTCGATCTGATACGCATTGTTGTTGATGCCCGTAACGTGAGCATATCCAGACGACTTGACGACCTCTCGAAGTGGACCGCCTAACATAAACAATCGATTGGGTTTAGCCTTTTTCGATTCCCAAAAATGCCAGCCCAAACCCCACCCCCCTCTTTTTCAGGTTCGCCTGACGCAATGCGCGTCGACGCGTACATATACAGAGAGCGAGACAGCGCATGGACCCCTCTTTCCCGCAGTATCACCCCCAACAATCTGTTTGGAACTTACCAACACCACAGCCGACATCCTGGAAGCAAGCAGAAGAAAGAAAGTATAAGGAGGCCGTATAGATAATCATGGAGTGCCACACTTACCAAGACTCGCTGTCCCTTTTTGAGACCAAGCTTTAGAGCAAGGAAGGCTTCGTGTCGCTTGATGTTTTCCTCAAACGTATCACCTGGATGCGCACAAGGAGCGCGGTGTCAGTCCCGAAAACAAGAAAAAAAAGGCACCTGCCCTGCCCTATGAACTTACCTTTGTAGAGTTTGGCAAAATGGAACGACTGACCCCAGCCTACGTGCATGAGCAATGATTTCAGTCAGTACAGGATGGAAAAGAGAAAGGATAACATATACCGTATTCGTAAAAATCAGTGACGAGATCATAAAAGGCGTTCGTCATGTTTTGGGCCTGCTCGCGACGACCTTCGACACTCTCTTTGTTATCCGCACGTTCGTGCTCCTTCTTGTCCGCCCAGTTGCTATAGTAACGCTCGGCGGCCTGACCGTTCAGCTTGCGGTCCTTTTGGGTCACCTTCTTGAAAAAGCCATCTTCTTCGAGGTGCAGATCACCGTGGAGTTTACGCATCAGCTGTACCTCCTCCGAGTTGGCGTTCACAGTCAAGGACATGATAAAATCGAGCGAAAAATATGGGAAAAATATGGGAAAAAGTGGGGAAGTGGGTGAAGGAAAAAGAGAAAAGACGAGCAAGGATGCTCAAGGCAATGCCGCTTTTATGGGCCGAGTTAGGACGGCAAATCGTTTTAGTCTGATTTGCTGAGCCAGGGATTTGATCTCATCCCGGGGTCGATCCCAACACTCGACCGCTTTTGTTGGTTTGCGTGTGGGTGCGTGCGCTTAACTTTTTTGAATGGCCGCACAAAGGCGCCACGGGAAAATGCAACATGGAAATACTACGTATCATATCAAGCTCACACTTTTATGTTCAACAGACGAAAATTAACTTTTTGAGCAGGCATCATTCTACCGGTTTTGGTAATTTACGTCTCTCAACTGATGTGTAGAGACGCCGGAAAAAGATGGCGTGCGTGTGCCTCTGTGTGGCTAACAAAAGTATCCGAGACTAGTGCGTACCGACTTTAAGTCAAGCCAAAATCTGATTAGAGAAGAAATTTAGCAGCGCCCGCGGATGATCGGCGTTGCTGCCCTAGAGACCGACAGAAGAAACAGGCCTTTTTAACTCGGACCGCAGCAAACAAACATGCTCCAACACTTTATTATTTTCCCCGATTCTCAGCGGCACTGTCCGCACGCGAGAACCGCCGTGCCTCACATGGCTGACTAAGATGAACGCTGTCTCATCTTGCGCTGATAGTCTCCGAAGTACCTTAGACGACAGAGAAAAAGTCAAAGGAATTGGTCCATAGCTTCATCTCCACGCATATCCAAGCAAAGACAAAGGAGTGAGTCGTTGCGTAGAATGGGCTCGCTGATAGGTGAGTGACCAATGGTAGATCCATTGAGAAGACCATGGCTCAACCTTTTTTCACATAGAGGATTTGGAGGTGTACCGCATGATATAATAACGTCCGCGGGAAAAAAGGGGGGTTCCTTTTTCTTTCAAAAAAAAAAAAAAGAACAGTAAGTTTTTCACACCGCGTCTATTCGTACGTGGTTTCTACGTATGAGAATACAAACGATTAACGCCATGGGCTGAAGACTTATCGCTTGCCACTTCAAAGCGCAAGCTACTGTGATACATGAGGATGATCAATGTGACGCGTTCAGGGTTCACAAACTTGTTTAGGTGAGCAACATGATAAGGTTCGAAAAGGGCAGTTTGCGCCTTATTTGCCGGTCGGGTAGTTAGCCCGCGATGGTTCCCGCGCACTTGGATACACATAGCCCCATATAAAGAGGGTGGGTATCGTCCGCTTCAGCGAAACGGAAGAGGTCCTGAATTTAGCCGAAACTTCGGTATAATTTAACCCCTTCTCTTGTCAGCTTTCGCGGGACGCTCTTTGGTTTCTCTTTTTTTTTTTTTTCGAAAAAGAGTATTTTTTCTTAAATGGCGTAGATCACCCATGCATGTTCTGGATGGCTTGTACTCGTATTTAGACCCTTGAAATGCACTAGATAGCTATGATCTCATTGAATGACCGATTCTAGGACGCTAAATAGCAGCTGTAATAATAGTTAGATATCGGAGTGACTCGGCATCATAGATTTTGATGCCGGCGAAGGACCGATGGAGCGGGCGTTGCATCTTTTTTTTATAAGAACAACAATGTCGCTGTCGCCCGTCCGTAAGTCATGAGACATCCAAAATAAAATAATATGTAGATTGTCTGACACTCACGCATAGACACTGATTCTGCCCCTGCTGCTCTCGGTCCTTATGGTACAACACGCTTTTTGACGCGTTTTTCCAATACTGATTAGCCGAACAGCCCAGGCCATCAAGGTCAACGGCATGGTGTACACCTCGGGCCAGATTGGCCTGATCCCCAGCACGAGTAAGTGAATAAAAGTCATGGTATAGAGCTGCGAGTGACGCAAAATGTAGTGGAGGTGGTTGAGGGTGGCATCCAGGAGCAGACGCGTCAAGTCCTGACCAACCTGTCTGAGGTGCTCAAGGCCTCTGGTTCCAGCCTCGAAAAGGTCATCAAGACCACCGTCTTCCTTAAGGACATGAATGACTTTGTGCCCATGAACGAGATCTACGGCACCGTAAGTGCAATCCTTTGCCCCTGGATCACGCCTCTTATGTGTCCCTGCATTTTAGTTCTTCTCGAGCCACAAGCCTGCCCGCAGCGCCGTCCAGGTTGCTCGTCTTCCCAAGGACGTCATTGTCGAGATCGAATGCATTGCTCTTGCCCAATAAAACATCTGAAGACGACTGACTCGCCAGTTCAGAATGAAAAGCAGGAAATAGAAGAGTATATGAATCGGGAAATGAGGGGCTAAATTTGAGGACGGGTGGTGACATGTCTCCGCTAATGTGATGTGCACTTATTCCATCTTTTGCATTTAAAATGTATGCCCCTTATATTTTTCCTCTTTCTTTTTGTTCATTGGTATGGAGCAGCTCAAGTCCCTTGTCCTCGACACCACAGACAAAATCAAAGCCAAAGCGTCTCAAGGATCTTCGGTCGCAGCCAAGGACGCGGCCCAAGTCGCTGCGTTGTGTGTTTCTGTTTATTTCATAGCCTCTGTAGGTATATGGAGTATAAAGTGCCTTCTCACTGACGGGGATACAGAAAGTCTATACGGCCTACTTTGGCCCATTGCGTGACATACCTGGCCCTACGCTCTACAAGTTTGTGCCCAACCGCTGGATAATCAATGAAAAACCAGCAGGAACGATGTGAGTAAAGCGTTAAAGCGCAATAAAAGATTTGTCATAACAGACATCTAGCTGGCGTACCTACTACAAGTGGCACGATCAGTACGGCAAAGTGGTCCGCTTTGGCCCCAATATTATTTCCATCGCAGACAAGGATATGATCAAACAGGCTCTTGTCGCGGATGTCATTCCTAAAGGACCTGGCTATCAGATGCAAAAAGGCAAGTAACATCTCTTATAGCTCCTATGTATTGACGTGACTCAGATGAGGATGCCAATACCTTCAACACTATCGACAAGATGCAGCATAGGCGACGTGTAAGCCAACAATGTCCATAAGTGTGCGACTATCTCACTCTTACTGATGACAGAGACGCATTTTGTCCCCCGCGTTTTCCGTAAAGTTCTTGGCTTCCCTTGAAAGCTACATGACCAACATGACCGGAAATTTGATCCAAAGGATTGACAGCGATATAAGTGCTTGCCAAGGACCACCGGATGGGTTTTGCACAATAGACATATGGCATCTGCTGCAATGCCTTGCCATCGATATCGTCGGCGATACATGCTTTGGTTCGTCGTTCCAAATGTTGGAAAAGAACGACCATTTCGTCCCGCGGACTATCTCACTTTTCATGGAAAGCATCTGTCATGTAAGTTAGGCCTGCCACACAGGGATGAGCGCCTTATACTAACACGCAGCCGCGAAGATGTTGAACCACCCGTTTCTCGGGCCTCTGATGACTGCGCTATCACTATCCAAGTCCGTCAAGGAATTCAAGCGCCTGCAGACGGTAAGCCACGCGGCGCCATCTGAGCCCTTTTTGCTTATTTCCACGTATATAGTTTATGCATGATATTATCACCAAGCGGATTGAAGGTGGCAAGGAAGCGCGTCGGCCGGATATTCTCCAGCAGCTGATTGATACGATGCAAGCACCCAATCCAGAGGATCGCTTCACATTTGAAGACGTTGCCAAGGAGACCGTCCTCTTTTTAATTGCAGGATCAGAGACAACAGGAAGCACAACCGGGTTTGCGTTTGTCCACTTGATGGAACACCCTCAAGCACTGGCACGTCTGCAAGCCGAAATTGACACGGTCCCAGTGGATCCTGAACACCGAGTCTTTTCCCACAGTCAGCTTAGGGATTTGCCGTATCTGAATGCCGTGATTCACGAGACGTTGCGCCTGAACAATGTAGCTGCACAAGGCCTGGAGCGCAAGACGGACAAGGATATGGTCCTGGGTGGGCATCTTTTTGTGCCAAAAGGGGTATGCTTTTATTTCCGTCTTTTCGATGGCCCTTGACCCACTTCCCCCCTTTCTAGACCATGGTTCTCCTCAACTTTTTGCACGCGCAGACCGATCCGGAGTATTGGCCATCACCGCTCCAGTTCAAGCCGGAACGTTGGATTGACAAGGGAAAATTTTCCGGTGACGCGGAAGCGTTCTATCCGTTCAGTCTAGGGTAAGTCTAAGAACATTAAAGTGGATGCGAGGCTCACCACATAAAAGGGCAAGAAACTGCATCGCGAAAAATTTTGGATTGCAGGAGATGCGCCTCTCGATCGCGGCCCTTGTCAAGAATTATGATATGCGCGCCATCCCTGAGGAATTGGCGCATGCCAAGGACAGACGGCAGTTTATTACTCTGAACCTTGCGAAGCACAGCTTCAAGATTCAGGTCCGGCAGCGCGTGCCTACTACCTGAGACTGCATTCATAAAAGAGGGTGCCCATACAAGAATGTCTTACTCATATAAAACTAATCATCTAGTCGGTCACATTTAATACAATCACCTGCGTCCCATTCACTCTATGCTTCAGGACGTCTTTTTGTCTGCCGGATTGTTGAACAAGGATGTGCGTGCTGTGTTGCTGAGTTTGTTGTCGCGTTGGATTTTTCACGCGTTTGTCGGGCAAAAGACGCGTTTGCCTCTTTTTTGCACGCTCAGGGCAAACCATTCCTCCATGAAAGTAGAGGAAAAGTATGCATGTAGGGACTTGACATACCATAAGACACTTTACTCATTCCTACCTATGGGCAATAGTGCTTCGCGAGCGTTTTGAGGACAAAGAGTTGACTGTCAAGTTACAAAACCAAATCATTGCAGGTACCATCGCTCGTACGATCGCTCAGGTCATGGGCTTTGATAAAACGGCGTCTAATAAATGCATTGCTTGAAAGATCGGGAGAAAGACATTATTCAGCGCGATGCAGAGATTAGAGCGCGCGATGCCATCATACATCGATTAGAAAGCGAACAAAAAGGTAAATATAATTTCACGTACGTTGCCAAACTAACCTCGTGTGTGTATCGTGCGTAAAGAGCAACTCAAAGTAAAGGAGGCATTGCTTGCCGAAAAGGAAAAACAATGCAAAGAATTACTCGAGCAGTAAGTGCATTTCCAGATCTGATTACACCTTGATGAAAACTTGTTTCTATCAGGTTGGGCCTTCTTCAGGCTAAATTGCACGCTTTTTGCACTACCGACGACGACAAGACAGACGATGGCCTCGACAGCCCGTCCTTGCGTCTTGATACCCACCGTTTTCATACCACAAAAGATGTGCTCCCTCATAAAAAGTCGCCGACAACGCCTTTGCCAGAGGTCAGTGACGAAGATGTTTCGCTGCTTGCAGACGAACTCTCGCATACGTCGCCCTTTGAACGTCCACGACGACAACTTGCGCCACTAGCACCATCAATGTGAGTGATTTACATGTCAAAAAATCAGCACACAACTTACCTGGTATTCTTTATACTAGTATGGACCAGGACCATCCTTTACCTCTATCACCGTGGGTTATATATACACTCGTCTGACTGCGAAGTCTCATAACCGCTATTATACAGTTCTCGTCTGCGTCAGGGTTACCCACCCGCCGGCTCACAGTGAGTCTTACATACTGGTCTGGAAACACTCATTACTTACCAAAGTACCTGCCACTTTTAGCACTCCTCTCCGCCGCGGCCCGTTGATCGACAAGGGAGAGGGATCCTCCACGGGAAGAATATCAACTTCGCGAGCTGCTGTGTCTGAGTATGTATCCATAAGATCATTATGGAAACAAGCTTATGTACGACCATGTAGACATCCTCCCCACGAGAC
Organism: Syncephalastrum contaminatum; assembly: GCA_013461545.1. Lineage (NCBI taxonomy): Eukaryota > Fungi > Mucoromycota > Mucoromycetes > Mucorales > Syncephalastraceae > Syncephalastrum > Syncephalastrum contaminatum. The sequence continues at coordinate 135,577 of VAFG01000234.1, forward strand.
GCCTTGTGTAGAGGTGGTCCGCAAAAAGTGCGATCGAGCCAAGCTTCCAGGGAGCACTTGCATCTGTTGTGACGCGGTAAGCGAGGCACGGAACTGCAAGGCATTTTCTCATGCCTTTATCATCACTAGTATTACAAACAGCAAGCACCACAGCCTGGTGGTGAACGCACTGTCTTCTCGACGAACGAGCGGGTCCAGATGACGTCCCGGCATCGTGAGCGATTCAAGCGACCACTGACACCACCTGGATTTTGGGACATGGATATGCCTTCGACACCAGAGATTCTGTCCAAAGCAAAAAAGATGAAAGATCGGAAAAAGAAGTAACGGGGGGAAACCACCTTCTGCTATAGCAGCTGTATTATAGATGTAATTATCTGTGTTTGACTGATAAAAGCCATAAAGCCATACATATACTACATGAAGAATCACTGACGTGATTGTGCGTTTTCACCATTGCCAGATACGGAAATATGAACTCCGGTAGAGCTCACTTCTGCAGGAATCGTCTCTTAATTTTTCGTACACACTTTTTCACGTCATGACGACACGACGCAATGCCCACAAAACCAAGCAGAAGCAGCCTCAACGGCAAGTCTCCATGGAGGACTACCCCCTCTCAGAACTTGCCAGTCAAGAGCCGCCCGCCGAAGAGCAGCCCAAGGCAGAGCTGCTTGCTGCAGACAAGACGGGAAAGAAGTGGAAAAACATGGGAATACGGACATTCACGACCCTCCTCATGGTAGCAGCATTCCTGTTTGTGCTTGCAAGCGGTTACATTTGGTCAATTGTGGCCGTCATGGGCATCAGTGTCGGCGTCTATCGCGAAGTCATTCAGCTCGCTCAGGTGCCAGCGAAGGAAAAGAGCGTGCGATGGTTCAAGACTATGAGCTGGTAAGCGTTTTTGTTGCTGTGGGGTGGTTTAGCATTGGCTGATACAGACTATGAAGGTATTTCCTGATTACGGCCGAGTACTTTTTGTACGGCGAGTCTATTATCTACTATTTCACGGAGATTGTCATGGTCGACAAGTTCCTCGCTCCTTTTGCCACCCATCATCGGTTTATTAGTTTCATGCTCTACATTATCGGTATGCTCTGATCTGCTGATACTCTTAGTCTCATGGTTTCTTTCTAGGCTTTGTCTTCTTTGTCGCCAACCTCCAAAAAGGGCAGTATCAGTTCCAGATGGCCCAGTACTGCTACACCCATATGGCACTGCTTCTGATCGTGGTGCAGAGCCACTTTATTGTCGAAAATATCCTCGAGGGCTTGATATGGTCAGTAAGATACACCGTTTGCAGACACCGTGCTCATTCTGCATGTATTCAGGTTTGTGATGCCCGCTGCGCTGGTAGTATGCAATGATACATTTGCCTATATCTGCGGCTTCTTCTTTGGTCGGACACCGTTGATCCAGCTGAGTCCGAAGAAGACGGTCGAAGGATTCGTGGGTGCGTTCGTGTGCACGGTCGTTGCTGGGTTCTTTGTACGTATTGATCACATGATTTGAGGGCGTCTACTGATTGGCTTTAATCAAAGTTGACGGGCCTGCTCATCCGCTCGGATTACCTGACGTGTCCCGTGCAAGACTTGGGTGCCTCGGCCTGGTCACCCATCGCATGCAGTCCCAAGAATCCCGTATTTACCCCTGTTCCTTGGCAGCTGCCCTCCACTACCGTCTATTTGCTCAAGCTACTGGTAAGAGCACGGTCGTATTGATGTGCATTTTACGTATCTATTTCGCTAGTTCCGGATAAACAAGACCGAGGTCTATATCGCGCCTGTACAACTTCACGCCATCATGATGGCCTGCTTTGCGTCGCTGATCGCCCCTTTTGGCGGCTTTTTTGCGAGCGCAGTCAAGCGCGTTTTCAAGATCAAGGATTTTGGCCACAGTATCCCGGGCCATGGCGGTTTGACGGACCGCATGGACTGCCAGTTCGTCATGGGCTTCTTCGCACATATGTATTACCAAAGCTTTATCAAGGTAACCCCGCTTTTGTTTGCGACCAAGTATTCACACACCCTGTTTAGACGTACAATGTGACTGTGGGCTCTGTTTTGACCACCATCATCCACAACTTTACGCCACGCGAGCAAATTGAGCTGCTTGAACGTTTACAAACCTATCTGAGCAATCAAGAGATCCTGGACCACGAACTTTTGGCAGCAAGCAACATGGAAAGGATCATTCAAGAGGCGCAGGATAAATTGCTCCTGAAGGCGTAATATTGTATATGCCAGAGAGACAGGCACTTATGACATCATATAGATAGGTTTCATCACCCATTAGGTTGATAAAACACGTATACATATATCAGCGCTCATATGGATCCTAAATAAGTGATAGAAAGCAAAGGAATGCCCTCCTTTTGTTTTTGTTCTATGCGATGCACGTTCTTTCATAATATGTGGCAAATGTTTGCATGCAGCCATGCAGCTTCCTAAACAGGACATGACAATGTATATTGCTTTTGCTTCTCTTAAGAAAGAAGGAAATCGTTATAAAAACTGCGTCGCCTTAATGTCGTCTTGTATCTCTGCGAGCATCACCACTTGAGCCTGGAAAATGTGCCAACTTTTATAGGACTGCATTGCTGCTCTTTTGTAGAGCGCTATCAAAGGCTGCCTGGATGTCGCTGAGGAAATTTGGCGGCTTTATTAGGTGGACAAATTTTGCAAGGAGGTAATATTACTATGTTTCTACTGAAGACGGAAAGTGGTATTCGTGGAACGAAACATTAAAACTTCAAAAGAGAGCTTGCTTGTCTACTGAAAAGCGTAATAATACGGGAACTGAGACTGACTTCATTTGTAACAACAATAAATAAAGAAGGCAAAGAGAAAATGAATTTTTGATTTCGATTTTTTGCTGGAATACTTCCTCTACCCTGGTATCCCTGGTATCAAAAAAAAAATATTCTTATGCATGTCGGCGCGTTTGAGGTAATTTCAGTTGGGTTTGCAGCGTTCCGTTGCTAACGGTACTTTCAGTACTATCACTGAAACTCCTAATGGCTAAAGTAATAAGAGCCGGGTTCTAGTTCTCGATTTATATTAAAAATAGGGACGTAGCTAATCGGGAACAAGGCGCATCAGAGCCCAGAGGTGGGCAGCCGATGTTGATTGGAGAGGGATCAACACCTTCGACCGGGTCTCATGAACCACCCTATTACATCAGTCGCGTCCATTATGAACGTGGCTTCTTCCTGTTCGGCCGCGTCAATTGTAACAGAGTGACACCATTTCATGCTAGTGCTAAGTCTCATGCTATATTTCATATTCCTGTCATCGGGCTGGCTTACGACGAACATATTCTGGTAGGATTCTAACGGTTCAGAATATCTAGTGTATGTATGTCAGGAGTAGTTGGAACGTGTCAAAGCACGACAGCATGTCATACTGCCTTCAGCTGAAAGATGAGTCTTTGAGCTCATTACCTGTTAAGTATACTTTTCCTTGTGATGCTGCAAAGGGAAAAAGGCGGGCGCCGCGGTGGTGGAAAACATCCGGGAGGAGGGGGAACTGTGCAGCTTTTTCTTTATTGCAATGCGTGTCCCTCCCAGCTTACACACATAAATAGCTGGCATCTTATTGCGCACAAAATATAGTCTGGCATGAATGATCTCTTGAGAGCCAATATTTCATGTCGCATATCAAATGAAGCCAGATGTAAACGTTTCACATACGTCTTAATAGAATAAAAACGCGTCAATGCAATGATATGCATAATGCTATTCCAGCTATCTGCTCAAGGAATTCATCCGTACATGTAACCAGGTTTTATTGCAGTGAGCATTATGCTCTAGAGAGATAGTGAGGCTTACGATCGTCTCTGTGGAGCAACCAAGAGAAGACGTCAAAATTGGACTTCATGTAGCTTTTACTGTTATATTCGGAATAAGAGCAATGTTGTGCTCAACAACACTTTGCAAGAGAACGTGACCCGTAGATTTTTGTGCTTGTCGTTAATGACATTTATTATATGTACTCGAAAAGCTGCGACTGAGCCACTGCTGGAGCTGAAGCTCTCTGAAGGCGGCAGGGCCAAGAACACATAGACAGTGGTATGGCTACCTTCTTCTGGGCCTACCCGACAAGAGTTGGTTGCTTTAAGGCGTAAGGCGTAACTCAAATGATATTTGAGATCATTCACAAAGTATGACATCAATGGTAAATAAGAAACGGTGCTGCATATTGGCAGGCTGGTATCTCACTGCACATTATAAGCACGTGGAGGATGAGCAAGGTTGAATCAGAACATATTAATGTTCTCAATGAAATTCGCATAAATCAGAAATTTACTTCGTGTCACAATCCTGCTAAGCCGACGCCTACATGTCCCTGGTGCTTGTCATCGGATCGACCCAGTCCGGCTGGTAGGTAATTATTTCTGGCGGTATTAATGGATTTTTTAGGATCAGTCGCGCGCATTTGAAATAATAAATCAGTGTCCGTGCACGAGCTGCATGGGTAGGTGCAGCACTACAGTGGTTATTTTACGGATACTTCAGACGTGGTCCAACTTACGCCGAACGCCTTGAGCTGTTTCTCATGCATGGGCGAATGCGTCTCTTGTGATAGCAAGTCCAAACCTTATATCACCACTATAAAAAGCAAAACTCACCCACCATTATATGTCAAACTTCACATGCTTTACCTTAGCAAGGATACCTTTGCACCGGTTGGCGCGCTCGCTGACTATTTTTCTTAGATGTCGTTCAACACTTCCTTCTTTTCCATGTGGTAGCAGCATCGAACAGTCATGACAAGCTCTTTAAATAGGGGTACTTCCTCGTCACGCTATATTAAGATAACGTCGTCTATCCTTTTCTTTTTCTTTGTAGACATCTAATGTAGGGCAAGTATGATGACTCTTGAAAATGTTGCAATATAGACAAAACTCTATCAGGCATATTTGCGACTCTGCGTTAGTTATCTCCAAACCAGAAAGATGACAAAGGCGGGGCGTTATAGATGTTCTTCATCCATTTCTTCCTCATCTTTTTGTTAATCCGTTTTAACCCCGCAAAACTAAATCTGTTCGGCTAAACATGCTTCAAACGAGAGCATCATGTACTACATCGGCCTCGTTACGAATATGGCGCAATATCACCCACGGGTACACAGCATATGGTCTAAGTCAATTTGGTGCATGAAGTATAAATACTATGGTTGTGTTCCCCATACTCTTCATCACATCTTTTTGCCATGGTCCTTTACCCTGAAAATCCAGCGACAGAACCGATTCCGGACCTGACGATCTATGAGGCGATCTTCGAGAATGGCTCTTCTTCGCCAGGAGAAGAGGACATGATAATTTACGCGGATGTCGAATCGGAGCGACATCTCTCACTGTCAGCTCTGCGTGAGCAGGTCCTCAAAATGGGCGGTCTACTGAAAGAGGAATATCAGTGGCAAGCAGGTGATGTCCTTGCTGTGTGTGCCAATAACGATGCAAGTTAAAAGAAAATCAGCTTGAGATACTAGAAAGCTCATTTATTTGTCTATCTAGATGTATTATGCTGTTTCCCTACTTGCGACCCACACAATTGGTGCGACTTCTTTTATCTTCACTGCATATTGGATTTAACCTACCTTTTTTACACCTCAGGCGGCGTCGCTTCTGCCATTGACCCTCACTATAGCGTCCAGGATACGGCCGCATGTCTACGTATCGTCCGTCCCAAGCTAATTATCGCAGATGAAAAGACGCGCGATAAGGCGAACCAAGTTAGCCAGCTACTTGGCATGTCCTACAGCGCTGTGACCTTCAGGGAACTCCAAACAAAGCTGCAGGATATGATGCCCGCCAAACCGACACGTTACACACCCGATCAATTGGATACGACGCCCGCCTATTATTATTTCACGTCAGGCACGTCGGATGTCAAAAAGGCGGTGATTATGACCCAACGCAATGCAGTGGCCGGTCTTTTTGCGAGAGCTACCCCCTTTGCACCGGAGACCCGGATCTTGTCCCATATTGAGATGCACCACATCTCGCAGCTCGTGCAAGTGTGCCATTTCCCCGTTCGCCAGCGATCAGTTGTGTACTTCTTATCTGAGTTTGCTGCAGGCCAGCCGCTTGACCGTTTTTGGGGTGCCATCGAAAAGTACAAGATCACAGAGATTTCTCTGTACCCTTGGCTTGCCAAGCAGTTAGCCTGCGATGCGGAGGCAGCTAACTATGTCTTGTCAAGTCTCCGAGTCGCACGATGTGCTGGAGCTCAGCTGAATACATCGATCGTTCAAGCTCTATACAACAGACTGAACTTGCAGTGCGTCAATATCTTTGGCATGACAGAATGCGTCACGCCTCTTCAACCGAGTTGGGATGCTACTTTGGAAGGTATGTGATGACACACAGGGTGTCCATATATATTGTCTTGGCCAACATATGCGATCTGTGTTCGCAGGTAGCCCGGGAACGCTTGGACGATATACGTCCGCAAAGCTCGTGGACCCAGATGATCAAGGTAAGCGGTATATTATACATCACCGGATTCAAACGTAGATCGATAACGCCTCTTAATGCTTCAGAGGAAGTTGGGCCTGGTGAAATAGGCGAGCTTTATATCAAGAGCCCGCAGTGCGTTCTTGTAAGTCTACTTTTATTTTACGTACGAAAATAGGAGGAGTATCTTATGTTTTCTTCAGGGCTATTTGAATAACCCCTCAGCCACTGAGGCTCTCTTTGACTCTGACGGATATCTTCGCACGGGCGATATTTTTCGTATATCTCAAAACGGACGCCTTCACTATGTCTGCCGTTTCAAAGACCGCATTCGATACAATAATTCGCAGATGGTAAGATACATGACAAAACTTTTTGCCAAGCTATTCGCTCATATATGTGCTCTGAATTGGCAACTCTTACAGATTAATCCTCGCGATATAGAGTCAGTTGTTGTAAGTTGAATTATATGATGAAAAAGGAGACTAGCTGACACTTGCGGCAAGAAAACGCACCCCCTCGTTGATGACTGCCTTGTTATGGGCATTCACAGTCATGAAGAAGGCAACGAGCGCGCGACGGCATTTGTGGCCCTGTCAAAAAAGGGTATGGATAGTGACAGATCTCAGCAAGAAATTAAGGACAGCATCCGGGCGCATGTCGAGAGTCAAGTTCCTGAAATCTGGTACCTGCGCGGAGGTGTCTATATCGTCAACGCACTTCCAAGAACACCTTTAGGCAAGGTCCGGAGGATGGCTTTATTCGAAAATTGCATCCAAAACCCCTCGGTGCAGCAAATTAAAGCTGCATAATCTATATCTGTATAATAAAGAAAAAGAGTATTTAGGCTCAGCTAACTTTTTTCTTATAATGTTAATAAGGTATTCCTAGGCTCCTGGCAATGTAAAAAGAAAAAGAACTAGGCAGTGTGCTCGATAGAGACCACGGAAAAAGTAATTTAATGGTACGTCTTGCTTTAGCTGCTTCTCATACGGTTTAATAATGAGATATTCATGACCTTGATGTGAGAGACTCATTGACTTGCGTAAATCAGGCATAAGGAGGACTAGGACAAGTTAAACATCATCCAGCAAATCGATGTTCTATTCAACGCGCAGTATCACCAAAGACGCCTACTGTTTTTGTACTCATTATAATACCTTTGATGTAAAGCTAAGCTCAACAACGAGCACTGTTTAATGTTTATGTTGCGGCGACGGAATACCTACTGCCTGCTTCTATATGTCATCCGAAGATACAAAGACTTTACATATGTATGAAGCAATGGCTCACCAAAGGAGACGGGTGATCATGGTAACCACATATTACATTACCGAATAAAGTTGTCTTTTTCGGGACTGAGTGGTAAGAGAATGGTTTGAATGGTTTCGTTTTTCTTTGACAGTTGCGTACACTTCTTCTCCATAAGGCCACCTCCATGGGCGTTCGAGATCTCCACTCCCACGCAAGAAAACCTGGAGCATACTGCGATGATGTTTCTCTTAACTTTTATGGACACAGAAAATGTGGACATGATCTACATGGACCTTTTTTTCGTACTCTTTACCCGTTTATAAACCATCCTTAATCCAAGCTTGCTGAATTACAGCCTCAGTCTTTAGAAAGGTCAGTAGATTGATCCTCATACTCCGGCATTCCTGTTTTATGTCCCCCGCAAGAAAACTTCCCAAACTCACAAGCCAGATAGCGACCAACGACACCCACCAGGCATAACAGAACAACATAAGTGCACGCGGCGCAGGGCGGTTAGGGCCGATAGGCCCGTACAGCTTAGAGATTTGTAATAAAGAAGTCTATGCGTATGTCTTACGTTATGTCTGAGTCTCGAGACAGCAACATAATGTCATTTATCTCGGTTCCAAATTATGCAGTGTAACCACTGTACACCTTCAACTGCCCACCGAGATGACATTAGGCCTTATATGGTCTGTCGACTTGAGCCTATGCATGTTTCGGAAGATGTATGATGCGTCGTACATGGCAGTAAGATAAAATTTAGGCTACACGAATAGACTTCATGCATCCTTTTTCGAATGAACATCCGGGTGTACTTTGATGTAGCACGACGCGTAGGATTCTGTTTCCTTGCTCCTTTTTCCCTCAAATATCTCTTTTCCCGACACGCCTCACCATGGTTTTTATAGGTAGTAAAGTAAACGAACCTTTGCCGGACATCAGCATCTATGAAAGCCTCTTTGAGAACAAGAATAACAGCGACGACACCGTCACTTATGTCGACGCTATGAATCCCAATCGTTTCCTGACGCTGGGCGCGCTCAGAGAGCGTGTACTCAAAGTGGGTGGCGTCCTGCAGCAAAATTATCAGTGGCAGAGACAAGATGTCCTGGTGATATGCGCCGAAAATGATGCAAGTAGTATATACTGGGATGAGAGACGTGACTGAGATCTAACTATTATTCGCATACACCAGATCGACTATCTGGTTGCCATGCATGCATCGGTCACCATAGGTAAAATAAAAGAGGAAAATGTTTCGCATTAAAGACAAAAAGTATACTAATAAAACTATAATGCAACATAGGCGGTATCAGCGCAGGCATGGATCACCGTACGACTGTGGAAGAGATGCAAACCACTTTGAAGCAAGTAGAAGCCAAACTGGTCCTGACAGACGAAAAGACATATGCCACGGTTTCAGAAGCTGCTAAAGCCGCCGGTGTACCCTACCATGTCCTGACCTTCCACGCGCTCAATAAGCTGCTGGAGACAGCCACCCCGGCCGAGCCGGTGCGGTACACGCCCGAGCAGCTCGACACGACACCCGCCTATTTATGTTTCACGTCCGGCACCACAGGCAAATCCAAAGCGACCATGCTCAGCCAGCGCAATATCATGGGTCTCATTTATGACAAGCCTTCTCCTGCTCCTGGATCAAAGTCGCTGACGCACCTTGAGCTCCATCACATTTCCCAGTTGCGCTTCTCGGTTCATATGGTGGTTTTGAACGGGTCGACTTGCTATGTCATGAAAAGCTGCAGCCGACAGGCAAGCAATATGCGGCGCGTCCTAGAAACTGTCCAGAAGTACAGAATTGAGGCCATGCAGATCTATCCGCGTCTGCTCCGCGCCCTGGTCGACGACCCTCAAACGGCTAACTATGACCTGTCGTCACTCAAATACCTCCTGTGCAGTGGCGCACCCACACGCACCGAGCTAGTGGAGGCGATATACAGGCGCTTTAACGTCAAGCTGATTAACGGATATGGCTTGACAGAGGTTGGAGGCATTCTGGCAAGTACTTTTCAAGCCACCATGCGAGGTAAATGTGGGAGTAAAGGGCATAAAAATGGGTTTTTATATATGTACCTAATTCTATGTTACCAGAGAGTCCTGGTAAAGTGGGATCGCGGAGTATTATAAAGTTGGTTGATCCGGATGGAAAAGGTAAAGAAAAGGAAAAAAATCGTCAGAGACAGGTGGGCACTTCCAATCTCCACAGACGGTCTAAAGTGTCTCTGTCATGTGGGTCCAGCCCTGATCTAAGCGCGGTTCGTTGTAGAGGTGAACCCTGGCGAACCCGGTGAGCTTTGCGTCAAATCACCCATGGTGACCCTGGTAAGAGTCAAGGCCGGAGCTTCTGCCACCCCTGAATGTCCCCACTGACCCTGTTTTGAACGTAAATTACCCTTTTATGTTTAGGGGTACTACAAGGATCCGGAAGCGACACAAGGTCTGATCGATGCGGATGGATTCTTGCACACTGGCGATATCTTTTGTGTGTCACAACCTGATGAGGAGTTCCGTTATGTGTGTCGGTTCAAGGATCAGATCTTCTTTTTCCCGCACCTGGTAAGTGACATCTTCCCTCATTCGGCTATGCACTAATGTAAAAGGCCGTCTTTTAACCTTTCGTCTCCACGTAGCTTATACCTCAGGATATTGAAAACGTTGTGGTATGTATTTTGCTTGTAAAGGAAAAAAAGAAACCCAATTTATATGGCCTTTTTATCTCCATATGTTTCTTTGCATCTCGTCTACTCTTTTACTAACCAGGGTAATATTTCCATATTAGCTGCAACACCCCAAAGTGGCGAGCTGCTGTGTGATGGGCGCGGGACACAAAAAGCTCATGAAAGAGCTAGTGACAGCGTTTGTTACACTTACCAAGGAATGCATACAGAGCGGGGACGACACGGAGATTACCAAGGGCGAGATTGAAGCCTTTGTGGAAAAGAATGCACCAGATTCATACCGTCTGCGCGGCGGCATTTACATATTAGACGAATTACCCTTGACGGCGATGGGTAAGGTCAAGAAACTTGAGCTTTGGAAGAATTACATCAAGCCATGGCAGGATGAACAAACTGCTTAATTTATGCAAGTATAGGGCAAATATAATATTGTTTCTACGTGATGTGAGTATTTTCTTTTGTTTGGATGATCTGTGAACCGTGTATAAATTATGATGCCATAATTTAACAGGATATGCTACGCTTGCGTAAAGCAGTATAAGATCTAGATAGATTGCTCACTTCCACTACAATCTGATGCCACTAATGCTTGAAGACTTCTTGAAGAGGTGTAGCTTAATGTCAGTATATTGATCGATACACATCTGATACCACTAAAAAAAGTACATGGCAGCATTCGGGGAGTATCGCAGAAGAAGCACGCTTGCACTGAGAGCGTATCTCTAAAAAAAAGGGAGAATCCTCATACCGTTTTCTAATGGTAGTAATGGGTAATAAGCAACTGAGATGGCAAAATGAGTGGATAGAAGGTAAATGACGAGGTAGCAGTAAGTAAAGAAGGCAGAAGAAAACCATGACAAATGCGGATGATCTCCGAAATTTAGCTTTGTCAGATCTGAGTGAGCTGAGTCAGAATGGGAGAATGAAAGGGCGGTTAGATATTTGGGGTTGGAGAACCTCTTGGTATATATTTATTCGCTAAAGTAGACAACATGGCAACCGTCTTTACACTTTTCGGAATGAACGTGACTCACGAGAAAGCAGACGATCTGCCCCCGCGGTCACACCCGCGCAGCTATAAGGAATACATTGACTTTCTCAAGCACCAAGTCCATTCTCCTTCCGCCGTCACTCCCCCGCTCCCCAAAGAACAGCCTGTGTTTGTCCAGTGCCAGGTGCGTGCGCGTATCCCGACCAACGAGGGCGGTGAGATGTATCTCTACCTGTACAAGAACAACCAAGACGACAAAGAACACCTGGCCATTGTCTACGGCGACGATCTGCGGTCACGATCGCTCGACGAAACTTGGGAGAACGAAACAATCATGAACAGAATCGTCCGCGGCGCTTACTACGGCCGCCTCGAGGAAGTCGTGACGGACGAGACACGGCAGCAGCTCAAGCTGACCGAGGACCAGGAGCGGTATCTCGAGGAGCAGCAGACCGTGGCTAAGCTCGCCTGGCGCCAGTCCAAGGAACCTCCGCTCGTGCGTATTCACTCGGAATGCTTCACAGGCGAGACGGTCCACTCCGCACGATGCGACTGCGGTGAGCAGCTCGACGAAGCGATGCGTCTGATGCAAGAGGCAGGCCGGGGTGTGATTGTTTACCTGCGACAGGAGGGCCGTGGCATTGGGTTGCTGGAGAAGCTCAAGGCATACAATCTCCAGGATCTCGGCCACGACACCGTGGCTGCAAATGTGCTCCTGAACCACCCTCCGGATGGCCGCACCTACGGTATTGCCGATGCCATTTTGGAAGACTTGAATCTCGAGGATATCCAGCTCCTAACCAACAACCCGGACAAGATTGAGCAGCTCGAGGCCTTTGGCAAGATCCGCGTTGTGGAGCGACGGCCCATGGTGCCTCTCTCTTGGTCTGGTTCCAACACGCCTTCTCGCACACCAACCTCGTCTCCTGCTCCTTCAATGCGCGGCAAAGAACTCGACAAGTATCTCGCCGTCAAGGTCAAGAAGATGCGCCATATCCTGGAACTGCCTACTAGCAGCGTGTAACTACCTCTATTACCTGACTACATTGATATTCATACATACATATACTCCACACTTACCTCCCTTACTGACATATGCGCCTTCTCTCTTGTCCGATTTCTTTCTTTTTCTTATATATATAGAAACCATCACCCTCCATTGTTAGATTCCTTCTCCCTCCTTCTCTTTACATTATTGTTCTTCTCGTTCTTTTTTTTTTTTTTTTTTTTTTTTTTTTTTTTTTTTTT
>VAFG01000234.1:148432-208638 GCA_013461545.1 Syncephalastrum contaminatum
ATTTCGTCTGCATCCTTTAATTCTTTGTTCGAATCGTCTTGTTTGTCTACGTATTCCATATTAACTGCGTACATGGCTTGATCGAGTATAACTTGAAAGGGTTGCCCATATTTGAGCACGAGCCACTGCGTCAATTCGTCCAGCGTGTTACTTGTCAGTGAGACCTCTTCAGCCTCGACCTGGGTAACGTCGCGTGCTGCCGCAAAGTAAAGAACGCTGACCTATACAAAGGAAGAGTCAGTATATAAGAGAAGAAAGTAAAAGGATGATCTGCTTAGTAATGAAGGAATGGGGAACATGCCTTTGCCATCAGTACAATACGATATGGAAATAAAGCCAGAAAGGGGCTGGTTTCGGTTGGTCAAAAGAGCAGCACAATTCGCTCACTTTTGCGATTTAAGCGCGTCATTGGCTCATTCATTTGCCTTTTAGTACTCTTTTACTTTTTGCTTAGTTTCCATACCCAAATACCCATTACTCCATGGCTGTAAGTTCAACTCATTCTGCCATCCCTTTGACTCATTTCTTTCTACTTAGCAATACACCTTTAACGTCGAAATGTCCTGTTCCGGCTGCTCCGGTGCTGTCAACCGTGCCCTGTCTCGCCTCGAAGGTACCTTTCCTTTCTACCTCGCTACTTGTCAACTCACTTTCGATTGCTTCACACAGGCATTGAGAAGATTGATATCAGCCTCGAAAAGCAGACCGTCGTCGTTGATACCGACTTGCCCCGCGAAAAGATTCTCGAAACCATCAAGAAGACGGGCAAAACTGTCAAGGATGAACAGTAAACACGAATAAATTACTACTCTGAATTACATACAGCATCATGATAGCTTATCAAGATAAGAAGCTACTTTATGAGGGGTGAGAAGTGTCGTCGGTGGGATTATGGGATGGGGACCGAGGCAGGCTGGGCATGCTGGTATTATCCCAAAAGATCGTGATCTCGCCATCCCCCGGCCCGGACATGACGCTATCCGTAGTCTTCTTTGTTGTCGTTGCGTTGGACTGTGTGCTATGTCGGTCGTGGAAAGGATCATCTATTTCGTGTTGCTGTTGTTGACGACCAGGCGTGCTGTTCGATCGTCCCAGGTTCGCATCGTCTTCGTGAGTTAAAATGGTGCGTGCCGACCCGCTGCGGTTCAAGCCATCCACCGTGCGCACCGTGTTGACGCGCATAATTTGGGGCTTCGCCCGCATGACCTGATAGGCTTGCGTCGCAGGTGCACCACGCTGCATGACCACCACACTCGAGGCCGTCGAATCGCGTTTTTCGCTCAAGCTGACAGACGAATGCGCATCTGAAAATGGATCGTCCTGGTCATAGTGGACGTGCGAATGGCGGGCACGGTTGACGATGCTGTCGTATTGCTGCTGCTGGCGTTCAATGACTGTATCACGCGAAGGAGGGATATAAGCAATGGGAATGACGCCAGACATAACTGGTTCTCGGGTGGAGGAGTATATTTCTGTGGATGACTTGGGTGTATAGTGCTGCTGCTGTTGCTGTTGCTGGTCCGAGGATGAGAGAGGTAATGTCGGTGATTGCTGTTGTTGCATTGGTGATTGTTGCTATGTAATAACAATAGTTGATCTAGTCTGTAAATTTCCTTTCACAGAATGTCTATTTTTTAACATACCTGTGCTCGTGCTATATACGGTTCCATGGATTTGCCCTGAAAGGTAAAAGGTAACGTGTTTCTCTTTTTCCTTTGCCTGTACTTTACGCCAACGTAGCCGGCAGCGGAAATGACAAGCCCGGCGCCGAGCAGACCACCGACCAGCCCGCCAATAAGGGATGAATTGTCGGAACCCTTATCGTCGTTGGTGTTGTTTTTGGAAGAGGACGATCCATTGATGAGGGCTTTACTGATACAAGAAGAAGCTGGGCACTGACCACAGCTCGACATGGTGCCAAGCACACAGACCTGGTCGGACGAACAACTCGGGGAACATTGAGCAACGCAGTTCGAAGGTGTACATCCTGCATTATTATTGCCTTCAAATAATATAAGATAAACAAATCTTCTTATATTCTTTATACTTTACTCGTTGCTTCGTCGCCGACCACAGTATGCTGTGTGACTAGGAGATAAAAGACGAACCAGGTGCTGATGACAAAAAAGGATCGCCGCCGTCGTGAATGGGTTCTCGAAATGCTCATGAACTTAAAGATTATGGAAGGAACAAATGAGGGAATGGACTGGGGAATTCACAAGTTCATGGGCTTGTAAAAAGTATAAGAACGAGCGAGTGAGAGAATAAAGAAAGAAAAAAAGAGAGTTATTATTATCACCTCGGGCTGTGCTCCTCTGTGTGTCCACTTTCCGTGTGTGTACGCCGCTGCTTCTTTTACTGTGTCACCGTTGATTCATATCGGTCCCCTAAAACTCAAATTACTTTTTGATATGTGATATCTTTCTGCCATCTGTCATTATTACTTTATATATACACAGTAAGTATATACTCTAGATATAAGCTGGTAGCTCGGAGTGCTACACATGCATAAGGGTATGTAGCAATTAAAGGACAGGAGTTACACATCCCGCCTTTGTTGACTCGCGTCCGTCTTTCACCAAGTATATCAAAAAATGTATCGAACTCGGAAAAAACTCTAAATACCACCAAAAGAGCGCGCTTTCCCGGTATATTTCTTTTGGTAGCTAAATTATGTGAGCTTATTTCTTTATCCTTCGCCAAGAAAGAACACAAGCTATGTAACCTAGCACATTCTTGTCTAGCTTCTTTATGCGGTGCGTATCCAAACTATGAGAATATTTCTGATCACAAGCCAGTTGAATCATCTGATCTAATCGTTACACGAAATGTTACCAGAAAAGTGTCTTTGCGCGTTACGACACGCAAATCACTATTTCTTTTTTTCAATGCATCTGTGCAGCCACTAATGAATTTTGCTCCCAGTTAGTCGACTGAAGCATTTTTACCTGAGATGAGTAAACGCAGCACAATGCACAGTAATAATAGCTTATTTATTACCATGCATATTCAAGCGAGCCATTTCAAGCTGAGGTTGAATAAAGCAGAAGCAGTCTCTTCTCTCCAACCATGCAGGACAAGCTTTTCTTGTCTTTGTTCAACGGTAAGACTCCTTTTCAAGAATACACACGGCGGCTGTTTTTTTAAAAATTTCTAATGCATAATCATCAGGAAGGTCCGACTAAAGCACATACTGCAAGAAACGCGCCTCTGTCGGCTTATATCTGCGTTGCCCGATTTCCAAAAATAATGAAAACAGCACATTATGTATATGATATTATCTATATGTACGCTTTTTCCGGAAAGCAAATTCGCCCAATGGCGAGAACTAAATTCACGTTGTACGAAAAGTAAATTCACCATGAAGGAAAGCCAATCCACTTGATGATAGGAACAAAAATTCGTGTTTTGCATTCGTCTTGGCTAACAAATCATATGCCCTGCTATTTTGTAGGACAAATCTTAGCATCTTTGGATTTAAAAATCCATGCAAATGGTTTTCTTTGTTTTATTCTTTCTTTTCACAACACCACCAGAAATTGCGCCCTTCTGGATGAATATCCCTTCCATATCAATTTTTAAACGTAGTATGGCATGGTCAAAGAAAAGCACACTGGCAGTGGTCACAGTTTCCAAAACATGAGCAACAAAACGATAGTCGTAGGCGCGACTTCTGAAACGTCAGTATCTTAAATGGATAATGCTCCTATCCATACATCAGAGGACATAGCCAAATACGTAGGGTCTCGCGGCTACGGCTGTGCTTAATTGTCTCCATACTCTTCTGATCTCAATTTAGTCGAGCAATTCTGGTCAATGATCAAAAGCGAAGTGAAACGCAACAAGTCTTTTAAGATGGAATCATTATTGACCCAGGTCAGTGAAGCTTCTATTAGCTTGAGGCTTGATTTCAGAGGGTTTGTTCGACATTTTCATAAATGATAGGATAAGTGTCGTAATCGGCAGACACTCTGAAAGAAGCCATCATTCTACAAGAAAAGAAAGCTGAAGAATGATTGAGTCATGCCGCCTCTGGCCCCAGTGAGTTTGGCCCAGGAAGAGGGATAGTATCATGACAACTCTTCGAACATAACAGAAAGAAATAAAAACCTATATAATAAAGAAAAGAGGACCCCTAGACTCAGCTAACCTTTTCTTACAATCCTAATATGGTATCCTAGGCCCTGGCAAGGTAAAAAGTTAGAAAGATGTATAAAGTATGGTCAATAAAGACTATCGGAAGAATATTTAATAGTCCGTATTGTGCCGCTAATATGGTTCACTATGATGGATTCATAATTTTGGGGCGAGGAATTTACTGGCTTGCGAATACCAGCCACAAGGAAGACTCCTTATTCGGGCTGACCTTCTACCTATAACGAAAAGACTTCTAGGTAATATATACATTAACCTCGTAACCTGAGCTTGAGACTATTACCTAAACAGTCATTTTGCATTATGCATTGGCTTTCATCTTTCAAAACCTAAGTCACTCGAGCACTGATACCAGAGCTCTGTGGCCGAAATCCGGTTTGATGCTGCGTTCGACGTGCAATATTACCGAAGGAGCCCGTTGTTTTTATTCCTTCATTGAACTAGCTTTTATGTAAAACTAAGTTCAGCCACGGACATTGTTTAATCTCTATTGTGTGGCGACGGGATACCTACTGCCCGTTTCTATATGCCATCCGAAGATACAAAGGCATTACGTATGTACGAAGCGGTGATCCACGGAAGGAGAAGGGTGGTCATGGCAACCAGACGTCACGTTGTCGAATTCGGTTATCAATCTCGGAAGTGAGTGATAAAAGTATGGTTTGAATGGTTTCGTTTGTTTTGCCAGTGGCGTACACTTCTTCTCGACAAACACATCCATGAGTGTTCAAGGTATCTACTACCACGCAAAAAAGGCTGGAGCATACTACGGTCCTGTTCTTGTTGACCCTTTTCTGGGACATAGTCAATATGAACACGCTCTACATCGACGCTTGTTGTTATAAATATCTATTTCCTCTTTTGTATCATAACAATCAACCTGTATGTTCACCCTGTACTGACCACTGTCATTCTTATAAATAGTCCTCTATTTTGTCTTAAATAAACTATCAGATTATCCTTTCTCTTCTCTTCTGAGTTGTCTTGCTCCCGTCCAGATCTCATGCTGATCAGGTCCTTGTCCTTCTATATTCATATCCATCTGCCTCGTTTCCGGTTGTAGAGCCACGTTTCGGCGGCCTTGCTCGCCCACTGTTCCTGTTTCTGGCTGCCTCGTTTCAGGTTGTAGAGCCACGTCTCAATGGCCCTGCTCGCCCACTCTTTCCTGTTTCTGGCTGCCTTGTATGCTCCCGGATCATTCATAAGATGGAGGTTTAAAGCATAGCCCCTGTAGGTTAGTCCTTATCTCTCGGAGCGTATACCCTTTGTACTGCTCCGGTCTTTGTATATTTCGTCGGCTCGCTATATACCTTTTTTTACGACCCTATGGATGCTATTGCGACTCAAGCCGATCCCGGAGAAAGCTCGTCCTCTTCCCACGTTGTACCAAGGGCCCTGGCCAACGCTGCAACGGCGGCTGCAACAACAGCCTCTCCGAATATCAGCGACGAACCGCTACTTTATACCAAACGCGTCTGCGTCAACCCGCTGAAACTCATCATCCATTTCCTCGTCGTTACCCTCTTCAACTGTATATGCTGAACTGGGTCTCTCTCCACCATCGATGGACGATCGCTTAGCCTTAATGGTATTGACGTGTCTGCTCGATTTCATGATTTCCAGCTGGATGTGGACTACCGGCTGCAAGAAGGTACTGCCATGACCACCGAGGAACAAGTGCAGCACATATTAGCCCTATCTTCGGTTCTGCTGCTGAAGCCGGCGCGAACTCAGGCTACACCACGCCACGGATCCAAAATTCCCGCGCAAGCGAAAGTCAATTACTAGCCATTACCACCATTGATCGCCCTTCCCCCCCCCCTCTCCTTTTCTATATCCCTTTTTGTGAGTACCTCCTTCCTTTGTAAATATCCCACCCCACCCTCCTCACCTCCCAATAAATTTTGAAGTGCAGTCGACCAGTTTCATAAGTTTTTACCTTCATCCATTCGGTTTCAAAAAGAATGTTGCAACGATTGCACTCGACCGACATCTTACAACGAAAGGAGCAGTTTTAGAAAAAGAAACTAGGAAAGTGGTTGTGTTTATTGCACACGAGAAGCTGGCGACGCAGCGAGCAGTCTTTGAAACAGCTGCATAATGAAAAAAACGCCCCGCAGCTTTAAGCATCTGCCCGTGTAACGCCAGCAGCCCTAAACAGCTGCTCACCGGCAGCCTTACACAGCAGCCCATGAAAAATCAACAGCCTTGAAGCAGCCCATACAAAATCAGCAGCCCTAAACAGCTGACCAATGAATGCACAGTATGCTTAGTCGGTTACCTTTTCATTTTCAGTTAGGTTCGAGGAATTGTCATGGCGCGAGAAGCACATGTATTATTTTTTTATGCGGTCAATCATTACATTGAGTGAGTAACATCGTCCTCTCCAGGTTGTACGATTGGCCATTAGACAAGCATCTTTCGTCTTTTTTCTTGAGAGTCAGGACCAAGTGCTCCTTTGTTTTATTAGCTTTTCACTCGTAGAAGAAGCGATGATGAAATACTTGTCCGTTTACAGAGATTTCCTCAACGTAGAACGAGACTACTCAGATCGAGCTTAACGACCATACTACAGCCATTTTCAACTTGTTTAAGCCCGTTCATGTTTAACACGACGTTTTCTGCATGGGTACAGTCCCGCATAAAATTCTCTGATACTTTTGAGCCTGGACCAAAATTTTGGATATGTGCATTCTTCAGTTCCCTAAAAAATTATTATCACCTAGCTCCGATTTCACCCGCAAGGGAGAAGGCTCAAAAACTGTACGTCAATACTGTCTGCTCAATTTGACTGTGTCTATAGTTAGCATAATATAAGGAATATAATATAGAGAAGGAATGAAAAGGACGAATTATACATACTGTGGCGTAGGAGGATGCACCATCAGCGTGATTGTGATATCAAGCTTATAGGTACATTAGAGATGATTTTACCCTTAATGCGTACCAACCTGAATAAATATGCAAGTGGGCGATATTTCTTGCATGCTTGTACCACCTATGCTGTAACATTTTCACGCAGTTACGAGTTCACTTAACTGAAGAGTATTAAAGTCGCGCAAAATTCAATGCACCGCAGCAGTTTTATAGAATCTTATTTTTGAATCATAGGGCTCCTCAGTACACGTTATGATAGCAAAAACAATCTGCTTTTTTATTATTATTCTTATTCATCGGGTGTTTGTCTGTATGCGTGTGTGTTGTCTACCGCTGTTGTCCCTAATGCTCAAGTGACCTGCCCCCCTTACATTGACGTACATATTGAGATACAGTACAGCCAAACCAAAATAAGGCTTTTCTACTGAATTATAAATAGGTACGCGCGTCTTCCTTCCACTATCTGTCACGCTTGTCGTGTACTCTACATAAACCGAGGAGTCTACAGCACAATATCCATCAGGCCCGCCTCGTTTTGCCTTAGTCCATCCTCAATATGCGCTTCGCTCTCCTGTCCTTGACCGTCACTGTCGTCGCGTTTTCTTCCGTGAAAGCAGCACCCGAAGATATTCAGAACAAGGTTGACAGCAACAGTGTCAATGATGGTGCCGTGAGCAACGGTAACAACAAATTTACCGATATCGATGGAAATAACTTTGGCTTTGGTACGCATTCCGAATCTCGCTCGCGCAACTGCGAATGTGTCAACGATGTATGCAACTGCAAGGAAGAAGTTCGTGTTCTTTCGTAAGTTAGTACTAGAGCACTATTTTCACAGTTTTTCGTTCATATATAAATAATATAATTGTCTCATAGCGTAAGTGTTTGTGACCTCTTGAAAGGGATAAATAGAGCCAATGATTACTTTTAGTGAATTTGAGAATAGTCCCGAAGAAACATCACGGTGTAAGACTGCTCTTCTTGCGGCGTTAGTACGATGAACCATATATACATACCTGTATGTGCGATTTTACGGTCTTTTTTTACGATGTATCGTTTCTGCGCTGTTTATTAACACCAATTATCAATTCACGGCCCATTTTGTTCTATTCACGTATACTATGCCTACACCGCTCGCCCGTTGTCCGTTTCTTCCCCGTATGCGGCGAAGACAAGAAAGCACACAAAGACGGGTTGAGCTTTAGAACAGTTAAGCACTCATCATTGTCTTAGCCCTTAGTAAGCGATTCACTCTCCTGGCCTTAAAGTAACAATGGTTACCCATGTCATTTGGACTCCTCCGGTCAAACAGAATGACATTCACTGATATACGCAGGATTTGCGAGAACATTCTGAGTCTCTCAGCAAGGACACTGGACGGCTTTTCGATGACTGTGGGATGTCCGAAGCACATTATGAAAGCGTATCCTCGTGAGGCCTCGAAAGTCCTACATGCAGGTCGATTCATATTGATGACTCGGAAGAAAGTGTTCGCAAATCTCCACTTGAAAGTGCCGTGAAATCTGTATATGTGCAGATAACTATCTACAACATTGGCGAATTTCTCGTCTGCGTCGTCTTACCATATTCTGCAAATTCTGTATATACTTTCTATGTATCCCCCTTCAGGGATGGAAAAGGAGTAGTTACGCACAATACGTAAATAACACTGGGTTTGCAGAGCGATTTTTTTTCTCTCATCCAGAACCTCCACGATTCCGCAGTTCTTGATGCACCGCTGCTTTTCCCTATACGCCTTTTGTCTTATGGCTATCCTTTTTACATTGCAAATACAAGCAGTGCCGACGCGACTGGAGCCCCGCGAAGTCGCCGCCAGTCCCAGTCAAGGCCAAAATACTGAGGGCAATGACAGCAACCCTCCAAAGTCGCTCAATGATCCCAAGAAAAGCACAAACAACTGGGCGTGATGCAAGCTTACAGCCGAGTAGTTTCACCTTATTTTTAATCTTATCAACAGCCTGCTCTATTGTCGTTTACTGGAAAATGCGCAACTCATACTCGCGGGATCAATTCTACTCCTTTTGCTACACGCACATTTCCATCCCATCTATGATCGTCGATTTGCTCCACATACCTGATAATTATTCTCTTTCTCGAAAATAACTGTCTTTGCTGTATAAAACATATATCTGCGATATATAGGCCTTATGGTGTACGCAATAGAGTCAAGTTGTTTATACACGGCACAGGTAAATGAAAGACGTTGTTATTGATAGAACGTATTTAGCATGGGACAGAGGGCAGGGAAAGAGCATGATTTAATTTTTATCTATTCCACTTCGTCTGCATCGGTGTGGTAGGCGCTGCGACGCATCTCAGCAAGGACCTTGCGGGCGTTGGCCAGGTCCGAGTCGAGCTGCAGAATCTTGACTTGCTGCTCCATTTCGCGACGCTTGAACTCGTGGACGGACAGCTTGTTGAAGTCGATGGACAAGTCCTCATGTTTCTTTGCCACGAGCTGCTTGACCTGCTTGACGAGCTCAGCTGCGGCATCCTTGACGGCCTTGGCCGCGAGCTCAAGACGCTCTTGGGTACGGGACATGAATGTCGACTTGACACGCGACGCAGCCACTAGCTGGGCCGTCGCAGCCGAAACCTCATTCGAGGCAACAATGAGTTGCTCGAAGGAGTGAGTCTTAGAGATGACACCGTCGGCTGCCTCGACGAGGAGATTGGTCGCCATAGCGACGGCCTTAGCAGCCGAGATCAAGCCTTCCGTCCAGCGGTTGTGCTTCTTGTAGAAAGCCGCCTTGGAGGATGTGCCTCGACCTTGGGCGACGATCTCCTGTTGCGATGCGGCGGCACATTTGATGAGGTTACCGATCGCGTTGGTCAGTGCGAGGACGGAGTTGAGGATCAGCTGGTTCACTTGCAGGTCGGTTGCAGAGAACTCGGGGTTGCTTGGCTTGCGCATCAAGTCTTGCAGCTTGGCAGTGGCTGCCTCGATTGCACGCGCTGCGTTTGACATTTCTTGCTCGACGAGATCGCCAATCTCACCCTCATTCAGGTTATTGATATCGGCCGTG
Organism: Syncephalastrum contaminatum; assembly: GCA_013461545.1. Taxonomy (NCBI): domain Eukaryota; kingdom Fungi; phylum Mucoromycota; class Mucoromycetes; order Mucorales; family Syncephalastraceae; genus Syncephalastrum; species Syncephalastrum contaminatum. Next base: position 158,512 of record VAFG01000234.1, read on the forward strand.
CCAGACAAAATGAGGTCCTCAGTCTTTTGGGAGAGCTGCGTCAGGGCTTCCTGGACGCGCATATCGCCCTGGATGACGACCTCGGGGCGCTGTGCGTGGGGCAGCATCTTGAGATAGCTGGACATGACACTGCTAAAGTACTGGATGGTGGATTCGCCGCAGTGACGGGCCAGCTTAATGATTTCCTCAATGTCCTCGTCCTTGGGCACCAGACGAGTGATACCCTTGGCGTGCATCAGCACGTTGACAATGGTATCGGCATATTCGAGTGTGCGCGTAATGGTGACAGTGTGATCGCCTGCGTTGCTGCCGTCGAGGAACTTGCTAAAGGACGACATAAACTCGACGGATGTGATACTGGCACGTTCAATCATGGACAGCGTCAGTTCAGGCGTAGCGTTCTCGTTACCATGCTGAGCCGGTTCTTCGAGCTCGTAAATGCCCTCGTTGATCTTTTGGATGGAGATGGTCAGGATGCTGTCCAGGATATGATTCAGCTTGTCGGTCTGGGCGCTTTCCACACGGTCGAGCTCGTCCTGGAGGTCGGCCTGCTTGTCATTGTGCTGCAGTTCGGCCAGCTGAGCAAGGCACTCGTCCATGCCCGCCTGAAGGACGGCAATTTCCTCGTCCTTCTCCTACAAAAGCGTCAGCCAGAGTATCAAAGAAGCCGCATTGCTGGTACGTACCTGTCGAATGCGATCGGCGTCGCCTTGCTGATCTTCCAGCTGTTTCAAAAACTCGTCGATCAGAGCTTGCTTCTCGAGAAGGCTGGCCTCAAGCTCGGACTTTTCGCGATTGAACTTAGTGAGCAGTGCGCTGACTTCGGCACCCTTGGACTTGCCCATGTTTTGCGCTTGCGAACGAGCTTCCTCCAGCTCACGCTGCAGGCGTTCCATATCATCGCGTTGATTCTAAGAGATCACGTGAGTCTCTGCACAAAATTTAAGCCATTTTCGACTTACACCCTGGATACGCGCAAGCTCGTTGCGTGCACGGTCACGCTCGCGAATCAGATCTGCAAGCTCGACATTCTTGGCACGCATGTCAGCCTGCATGCGTTCGAGCTTCTCTGTCGCTTCCTGAGCCGAATTGGCCTTGACTTGCAGTTGCTTGTACTTGTTAAGGAGCTCAATGTGTTCCTTGCGAAGCTGGCTGTACAGTTTAGCCAGAGCCTCGTATTTGTTCTTCCACATCTGGATCTCGTCTAATAAACTCGTTAAATATTTCACCAGCGCAAGACACGAGTAAAAACTTACTTTGGAGCGAGCGGATAAGCTCATCCTTGGAAGCGTCTCTCTGCTGAGAGTTGAGGCTGACCTGGGCCAGCTCCTGTTCGAGCGCTTTAACCCGCTACATACGAAATCCATGGTTAGTGTCTGTTACACACACATTCATGCATTGAACCATACGCGATCAAACTGCTCCAGCAACATCTGGTCGCGTTCGTGTTGGTTGCGGAACTGCAGAAGTTGCATCTCGAGCTCGTTGATTCGTCCAAATTGCTGGCTGGCCATCTGTTGTTGGCGGAGGGCCTCCTGCTGCTGGCGCTCGCGTTCGGCGAGCAAACGCTGCTGTTCCTCAAATTCACGTTGCTGCTGCATTTGCTGCTGGCGCATGCGTTCCTGCTCCTCGGCGCGTTGACGGGCCAGACGCTGCTGCTCCTGCTCATACTCACGCTGCTGTCGCTCCTGCTCCTGGGACCAAAAATCAATGACGGGCTCCGGCGAGGGCTGTGCGGGCGGAGGCGTAGGTTCCCGGGTGGCGGGGCGCTTGGGAAGTTTGGGCGTGGCTGCTTCGATCAGCGAAGGCGGGTCGGGCGAGAGCTTGGGTACGTTGATGAGAGTGGTCAGGTATTTCAAGTTCGAGCACTCGTAGTAGAATTTGAGCAGGCCGTAATGCTGCTGGTTGTATCGTTGACGCAAAGGTGCCAGCGCATCCATGGCATCCGTGCCTATGTCAAGCTTAATATATTATACTTCCGGTGTGCTATTTCTGCTTACGCTTGTGCATAGCGCGGAGCATGCTGGTAATGAATTTGTAGATGCCATAACTCTCTTCGACCAAGGGCACCAAAGATGCGATACGGCATTCGTTGTTGGTGGACATGCGGAACGAAGCAAACACAGTCTTTTGGAAACGGTCGATACGGTCCTGAACCTGCATCAGGTCATTGATGGTCTCGAAACTGGCAGTAAAAAAGAGAAATGGGTTAGGACTAGGGTCATATTTTGGCTTGGCATGCATAAAATTACCCTTCGTTGGGGTCATCGATATTCTTCAAGCTGATGTATTCCTCGTAGTCAAAGCTGCCGTTAAACTCGGGATGATTGCGGTGGTAGGCGAGCTTGAAGAGCAAAAGATCGACATAGTTACGAATTAAGGTACCGTAACCGCGTGCGCCGTCTCCCATCACACTACGTGCGCAGGTTTCGAGCCAGCCTGTCTCGCGAAGGGCATCTTTAATAACCTGTTAGAAAGGGGTATGATTAGGTCAAGTTAGGCTTGGCAGTCTTGGCACGGGAGGCACTTACATTAGGATGACCGTCCTTGATGATCTTGTGGACAGTGATGAGGGCCTTGAAAGTCTGAACCTCGTCGGATAACAGAGGCTGGACTTTGAGAATGTTCCAAACAATAGCCGAGGTACGATGATCCCAGGTGTAGACAATACATTCTGGTGTGATGAAGAACAATAAGCCAAGTTATTAGAGAGAAGACAAGGCAATATAGTGTAATATAATATGCGTACTGCGAACGTGTTTTTGTTTCGGAGCGCTTTCCTCGATACTCGTAGCCTTCTTGATGCTCTGAGTGAGCTCACTTTCCGCTTTCTCGGCGGAGAGGTATGACATTCTAAACCAGAATAGAAAAAGAAAGGAGGAGGGGTATGGAAAAAGAGAAAGAGAATAGCAAGCCGAAGGCTATGGACGTCTTCCAATTTTGGTATGACCACTGCGGCCTTTTAAATGTTCGATTGCTCCACGCACAAGCACGGCCACGCTCTTTCAATTAGTCCTTCTGTCTAAGCACCTACTACTATTCGTATTATATATATGCATAAGCACTCTTTCATATAGATCTCAAATAAAATTAATGGTAGATAGAACTTGCTCGATTAAACATAAAAAGGTAAATACGAGCCTCATAAAATGACGTAAATGGTCATAAAATATCAGCAGGCAGTACCGCTATTTCCCAGTTACTTTCCACTCAGCAACCACGAGTGAAATTAGACAGCACTTGTTGTCCCGGGTTTTACGCATCACATATATGTTTTCTCTATTTAAAAAGTGGTACTTGTTTGAGGGCCACGAGCACCATATGTATTAGAATGGCTCAAGTAGCCTGACTTACCTGAACGCCGTAAATGGAGTTCCCATGACCCTTAGGGTTTTGGTAGCCCGAGGGAAATAAGGCGCCTTCTGGCACGTTTCAAAGCTGAGAAGCTTTCCGAGTTCCCACAGATTTTCTATCAGAAACATGAATAATGTCGTTAAAGAAGGTACCAGAAAAGAAGTGACAGAATGAAAAGGGTAGCACCGCGCGACCCTCAGATCAACTGACTTTCCTCACAATGGTGGACGCAGGTATGCATAAAAAATGTTTACAGACAAAATCAGGACATAGATCCGATAGACTACTATGATAATATTACATCCTGTGGCAGGTGTATTGTCTGATAAATGGTAGTTTTTAGCAACACGTATATCGCGTATAAATTACGCTTGCCCTCTCTATCCTCCAAGTGACGAGGACATACGCACATACAACGATGGTCGATGGTATTTACTATCACGCGTCCTCCATAGATGATTCACCCGATACCCTTTGTCTTTTCTCTTTTCCTGATTCAAGGTAGTCAAACAGCCTAAAGTACGTGTTTATATACAGATCCTTCAAGAACTCGAAACAAAGAATGTCTGGTCGTCGAATAGTAGCCCAAAAGTGGATGTGACAAGCCGCGGTTCTTGAATTTCTTTTTCCTGACGCGCTATGAATTTATTTTCTCGACGCGTTTGGCTGTCGCGCCTTCTTCTTTGACACAATCACAATGAGCAGCAGCTTTTTTGCACCCAAGTCAGCAGCAGCTGTTCGTAAAGACGATGCTGCAACTTCCTATGAACGCATTAAACCTTGGGTTGAGAAATAGTAAGCAATGTCTGTTATTAAATTAACTCGTCATGACTCGTCTTGTTTTTACTAGTCGGCCCAAAAACATGGACGATGTTGCTTCCCAAGAGCAGGTTGTCAAAGTACTCAAGAAGGCCCTTCATTCCGAAAATGTATATACACCATGAATGATACCACTTGCACACGAGACTCAAATGTTGCCCTTAGCTTCCTCATTTGCTGTTCTATGGTCCTCCAGGCACCGGTAAAACGTCGACGATTCTGGCACTGGCAAACGAACTCTTTGGACCCAAGCTGTCCAAATCGCGTGTGCTCGAATTGAATGCCTCGGACGAGCGTGGCATTCAAATCGTCCGTGAAAAGATCAAGAATTTCTCACGCACAACCGTGACGCAGATCGACAGCAGCCATCCTTCTCCACCCTACAAGATCGTCATTCTCGATGAAGCCGATTCCATGACAAAAGACGCCCAGTCTGCATTACGTCGTACGATGGAACAATACTCGAAAACCACCCGTTTCTGTCTGATATGTAACTATGTGAGCAGGTAAGCTTTCTGTTCATATATCAATTGTATACTTATGTATTATGGGATACAAAAGAATCATCGAACCCATCACATCACGCTGCGCCAAGTTTCGCTTCAAGTCGCTTCCCATTGACGATCTGACAAAGCGCGTTAATTACATCTGCGACCTTGAAAATGTCCAGCTGGCGTCAGGTGTAAGTGTTCACCGTTATTTCGTCCCATACAGCTCAAACTCGAGTTTATGTAGACTATGGAGACCTTGATCCGCGCGTCGGGTGGTGATCTGCGAAAAGCCATTACCTTCATCCAAACCTCTTCCACACTCCATCAAAATGAGCCCATCACCTCCAAAACGATTCAGGAACTGGCTGGTGTATGTTAAATGTGAACCGTGCAAGTACCGATATACTGATTCTCTCCTCAATAGGTCATCCCCGAAGATATCTTTGATGAGTTCGTACAATCCTGGGATAATCAATCTTACAAGGCAATGCTAGAGGCGTCTCAGAACCTGATGAACCAAGGCTTCTCGGGAGAAACGATCTTATCCCAAGTCCATGACCGCATTGTAAAGGATGACAGCATCACCACTCTCCAGAAAGCCAGGATCTCACTACTCCTAGGCACAGCCGATATCAACCTCGTTCACGGTTCAGATGAGCACCTTCAAGTGCTGAATGTGCTGATGGGAATCTCCTCCATTCTCGCCGAGAAATGAACATTATGCAAATATCACTATATAAAGATACACTCATTAAAAGACAGCATACTATTCAACAGCCAAGCTACGGTCTATATGCGAACGGATGTGTGTATATTTTGTATATGTACAATGGAAGGAAACAAATTGGTGGACTACTCTAGGTTAGCCGTCTTTTCGGCAAACAAAGTACGCACGGCGTCGAGAGACATGTCGCCGAGAATCTTGCCCTGGCGAGTGCGCACATTCACCGTACCGGCATCCATTTCCTTTTGGCCGACGACAAAGATGTAGTTGTACCGTTGCAGCTGAGCTTGGCGGATCAGCTTGTTGAGGCGATCGCGGGACGAGACCGCGGCATCGACAAAGTACTGGGCTTCGGAGCTACCTGCTTCGGACGATCCAAGTGCCAGCTTCTTGGCGACGTCGGAGGCATAGTCGGCAAACTGGGTAGCGACGGGAATGACGACGCCCTGACGCGGGCTGAGCCAGAAGGGCCACTTGCCCTCGGTGTGTTCAATCAGGATAGCCATCATGCGCTCGATCGAGCCGAGGATAGCACGGTGAACAATGACGGGCGGGCGCCAGGTGTCATTCTCGTCGACGTATTTGAGGCCAAAGCGCTGGGGCAGCTGGAAGTCGAGCTGGATAGTGGCCGTCTGGTGCGACTTCATGCTCGAATCCTTGACCATGATATCGATCTTGGGACCGTAGAACGCGCCGTCACCCTCCTTGAGCGACCAAGAGCGACCGGTCGCATTCAGTGCTTCCTTGAGCGAGCTCTCAGCATGGTCCCACTCTTCGATGCTGCCAATGTAGTTGGACTCTGGGCGGGTGGAGAGGGTCAGTTCATAGTGCGGGAACTGGAAAGCCTTGTAGACACGGTCGACAAAGGAGAGGCAGGACTTGATTTCGGTTGCGATCTGGTCGTCTGTGCAGAAGATGTGGGCGTCGTCCTGGTGGAAACGGCGGACACGAGTCAGACCGGACAGGGCGCCCGACGCTTCGTTGCGATGGAGGGGTGAAAAGTCGGCCAGGCGGATGGGCAGATCGCGGTAAGATTTGGGAGTGCTGTCAAAAATCAAGCAGTGACCAGGGCAGTTCATGGGCTTCAGGCCATAGACACCTTCGTCTGTCTGCTCTTTGTGCCCGCTGTGCACCATAAACATATCCTCCTGATAGTTTTGCCAGTGACCGCTCGTTTCCCACAGCTCTTTCTTGTAGATAATCGGGGTCATTACTTCGTCGTAGCCGTAGTGAGCATAGGCGTCTCGCAGAAAGTCCTGGAGCCGACGGACGATACGGGTTCCGTGAGGAAGCATGAATACCGAGCCTGGGCTAGTCGGGTGTACCATGAATAGGTTTTGCGCCTTGCCAATCGACCGGTGATCTAGCTCACTCAAGGGAGAAACTGTACGCTTATTAGCCCTTGTTCATGACATGGGATCTCTGACTCACCTTGATTCGGATCTTGGTTGCCGCATTGGATTGATCGGGTAACATGAAAGCAGCGGGAGGCTATGCAAATAGTTCAATTACACAGTTAATTACGGATTAGTATATTCCTACGAGCAAGAAAGAGTGGCCGTCTCACGGGAAGAGACCGTAATAGCCGTCGTGCCAGCATATCTGAAAACAGGTACCGCGTCCGAATTTTTTGTTGTCAAAGTTGTCTAAAGTACGATAAATAGACTCCGCCAGAAGGTGTGAACAAGTCCATCTATCGATTTGGCTCATTTCTGTATAGAGCTCTATACATGACTGAAAAGTTTATAATCTAGCTTTTTATATGGTATATTTCCATCTCAGTATAATCATGTCAGTATAACTGAAGGGAGAGTCTTGTTACTGTCCGTCGATCAGTTGCTAGAGATGAAGCCATGAAAAGTGCATAGATACACTTCATCTATTAGCAGTCTGCAAATTTCTCGAACAGAAACAGCTATTATGCGTAGATATCTGCTTTCAACTTCAAGATTCTATGTCTCATCAGGTTAGAACAAAACAAAGGCTTGCTTAGTACTCGACAGATGAAGTAAAACAAAAGGGACTGTCTTATATACCACGGTGCAACGTGCCCATTGGCATGCTGATATTAAGGTTAAGGATAGACATATGCATCGTAATTCGCTTTAAAGCAATGTAAGGTAAAAAAAGGGGTGGGGGGGGGGAATACCGAACACGTAGGCATCATCTGCATCATCCCGCACTGTTAGCGCATAAAAATTCATCCGGTGATGTCACTGTCCTGTGCTTGAATGTATGTGTGTCGTGGCATTCACATCGCTCTTCCCAACTCCTTTTCTAGTATACACGCTTACCGAAACAACAAGACCTTATTCATACTCTACACTTCAAGCTACGGACAACTTGTACTACTCGTCCTTTACAACTCATATACGCGACATCTTTGTCCTACTCAGCCCTTACAACTTTTTACATCCTTTTGCACAACTCACTTCTCTTCCGATCCCTTTCTGAATCACACTTTTTTCTTTTTAAACCACCACCATGTCTGCATCAGCGATAACCAGCCAATCCTTTAGGTATGCGTGGCTCTTTTCTACACAATCTTCGTTATAGCGGTCTAATTCTCACACTGTCACACTTGCTCTAGCCACGACGATGAGGAGTGGAAAGCCAACTTGAAGCTCCCTAAAAAGGATGGACGCCCGCAAACCGAGGTCCGTGTTATAAAACCGACAAGGGCGTCTATATCAAAAGATTGACTTTCTTCTATTTGCAGGACGTCACACAAACGAAAGGCAATGAATTCGAAGACTACTTTCTAAAGAGAGAGCTTTTGATGGGCATCTTTGAAGCCGGGTTCGAACGACCGTCGCCTATTCAGGAGGAAGCTATTCCTATTGCACTCACTGGCCGCGATATTCTCGCACGCGCGAAAAATGGTACAGGCAAGACAGCCGCATTTGTCATTCCTACTCTGGAGAAGATCCAGACCAAGAAGAACCACATCCAAGCCTTGATCTTGGTCCCCACCCGTGAGCTGGCCCTCCAAACCTCCCAAGTCTGCAAAAACCTCGGCAAACATCTCGATATCAAGGTCATGGTTACCACCGGTGGTACGACCCTCAAGGACGACATCATCCGTCTGAGTGAACCCGTCCATGTCGTGGTCGGCACTCCGGGTCGTATATTGGATCTGGCTTCTAAGGGTGTCGCTGACTTCAGCCAGGCTTCCACTTTTGTCATGGACGAGGCCGACAAGCTTCTTTCGCCCGAATTCACTCCCGTCATCGAACGCCTCATCGAGTGCTTCCCCGAAAAGCGCCAGATCATGCTGTTCTCCGCCACATTTCCCATCGTCGTGCGCGACTTCCGAGGAAAACATCTCTTGCGCCCCTATGAAATCAACCTCATGGACGAACTCACCCTGCGAGGTGTCACCCAGTACTATGCCTATGTCGAGGAAAAACAAAAGGTCCACTGCCTCAACACCCTGTTCTCCAAGCTCCAGATCAACCAATCCATCATCTTTTGCAACTCCACCAACCGCGTCGAACTCCTCGCCAAAAAGATTACCGAGCTCGGCTATTCATGCTTCTACTCGCATGCGCGCATGCTGCAAGACCACCGCAACCGCGTCTTTCATGACTTTAGACAAGGTGTTTGCCGCAACCTCGTCTGCTCAGGTAAAGCATTGGTGGGATGTATAAGCGCACACTAGTATCTCACGCCCCATCCGCTTTGTGATAGACTTATTGACCCGTGGTATCGATATCCAAGCCGTCAACGTTGTGATCAACTTTGACTTCCCCAAGAACGCTGAAACCTATCTGCATCGCATTGGTCGCTCTGGCCGCTATGGTCACTTTGGTCTTGCCATCAACCTCATCACCTATGAAGACCGCTTCAATCTCTACAAAATCGAACGCGAACTCGGCACCGAGATTACACCGATCCCGCCTGTTATTGACAAACGCCTCTATGTCGCACCCAATGCTCTGGACGACACCACTGATCCGCGCAAAGCCAATATGCTCCCACCCAACGGCAGTGCTCCTTCTGCACAGCCTAGACTGCCAATGCAGCAGCAGCAATATCAGTACAGACAAGGCCAACAGCAGCAGAATGGGCGGTCGCACAGAAACAATAATGGTCGGTCGCGAGGCAATGGTAGCAATCACCGGGGACGACGAAGCAACAGTAACAACAATGGCCATAACAACCCAAGACCAGACTTCTAGGCCGTGGCGACCTTTCATCTCATCCACCCTTTTCTTTTCTTTTCTTCTCTCTTTTTTTCTTCTCCTTTTTTCATCATTTATTCTTCTACCTTTTTTTTTCTTTGTTGAACTTCTCTCTTTTCTTCTTCCCATTTTTTTTTCTTTTTACAGCACTTGTATATATATTGAATGGCACCGAATGCTTTTCTTTACATTCCTTTTATCTTACCCCTCCTCTTTCCTCCATCAAAGTCTCTAATCACCGCCAATCCTACTCTCTCCTTTATCCCTCCACGACATGCACGAGTCGACGACGACGAAGACGATGACGCTAGTGACGACGACGAACCGACGCCAACCAGTATTTCGGGTAGATAATTCATCTATGTGGGTTTTTTTATGTTTTTTTTTTATTGGGGAGTTTTTCCTGGGCTGAGGAACCATCATATGGTTACGTGGCCTTTTTTTTTTCTTCCTCTTATTCTTTTTTCTTTTTTGGTTCTTTTTTTTCCTGCATCGAGATTATCTTTCCGAATACAAGTTCTATAGCCTGCAATGGGGCGTCATTTATTATATATTTTTGAACTCTGCGCTTGGCGAGTGAACAATCTTGTCCATGCTCAGCTTACGTATAATGGCATACGTGCATATAGCATTTGTTTGGGTTGAGAGCGATCCTTGCTAGTACGGATGCATACAGTTGTTAAAGGATTTTGTGTCTGGATGATGCAGCTTCTTGGTGAAATATAGGTAGCCGAAACAGAGCCAACCACTTGTAAGAAAAACTAGGTAGACCACGTTTTTCAATGGCATTGAGGTGGATAAGCCCGAAAAAGTCTTTGATTTTGTATAGTGGTAATTATCTGCAGTAACAATAGAACCTTTGGCGAATCCTCGCTACCATGTTGTCCGCGTCTTTGTTAATTGCTGGACCTCTTATCATGTGAGTGATCATTGAAGGGCGGCTATAATAAGCGAGCGGCTCGTAGTTAGAGATGTGGCCTTATTTGAGAGGATGATGTAGTTTACTACCGTACTCTGATAAATGCAGAAGAGGATGCTTAAAATGTGACAGGAAGCACCTTTCAAACGCCGCGTATAGAAAGCGCGATAGCGTCTATAAACGAGTATAATTACCGCTGTCTTATGGACCGAATGTTTCGCTCACGTCTCGCTGGTCTAGTACAGAGCAAAGTAAGGCGACGGAATTTTAGTACCGACCGGTACTCTGTTTATGTGCATTGGCCGTACTGTGAAAGGTGAGATACACGATGCAGTATGGTCGCTCACTTGCTGATTCCAATCTTGTTAGCAAATGCACCTACTGTAATTTTAATAAATACGTGAATCCGTCGCGACCACCGATCGACCGATTGACTCAAGCCATGCTTCGTGAGCTCTCCTTCTATATGAAGCAACCGCGCTTTGGTTTGCAAAAGAAGCGAGTGACGTCTGTTTACTTTGGCGGCGGTACACCAAGTAAAAAAAGAAAAGCAATGCATGAAGTATTGAACCTTATTTTTTGTTTGACATATGATACAATAGGTCTGGCTAGCGTAAGAAAATAGTTTACATCGGAAAGGAACGCAACTCACTATTTGTATGACAGCCTTCGACTGTGTCGTCTCTACTGAAATACCTAGAACCCTATCTGAGCGATGATGCAGAAGTAACACTCGAGGTACTTCACTGATGATATTCTACGTTATTGCGCAGGCGCTGACAATCTAAGTCACCCTTTTTAGGCCAACCCCACGGTAAACGGAAACACTGAGAGTCTGATGAAGCACAAGTACTCACAAAATTCAAGTCTGCAGAGGCGGACCATCTTGAGGCCTTCCGTGACGCGGGTGTCAACCGCTTGTCACTCGGCATTCAAGCCTTAAATGACACCGTCCTTGGTGTTTTAGGGCGGGACCACTCCGCCCTGGATGCATTGCGCACACTTGAAAAAGCCCAAAAGCTGTTTGATCAGGTCACATTTGACTTGATTTTTGCTCGCCCTGGTCAGACGTTATTGGATTGGAGAAAGGAGCTCAAGGTTCGTTGTTTGGATCCCACTTTTTCTAACCAACTCATCCCCGCCTGCGCATAAAGGAAGCAATGGCACTCGCAGGAAACCACATGTCCATGTATCAGCTCACCTTTGAGCGAGGCACACCGTAAGCGAAGGCACATGCAAATACGGACCACGACGCTCAATATATACTTAGGCTTTTCAAGGCTTTAAAGAAAAAGCAATTGGCGCCCGTGCCTGATATGGATGAGGCAGCCGATATGTATGACGAGGCGGTGAATCAAGCTCAAGAGCAAGGGTTTCTGCATTACGAGGTATCCAACTATGCACGCTCTCGGGATGCAATGGGCCGGCACAACTTTTCATATTGGTTAGGCCAAGACTATCTCGGTATTGGGCCCGGAGCCCATGGCCGTCTCACGACCGTTAAAGGCGAACGGTTACGTACTTTTGGGGTAGGTATCTCTCTGCTAGGGATTGTATCATATTCCCTTTGGCCTGACGATGTGTATGTAGGAATTCCACCCTGACAGGTACATGGCGCTCTGTGAATCCGAGGGTGAAGGGTAAGGCACATGTATATTCGTGGAATGGTACCATTCGCAGGGCCTGACTCTCTACGGACTATAGGATTCGAAAATGGATCCCTTTGGAGCCAGGAGAGATGCTCAAGGAACTCATCGTATTTGGTATGCGGACACGCGCGGGTGTGTCTCGACCGGGCTTCGAGTGCATGACGGGCCATTCCCTAGACACCCTTCTGGATCAGGAAGCGCTCCAGTTGTACCTGCATCATGGGTTTCTAGTCGACGATGATCAAGGGCACGAGTATCTACCAGCAGGGCTTGAGCAAAACGCGAGCGACTGGCATGGTATACGCCCTACCGAAGCCGGGCTGGCACGGATGGACTCTTTAATACCTAACCTGATCCGGCACGAATATTAAAGAGAATAAAACTTCCATGTACATACACCGTGCAATAAAGTTTGTGATTGCTATAGTTTACTTTTTTTTCCCACGGCGAAGGACGAGTGACAAAAAAAAAAGAAAAAGTCTCTCAACGTCATTTCGGGTTTGATCTTTACAAAGCGAAGCATTATGACCAATTAAATCCCGCGGCTAAACGCTTTAACGTCCGCTATATATTTTTGCCGGGTGATCTATAACTGCTGTTTTGCTTCCAAAATGTAAACATTTACACACGTGGCAGGTCTGGAAAGCCTAGAGACGATATAAAAGGTAAGTGATGTAAATTGGAGAATGCAGGTACGGTGAGAGATTATAAACCAGAGCGGGTCATGCCGGGAAAGTAACGTATTCAGTGTTTGTCAAGGAGTGTCTGAGTCAAAAAAATTTTGTTTTTTCTGGTAGGTTCCTTTCAGATGGAAAATAGGTGGTCCGCTTAGCCACCCGACTGCGGACTGCGCGTGAAATTATCCAGGGCTGCCAGCTCCACATTTCTCCCCTCTTCCTTGTTTTTACTTTTTCCAAAAAACAATGTACAACCTGACCAAGGCCACCCGCTCGCGGCTCTTGCCCAACCTCGCCCGCCACAACGTAAGTCGAAAATAGAACAGGACAAGAGTACATGGGGCTTACATGATGCTTTCTTGTAGAACGGTGTCCTCTCGACCCTGGCCCGTAACTACAGCTCGGGCGGTATCAGTGGCCCTGTCATCGGTATCGATCTCGGTACGACCAACTCGTGCGTTTCCGTGATGGAAGGCAAGAACCCCCGTGTCATTGAGAACGCCGAGGGTGCCCGCACCACGCCCTCCGTCGTTGCTTTCAGCAAGGATGGCGAACTTCTCGTCGGTCAGGCCGCCAAGCGTCAGGCTGTTGTCAACTCGCAGAACACTGTCTACGCCACCAAGCGTCTGATCGGTCGTCAGTTCAAGGACAAGACTGTCCAGGACGATCTTCAGGCCGTTTCGTACAAGATCGTGCCCCACACCAACGGTGATGCCTGGGTTGAGGCTCAGGGCAAGAAGTACTCCCCCTCGCAAATTGGTGCTTTCGTTCTCGGCAAGATGAAGGAGACCGCTGAGGGCTACCTCGGCAAGAAGGCCAAGCACGCCGTTGTCACCGTGCCCGCTTACTTCAACGACGCTCAGCGTCAGGCCACCAAGGACGCTGGTAAGATCGCCGGTCTGGACGTCCAGCGTGTCATCAACGAGCCCACGGCTGCTGCCCTCGCCTACGGCCTCGACAAGTCGGGTGACAAGGTGATTGCTGTCTACGATTTGGGTGGTGGTACCTTTGATATCTCCATTTTGGAGATCCAGAGCGGTGTGTTCGAGGTCAAGTCGACCAACGGTGACACTGCTCTCGGTGGTGAGGACTTTGACTCTCACCTCGTCCGCTTCGTTCTCGAGGACTTCAAGAAGGAGTCTGGTCTCGACCTCGGCTCCGACCGCATGGCCATCCAGCGTATCCGTGAGGCTTGCGAGAAGGCCAAGATTGAGTTGTCCTCGACCGTCTCTACCGACATCAACCTGCCCTACATCACCGCCGATGCCTCCGGTCCCAAGCACATCAACACCAAGCTGACCCGTGCCAAGTTTGAGTCCATCGTCGGTGGTCTCGTCGACCGCACCATCTCGCCCTGCGAGAAGGCCCTGAAGGATGCTGGCATCAAGAGCTCGGAGGTCAACGACGTCATTCTCGTTGGTGGTATGTCGCGTATGCCCAAGGTTGTTGAGACCGTCAAGTCCGTGTTTGGCCGTGAGCCCAGCAAGTCTGTCAACCCCGATGAGGCCGTCGCCATCGGTGCCGCCATCCAGGGTGGTGTCCTTGCCGGCTCCGTCTCTGACATTCTCCTTCTGGATGTCACTCCCCTTTCGCTCGGTATCGAGACCCTCGGTGGTGTGTTCACCCGTCTGATCAACCGCAACACCACCATCCCCACCAAGAAGGCCCAGGTCTTCTCCACCGCCGCCGATGGCCAGACCCAGGTCAATGTCCGTGTCTTCCAGGGTGAGCGTGAGCTCTGCCGTGACAACAAGCTCCTCGGTGACTTCAACCTGACCGGTATCCCGCCTGCTCCCAAGGGTGTTCCCCAGATCCAGGTCGAGTTCGACATTGATGCCGATGGTATCGTCAACGTCTCCGCCAAGGACAAGGCCACCAACCGTGATCAGTCCATGACCATTGCCGCCTCGTCTGGTCTGAGCAACGACGAGATTGAGAACATGATCCACCAGGCTGAGGCCAACGCCGAGGCTGATCGTTCCCGCCGTGAGACGATCGAGATGGCCAACCGCGCTGACTCCGTCATGAGCGAGACCGAGAAGGCCATGGATGACTTCAAGGAGCAGCTCGACAAGGCTGAGGCTGAGAAGCTCAAGGAGAAGATCCAGACCCTCCGTGGTGAGGCCATGAAGGCTCAGTCCGGTGAGGAGATGAACCCTGAGGAGCTCAAGAGCAAGATCGATGATCTCCAGCAGAGCTCGCTCAAGCTGTTCGAGATGGTCTACAAGAACCGTGCCCAGCAGGCTGAGCCCTCTGGCAACGAGTCTTCCGGCCAGCAGCAGCAGTAAATCACTTGTCCTCACAAAAACCCATCCGATCGATCCCCTTTTCTTCGAAAAAAATCAAAATCTTTGTAGATTAGTTTTCATAGAGTAACAAAATCATACACTCACACTCTCACTGTTAATATAACACATCACCCCTCTCCTCATTCGTCATCCATGTAGTGTAGTAAATATACTATATCGATTGTATGTATAAAAAGAAAATATCAATTCAGTGTTTGATGATCTTTGATATACTCGGAAAGTAATGGAATATTTTGTGACATGTCAATATAGATAGCACACGTCAATAAGTAAATCCAAGTGAGCCGTGACAACCAAAGAACGTAAACGATACAATGTGTAGAGCTTGCACCGTCATGATTTATTTTGGCGTATTGAAGGGGAATGGAAACAAGAGACGTATGTGTGTGGATTGTTGTCCGGTTTGAGCGTCTAAAAGATCGTCGGTCGCAGGAAGGTGGGAATGGGCGCGTACAAAAAAAAAGAAAATAACAGAATGACTTCTATTTAGTGGTGCTTGTCATCCTTGAGGAAGAAATGCTCGAAGCCGCAGTAAGCGACAAAAGCGACACTCGCGATGCCGAGACCAGGGAACATGGCGCGGAAGTTGGCGGTTTTGGAGAAAATGGGGTGCTTGCGCCACGCCTCACGGCGGGCCCAGGGATCGCGGTAGACAGGGACGCGCTGCTGGAGTTCGACGTGGCTGCGGCCGGAAGACATGTTTTAAAGATCAAGAAAAGAGGAGGGAGTTATCAACTTAAGGTAGTGTTTTTCGCACTATCAGACAACCGCTGGAGCCAGGTGGAGACGTCACATATTTGCATTCAATTCCCGCTATTTCGCAGGCGGACAATTGGCACACAGACATCTGTCTCTTCTGCCCGTTTTGAAGCAACAGCACTCACACACACCGTGTTTCTAAAAGGTAGTAGTTATGTAACGTGCAATGATCATACCGATATATAAAAAATAAAGAGATAGTAAAACGCTTCCGTGTCGCAAACAGGCTAACTTGGGCTGAAGGGTCTTATAATGTGCATCGGTATCGCTTTGACACTTCCTTCTCGCGCAGTGGATGTGTCTTGTCCAGCAACGCCGTAGTGCAATCTATCCTATGCGCCTATTCAAAGTGAATTCCATTGCTTACAGAGCAGTATATGCTTTACATATAATTTCCGTCTCTTTTAGGCGCAGCATATTGTCCTACGTAACTTTAGCTAGTCATGTTCACATTCTGGGCCGGGTCTCTATTACGCAGCAATACTTGTATTAGGGGTACTGCATAATCTACGATACTACAGGACTAGTCAGAGGACGTCAGCTCCGATGCGCCGTGATAGACATGATTAGAAAGAGCAGGTATATATCACAAGATTAAAAGCCGATCAGTTTCCTAGATTGTATATTAGAATGACGTGATGCTTGTTATGCGAGCATATGTGTGTGTGTTCTGCGGGGAGCGATCCATCCGTATTTGGTCTCAAAATGCCGAAGTGCGGGAGCCAAGACAACTTGGCACAAACATACCTTTTTTCCTGTTCTTAATTCTTTTCTATCAGAATGCGGAACAGATTACCCATTCTACTTGTGTTCTACCTCGCCATCGGGTGGGCCACTGCCTACAAGACTATTATCGATGTCCTTTCGGAAGACAAGGACGGACGTTTCTCACAACTCATTACACACCTGCAACGCAATCGACTCGTGCCACGCATTAACAAATTGGAGGCTGCCACCATGTTTGCTCCCACCGACGAAGCCTTTGACCAACTCGCAAACGGTACCGAGATCAGCCAGGAGCAGTTGCTCTACCACCTGTTGCCCGTAGGTATGACTGGACAAGACTTCTTCCACGGCCAGCTTGTCGAGTCACTCTACGTCCGCCCCGGTCTCTTGGGCAAAGAAGACACTGGCCAGCGTATTAAGGTCACAAAAGATGGCAAACGCGGCAAGGGCCGTGGTAAGGCGTACATCAATGGGGCAGACATTGTCGATAGCGACGTTGTCGTCAATAATCAGACCTACATCCAAGTCATCAATAAGGTCTTGGAGCCACCCCCGATGCTTGGTAGGGACTTTTATAAGTAAATACATTATCGAATATTGACAGTGCATGTACTTTTTTGTAGGTGAGATACTCAAACAGCATCCGAATTTGTATGCATTCATGCAGCGCGTCGGACTTGCAGACTTGCTCGACGAGCCCAGACCATTCACCGTCTTTGTCCCGCGCCAGGAACGCGTTCTCGACAAGCTCAATCCCATTGAACAAACATACCTCAACTCATCTTTCGGCAAAGACGATCTGTCTTCCATTCTCAGGTACACTGTCCTAGAAGACCCTCTCTACAAGTCTACCTTCCCTGCCGGCAAAAGCACTCGTAAGTGTCCTTGTCTCCTTCTGATGCTTTTCTGACACGTCTTCGAAAAAGATAAAACGCTGTCTGGAGAGTCTATATCTACCGCTATCGATAAAAACGATGTGCTTATTATCAATGGTGTTCCTGCTGCGGATACGGATATTCTGGCTGCTAACGGTAAAGTGAACTCTCTGAAAATTCTTGTTCACTAACGCTACGCATCCATGGCCATGTAGGCGTGATCCATGAACTGGAAGACCTCTATTACCCCAGCAGTCTTGATTTTAATGCACGCAAGTACCTGTATGGTCTGAACGCAACCAAGTACGTGTCACTTTTGGACGAGCAGGGCCTCGGTTATTATATGGACGACGCCAAGCACAACTATACGTTCCTCTGCCCTGGCAACGAAGATATCGACGAGGACGAGATACCCTACAACGAACGTCAAGACTGGCTGAGCTACCATCTTTTGAATGGCGCCTGGCACTCGGATGATATGAAGGACGGTTTTCTGCTCGAGACTGAGTTTGCGTCTCCTCACCTTGGTGGTGCGCGGCAACGTGTGCCTGTGTTTGTACAATCTGAAAGCGCTCTCGACACCCTCGAGCCGCCTGAACTTGCAGTGATGGGTCAGTCGATTCGTTTTGCGCACTCGCGTGTGCTCGATGCAGGTAAATAACGAGAGATGTGTATGACTTCGCATGTATTCATTGGGTATGTTTTTGCTATTTAGTATCCATCAAGAACAGCGTCATTTATCAACTCTCAGAACCACTGACATTACCAGGCGATATGCTCTCGCGCCTTGTGATCGATCTGGATCTATCCACGTTTATCGCTACCCTCTATGTGTCCGAAGTGGCCGATGAGATCAAATTTGCCGATGGAGTCACCATTTTTGTGCCTTCCAATGACGCATTCCAGAACCTTGGCTTGGTTGCCAAGTACCTGATGCATCAAGCTGGAAAGGCGCATCTGCAGTCGGTGCTCCGGTACCATGTCGCCAAGGGTCTCTTATATCGTGAGACGATGCAACAAGAAGTGCATGAAGTCGAGACCCTCGCAGGTGCCACTCTGCGCACAAGCACCAATGACAAGGGCGAGATTTTCGTGGGTCACCCCGAGAAAACGAACGAGCAGGGCAAGCTCGTTGGCGAGGCAATGGATATCCTTGTTGACAACGGTGTAGTCCACAAAACGGATACCGTTTTGATTCCTGATCAAGTGCAAATCTCTAACGAGAATCTTCTTCGCGGCATTGAGGCTAACTCGATGCTCGAGGTGCTTTCCAAGTCAGGCCTTCTTGATGGCTTGAACCAAACCGAAGTGCTCGTACTTGCACCCACCGAGAAGGCATTTGCCCATATGGACCTTGAAGCCCTGCTCAAAGACCCTTATCAGCTCGAGCGCGTCGCAAAGCTTCATTTGGTGCCTGCCGGATGGGAGCAGTGGTCGCATGGGGTTAAATACCCCACACTCTTGTCTGACAAGGACACAGTCGAGATAAAGCAAGAGAAAAACGGGGCCTGGATAGTTAAAGTCAAGGACCAGGATGAGGTCAACGGAGGCTTGGGACACATTCTCGCCATGGGCCGAGCATCACCACGCGTCGGCGGAGGAGGAGTCATTCAAATCGATACCGTGTTGATGCCGGTGCACCGCGGCTTGTTTGGCCTACCGTTTGGCTGGTCGGTTGCCTTGATTACAGGCATTTCTGTCATTCTTGCTTCGATTGTGGGCGTCTGTGGCTTCTTTGCCTACAAGATTTATACCCGCAGACGTCTTGGTTACCAAAGCATTGAGTAAATAAATGTTGCAGTCTGCTTTTACATATCTAAGTGATGCATATTTTCTTTCTCACATGACGATATGTAGACATGCAAGGAGAGAAAAATAGAACACGATACTCTGATGGTATTTCACATTCATTGAGATTACCGTTATGCAATGTAATATACTCCATAGACGTCGGTAAAACGCGGAGAAGGGTCTGGACCGACGGGTATAAGACCCAACGTAATATTATCAATTAAAGCGTTGCCTTTAATGCCCAGGGATGCTATAGGACGAAGCACTTGTTTTAGAGACCTGGAAAAAGTAGAAATTAACATCGTCAGTGTAAAATGAGTACTTCAGGAATCGTAGGTGAGTTATCATGCCTGTGCGGCTTAAGCAAGATGGTGTGCCCAGTCAGAAATACTTTATTTGGCAGGTACGCATGTATGCCTGCATGGACCATTCGAGTAAGGACAACAAACAGAGCCACATAAATAGAATATGTTTGCCATCGTGCACTGAATGTTTTAAACATTGCAAGTAAACAACACGCTTGTCTCAGCCTGGACTAGTCCGTTTTTTATAAGTTATAATCAATCAGATAGGCAATCTTATTGAGCAAATAGAAAGGGAGGGGGGGGAAAGATCATATACAAAGTCTGCTCGAGGAAAGTCTACACTCCTGATAAGGCTAGACAATTAGTAAGGGGGATTGTGATAGTGCAGAGATAAGGTACCCTACAAACGAACGGAGAAAAGGATGGTTTTAAAAGTTTTGCGAGTTGCGGTCCGGTCGACCGCCGAACTTCTGCTTGAGTCTCAATAGCCGTTGCTTGATCTCCGTAGCGTCATCTAATCAATGTGAGCTCACGTGTTCCTGCGTCTTCTTTGAGAGCTTACCCGTATGTACACTATTCCGCACACTACTTGCACCCGAAAAAGTGGCAGCGCCGGCGGAGGAGTTGGGAGTCGATGAGGCGGGGCGATGAAGCTCAGCAAAGGAGTGGCGATTGTTAAGCTCTTGTGGAGCAGGCGAGGCCGAGGGCGGAGACGGTGAGTGTGACGCTGGTGCATCGATAGCCATCGCATGGTGAGGCACACTACTGTTAACAGGCGTGGTTGGGCTCGTGTTGGAAGGCGGCGTTGAAACGGTGGATACAGTGGCTGCACTTGTAGGATTTGCTGTCTGAACCGATTGGAGCTCGCTGTCCTCGGCAGCCAAGTTACTCAAACCACGCCGGATGTAGCTCTGAAAATAGGTGCCAGTTTGACCCAAATACGCATTCACCTTGGCTTCTGCGAGCGGATACTTTTTCTGGAACTCATAGAGCTCAATGATACCCTATGTGATCCACACATATAACGTTTAGCCGACTATCTCCATCATCCGCTTGATTCTTTCCTACCTGTTTCGTTTGGTCACGCGTGCCAATCTTAACAAAGATCTGCGTAAGCAGATTGTTCATTTCATGGTCAGTGATGGGCCGCGTGCCTGTGTGCTCTGGCTCATCGACTTGCATCACGTCCTCATGCTGTGCCTGAACCTGACTCTGTCTTGGCGGCGGTGGGCTCTGGTAGACGTTGTTGCCATGGTATTGCGGTGTTGCAACGGGTATGGTGGCGGGTGGGTCGTTGTCATGCTCGGCCGACGACGGGTGGGAGGCCATCGAGCCTGACCGGACCATGCCGCTTGACTTGAGGGACGAGATTGAGTTGGGCCGACTGAGCGACGCACGCTGAGCAAACCGGTCCTCCTGGTAGACCTGCTGGGGTGATCCGAGGCTGCTGCGAGGTGACGCTTGCTGATGGCCGCGGTCGCGCTCGCGCTTGCGACAGGCTTGGAGCATGTGGTGGAGGTAGGGATACACGCTGCTGCTCTGGGGATTCTCAATCAACGTCAAGTGCTGGAAAATGGCATCCCCCAGGCCGGTCACGAGCTCGAGAAGCAGGGTTTTGACCGTACGCAGGGGCATCTCTCCCAGCGGAACCTTCTCGGCTGCACGTCGCTTCCACTCCGTCGGAGGAGTCGTAATAAAGAAGCGGTTGATCTCGTACAGTAGCTCGTCCGCATTCAGCACACCCGTACGCAAGTTCTCCTGCACCGTCTTGGCAAGCTTCCATAAACATTTCATGGTCAACTCGGTGTACCGCGTCTCCTTGGCCGTCTGTGGATCGCCTGGTCGCAGGCCAGCCGCACAAGTACCCAGGATAGAAAGGAGTGCACTAAGAAGAAAGTTAGGGTTGAGACGCACTCTATAGGATTTTGTGTTTGCTTACCTAAAAGTGGCATTGCGGTCACTGTTTTCCAAAACTTTGACCATGGCGACATTGAGCGCCTTAGAGAGTTGAGGGCCGAAATCCATATCGAGCATCTTTTGGTCCAAGAGGCGGTGGGCAAGTTCCTCAAGCAGGTGATGCAAAGCGTCCTGCGAGACGGCGCATGCCAAGTTCTTGTTTGAGAACAAGAGCACAAGCGCGTTCACCAGATGCTTGCAGAGACGCGTGGTCGCAGGATAGTGGGGATCGACAGACGAGTAGGCGAGACGGACTTGGAGAGTCATGGCGTTGATCAGCGGCTCTATTTCGGGAAGAATAATGTCGGGCTGCGATCCTAACAACTTGTCGAGTTGTTTAAGCGCCTCAATGCTCGGTTGCGGATCACCGCTTCCAATCTGTGAGATCAAATAATCCACAAAGCCCTCCTGGCGATCGGGCTGCGGAGGCACTGGTTGTGCGTGGGTCGCCACACGCGGCTGACGCATGGAGGATGGTCCTGGGGCGACACGTGGTTCACTGACGCCAGCCATGCCGCCCGCGTCAGGGATCCGGTTACCATAGTCGTCGATGACATCTTCCATGGGGTCTGGTTCTTGGTGACGCCGCTGGGAGGGAGGCTGAATGTTGGATCGCACCTTGCCGGCTGGGCGAGGCAAACGGGGCAGCTGGCTGACGGTAGGGAACTCGTCGATTTCCATTTCTTCAGCCTGTTGCTGCGCGCGCGCTTCCTTTTCGGCAATTACGCTCGGCGATGGCTTAGTACGTTTGAGACGTTCCTCGAGCATGCCTTTTTCTTTCTCGCCGAGACGGCTGACGTGCTTAAAGACAGCATCACCGATCAAAATGTAAGCCTGTGCCACCGCCGTCAGCGCTGCGTTGCGCACACCTGCGTCTCGGTCACCAATGTGGGAAGCGATCAAGGGGAGGGACTTGTTGGGCAGCATCACGGAAATACCATTGCGCTGGATCAGGGCCCCGACTTCTTCGAGACACTCAGCCCGCGCTTTGGCGTTCTTTGAGTTGGCAGCAGAATCAAGCAAATAGTTAAATACTTTGCTGGCCGGGTAAATACTGCACAAGGATTTGAGGATAGTTCGAATACGCGCGCGCATCACTTCCTTGGGATCGCCAATCTGTTGAATAGATATACTATGTGAGACCCAATTTCACTGGTTCTCTTTTTCATCATACCTTATTGATCAAGAAAGGAAGGAAGGAGACGGCCTCGTACTCGGAAAAGTGATATCCCTCCTCATCCATGATTGATACCAGGTGCTGCGTAAGATCTAGACACTTAATCAGCATGCTCGTGTTGGTCTCAAAGAAGCGCAGGGTCAGATATTTGAGGATCAGGTCCGAGTTGGCAATGTAAGCTTGCTTGACATCCGAGAAATCGACGCCGTATTTGTTTTCAGGATTGGCAAGGCACTCATCCAATAGACTCAAACCGCTCAGACGGTCGCGCTCAGCATATTGGCTTGTGCTGAACAATAGACCACACACTTCGCTCGACATGTTGGCTTCGCAGAGCGAGCGGAGGCCGTCGACAATGTCCTGGCGAGGGGTATCGAATTGCCATCGGATCTCTTTCTTGGCGCGAATCTGCTTGGCACGCGCATCGGATGTCGTGATTGGGAGCTTGCTTTGCTCAGGCGCAGAAGCAGATGAAGCAGAAGCAGCAGCGGATGATGCGCCGCTGGCTATACCACTTGCGCGAGGGGCACGCAACGATGGCTTCTTGACAGAACCAAGACGCGATTTCATGAGCTTGCTCTCGCCCACGGCGGCGCGTTTGGCAGGAGTCGTGGGAGGCGCTACGGATGCGGGTGGAGCGGCAGGCGTGACGTTCGCAGCTGCGCCGCGACAGGCTTCAATCATGGGCATGACCGCTTGGCGCTGCGCGCCCTTGAGTTCAGACGCCTTGTGCACGACTGCATCGTATCCCGCACTCGCAATGACAAATGGCAGGCAGGCTTGAGCGTGTTTGCGCACGTCCGAGTTGCGATCTTGCAAGCAAGAGAGTATGGGTCCTACCATCGGTGACAGGTCACCGCTCGCATTGTCCTTGAGGCTGGCCGCGAGCCAAGGGAGGAGCTCTTTGCGGAGCTGCGGTGCGTCGGCGGATAAGCTGGTAGCGAGGGAACTGATCATGCCCTCCAGGCCGGCGTTGACTCGGAATTGCTCGAGCGCGGTTACGCCAGCTGCACGGACATTGGCCTTGTTGTCTGAGAGGGCGCTTGCCACAGGTCCAGTGAGCGTTTTGAGGTACTTTTCAAACGGTTTGCCTGAAGACGTAGCGAGCTGAGCTGCAATATCGAGTGCCATGACTTGAAGGTTCTTGTTGCTGTCATTCAGGCGAGCCTTCAGCACACCGCTAGGGAATTCACCTTGTGAAAAGTTAGCGCACTGGTAAAATTGAAATGCTACCCAGAAATTTACCAAGGTTGGGCTTGATGCGTTTGTTGGCGCCTTCAATAATAGCCAGGGTTTTCTCCAAGCCTTCTTTACGCATTTTCCAGTTGCTGTCGTTGCACTCGGATGCAATTTTGGAGAGTTGGGCAGAGATATCCACACGTGGGAACAAGGACTCGACTGCATCGTTTGCTGCTGACCCTCCTCCACCACCACCACCGCCGCCGCTGCCGGCGGAGGATTCAGCTTGAGCCTGTAAAGATTAAGTACCGATATTTCCTTATGGCTGATATTTTCTTATGGCTAAGAGGACTTACTGTTGTGCGCGTGGGCTGTGGCGGATCCATCTTGGATACTTTCTCAAACTCGGCTTCAATGTTGGCAAGTAAAGCAGGGCTAACATCTTGCACAAAGGACTTGACCTCTGTTGAATGCATGAGTACACGTCTCTGATCTTTTTGATATTCGACTTGCCTGGCCCAATGTACTGGCGCAAACCACCAAGGACGGTCACTGCATTGGTACGAACGGAGGCGTTCGTATTGCCAAGCGCCGTCTTTAGGAATTCGATTAGGTCGCGCACCTGTAAACCAGCAATGCCAAAGTCCATCAGAGCAGTATGCACCCAGGCGAGCGAGTCAGCGAGGATCTTAGGTGACTTGGCCTTCTTTAGGATAGGATAGGATTGGGAGAACACAAATTGAAGCGACGTCTTCTCGGCATACATGAGCAGACATTCGCCTGCCGGCTTTTTAAGCTTGATATCACCTAGCTTCTCGACCAAGACTATTAAAGAGAACGTCAATTATCAAAACCGCGTAATGACAATTTCTTTTCATACCTTGCACACTCAGAGCAACACACCCTTTGGAAAATTTGGGCGACCTTTCGGCTAAAAGCTGGAGTGTCGCAAAGACTTTACCCATGACCTGAAAGTTCATCTCCTTCCAACCAGGCTTCTTGGACAACGCACGCACGACGATTTCCGGCTCGGTATCGATCGGATCTTGGCCGTCAAAGAAACTGTACAAGGACTCCATCGCGGCCAGTCGCACTTTCCATGCGCTCTGGGCCACATCGTTCAGAATTTGCTCGGAAATAAACTCGCTCGCGCGTGCTTCTGCGTCCTCTTGCGCAAATTTGTACTTGACTTCTTCAGGACCACTCGAAGGTGGCAGCTTGGCTGCTTTTTTAGGTGCTGCTGCTGCAGGAGCGGCAGACGGTTTGGGACGCGCGGAGGCCAGGGTCGGTTTTTTGGCGGCCGAGCTGCCGGCGAGACGTGCTGGCGGCTTACGTTTGGGTGGGCTCATGGCCGGGGGGGCTGGATCTTCGTCCATCGCATCAGGTTCGGGGGCGGGTGTCTTCTTGGGTGCCATCTTTTTGACAGGTGCCTGGATGTTTTATATAAATAAAAAACACAATATATAGGATGCCGCACGCGTACCTTCTTCACTGCAGGTGGAGGAGGAGCAGGTTTCTTGGCTGCGACAGGCTTAGCTTTGACTTCTGCTTTTTCACAGGCATCCTTGATCTTGCCCATCTTGATCTCATCCAGGCCGTCGGTGTACGCGTTCATGGCTTTTTCACCTACTACCTTCATCAACGTACCCAAACCTTCTGCGCTAGCTTCACGAGCATTAGCATCTGCGTCATCGAGCGTTTTGAGCATCATCTCTGCAAATGCTTTGATTTCTGGTTTCACCGGCGCCACCCGCGTCTCTTTTAAGCGACGTGATAGCAGCTTAACAGATTGCGCTCGGACCTGTGGGTTCTTGTGCTTCACCGCGGCGCCAATATCCTCAATCATGTCTGCGAGTGATACTGATGCAAGCACAGCATTGAGGCCGTTGGAGAGCTGTTCAAGGATCGCTGGTTTTCGCTCTTTGAGTTTCTCAATCATGGGTGGGGCGATCTGGAGGGCGGACGTGAGTATAGTTTTAAGCCATGTGCAGGATGACTTACCACTCCTTTGTATTTGGCAAAATCTTGTCGGAGACCCACAGCAATGGCTTCCACACAGTTGGCGGTTGCACCCACGAGCAAGATGTTGGCATCATTAATACGCTAGATAGAGTCAGTAAGCGTGGCATGCACTAAAATCCGCTTATACCTTTGCAAGAGCGCCCATAAGTTCTGTATAGTCCTTGTCTTGAATGCGTGGGGTCTTGGCTGTCTGCAGCAGTGCGTCGAGGGCTTCCCTACGTTCTTGCCACTTTTTGGATGCCTAGTTACACAAGTTTAATATAACGTTTTTCATTCATGCATCTTTTAAGCTTGCCAAGTTTTCAAAAAAGTTGCCAGGGAGTTTGCTCATGATATCCACCGGCTCGGCGAGGTCATACGGGTCGATAGGTTCTTCTTCCATGGGATCATCATCGCCGTCTTCGTCACCATTGCCTAACGAATCACATTAAGAAAACGCCTGCAGATCGCCACCTTTTGTGCAGCTTACCCATTTCCACTTCAGCTGCGACTTCCTCCTGAGCGACAGCCTGTTCAGAACGCAATAAGCGTTCCGGCTTTGCCTTTTCCTGTGGGAGTTTTGAAAAGGCCTCTTCGAGCTCTTTGACCTGGACAGGCTTGAGGTCTGATAAAGACGAATTGATGGCTGCGCCCAACCAGCGATATAATTCAATCGTCATGGCAGAGGCCTGCAGAAAACGAAGAAGATGAGTTACTTTGTTTCATAAATCATTCTAACGCTGACCTCTGCTCGGACGTTCTTGTCCGTGTGGCCAAAAAGCTTTGGTATAAGCTTCAGCAATGGTTTCGGGCTGACATGCTTGATGCCATACTGCTTCACGATCTCTCGAAGCACAGTAACAGTGTAGGCAACGACTTTGGGTTGTTTAGCGTTCACGCCTGGTATAACGAGTTCCTGCACGTGATAAACCTTGGTCAGGAAACTTACGAGTGATAGACAAACAAACAAAAAATGATAGAGCGAAACTTACGACGACAGGATTAGCAGTATCGATTTCGACATAGAGCAGAATAATTGTCAAGGCACATTGCTTTGTGCCTGCCTTAGTAGCACCAAAGCACTTTTCGACGAGGGCAGGGATAACAGTCTCACGTGTGCTAGAAAATAAAATGCGTCAGCGATGTGGTCATGCTTGTCAGAAGTGTAGTTGGGATCAGTCGAATATTTACGGGGCAGCATTGGGAGCATTATCGACGTATTCCTGGATAGCTTTGAGACCTGCTTCTTGCGCGACGGCATTCGCATCCGTGGCCATCTTTTTAAGGTAACTCTCGTAGGTGTAGAAATCCGAATCATTATCCGTTTTCCGAAACAAGGTCGTCAATTCGTTATAGGCTGACACGCGGGCTTTCCACAACTATCGAGAGTAAATACCGTTTAGACAGGCGGTTTTCGAATACTTATTTATTACCTTGTGCTCGAGTCTGTCCTGCACCGAGAGCTTCTCAAAGTCGTCTTGTTCAGCCATAGTAAGCGGTAATTAAGTAGTAGCTTTGAGAGTGAAGGCAGAACAGTGATATAAAAAAGGGAGACGAGGGGGATGGCAGGGACGGACAAGGATGGCGGTATACAATGAAGCAACGTCTGTCGTGGAACGAGCGAGCGAGCGAGTGAAAGTAGAGTGTCCGTCACCAATAGAAAAAGTAGGGAAGTGTATTTTGCTATGTACACACGAGTCGGCTTTCTGTTCTTTCTTGACGATGAGATGAAAGAAGTTGTGTCCGAAACGCAATTTTGCTGTCGTAAGGGAAGATGCCAACGAGAAACTGTTTGCACAAAGAGCAAAAGTCCATTGCCCTGAAGCGGCGGAGTCCAAAAGTGAAAAAAGTCTCTGCTTCAAATCGCGCGTCAAGACGCGCCCATGATTTTCATGCTCTCTTCAAAACGCGATTTTCTCTTTGAACATCTCTGACACGGTACCCTTTTCCTCGTTGTATTCTTCACTATTTAACAAAGCGACGATAATATGCACTGGAAGAAGCTACTTGCCGCTCACTTGTAACGTGTACGGTAAATATGTTCAACCGCATGGCATTACTTTTCACTTGACTGCTGACTAGATGAATAGTAATCACAGTATCGACAAGTACAAGTATGTCCATCGGATTCAGGACAATGTTCGTATTTTTGTTTGACGCGCACGGAGATCCTATTTAGCCCGAGTAACTGTTCGCGAATTTCATAATAGGCACACGAGTTTCTTTTTCTTCTCCCAGCCAGGAGTGCTGAACGGAGAAGAATGGACGTGTCATGTCTGCCCTAAATAATCGTAACGGCTGCGATACAGAAGTCATTATAAGCTTTCCGCTGTACTCGAACATCTGCTAAACCTGTGTGAAATATGTGTCAGCCAAGGCACCGTGCCATCAAATTTGCACTCTTAATGTGCATGTCGGACATATAGAATGGCTTAAACCCATCCGCCAAATGATTGCCCTGTGCAATAAACTGCAATATTACAGATGAGAAAAAGAAACAAAGATTATACTAGGAAAGGGGTCACAAGCGAGATATTATAGTGAGTTGACAGAGACAGTACGAAACCTAATCCAATGACAGATGGACGTTTGCTTCTCTCTTCTTCCTCGTATACACATGTAACTTCCTATGTTTATAATACTAAGACCATGGGGACGCAAGTTCTGGTGAAGTAATTTATATAGTGACTAGCAAGAGTATACTTCATTCATACTACAATAACAGGACTAAACTGAGAAGCAATATGAAGCTCCAGTAATACCGACAAGGGATATTCCGAGGCAGCCGATGCGTCCATCTTGCATCATCAGAGGGTCAGGATGTCATGTGTCGTATATCCGAGTGACTAGATGTGCAAGTACCTATAGTATTTGGCATAGATACCATATAGACTGTAAGAATGGACATACAGCCATATTGGGCCTTGCATATACTAATGCAAAGGGATGTATACACAAATGAAATGTGCGTCAAACGAAGGAGAAGCACAAAGAAGTACCCAATATTTATTATAGATGTGGACAAATAAAGCACGACAAGAAGCTGCTACTCGTTTAATATTTATGTATGTTTTCAGAGTGATGACTTAATAATCATAAAAATGAGTAATCATTTGCTCTGATCGTAAAATATGCGATGAGGATATCCCTTTTAAAGAAAGAAATTTGAGTTACAAATGAAAGTATTAGCTCATCAACAGAGAAAGTTGTCGCTTCCGAAAATTATGTTTGTGTGTCGGATCCATGTAGAAAGCTAATCCAAAAGATCCTTCTTGGCCCTTATTGTTTGAGACACTTATTATTATAAAGTGCTCGCATCGGGCGCTCGAATATTGGGTAATGACCAACTTCTATAATTGGCATCACGGAGATGTAAGCGAGGAAAAACAATTCTATCCATCTTGCGCGATTTTCGTTTCGTAAAGCTGCGCAAAATGTTGATGCGTGCAAAAAAAGGGGTTGTACAGCCGACGATGAGGTCGTATATGGAAAGAACGAGAACGCCCGCGGCGATGAGCCTATTTTTTTCTATGTTCGTAAATTCATTGTCTGAGCAAACCAAAAGGTGATCAGCAAATAAGGGTGCAAGTCCGCCGTGCATAATAAGCGCTTTGCCTGCCCGCGCTTTCATTTCCTGGATTTTTCCCTATCGTCACAAAACAGAAAGACGCGAATATCAGCAAGGGTCAGGGCCATAATATCCATCCACATGAATTCATCCACATGGTATTCCATTCTGGACAGTGATGAGTTCTGTGACCATGGGACATCCGTTGATCGTCCGCATATACTGCCTCGGCATCAGGGCTGAGTGCTATTTCAGCCTTTTCATTGCTTCTTACTTCTTATTTGAAGGCTTTTCACCCTCTAAAGCAAAAAAGAAATGCAGATGAAGCCCTATCATTGGTGTGTCCAAATAAACAACAGGTCGTCTGTTTTGTGAAAAGGTAATAACGCTTTGCAGGGCCAAAATTTACACGGTGCACAAACAGATGAAAGGTATGCAAACAGGGGGAACACAGACGATGGTGAGCGGACCACCTCGTGATGTCCAGGACAATGAATATATTTACAGACCGGATGGCGAACGCGGCTTCTTGAGCAGGTTATGAAAATCATTTGCTCTTCAGAGGAGCAAAGAGAATAAAATAAAAAGGAGCTTACGCTTTGTTGAGCTCATTAAGCCAATTATTTATGTAGAAAACGAGAACGCAACTGTCCGGTTATCGCCGATAAGATCGGCCTAAAGCATATATCATACCACGAGCGAGCAAATACTTAAAATTAGGTTGGTGTATGCGCAGAGGTATGCGCACAAAGTAACCTATAAGTCCAGACGAGTAATAGGATACGGCGTATACATGCCGGTGCATTGATGTCAATTAGGTATAATATAGGTGGCTGTATTCAAATGCATTTGTCTGCAGCACACGGATAAAAATGTGCTACATCGTCCCAACTCCGTCCATGTCCTTGTTCCGCTTGAAATAAGGAAGCAATGACCGTGAAAAAGGTCCGCGCGTCCTCCCGCACGTTCGCGCGACTAAAACGTGTATTTTGCAGGGCATAATAAGGACGATTTTCGAGGGAGCGTCGTACCCCCTCCCCTTTATTAAGATAGAGCCCGAAAAAAGCATGGTTAGAACGAGCGGAGCATCATGACGACACCCCAAAGTCCGAGCCATTAAAGGGGAAGCGCAGCTACTGAAGTAAAATTGTAAGCACGTACGTATAGGTAGGTGCAGGATGTGTCCAATGGTATGGGGGGTGCGGGGAGACTCTCTTGCTGAGACACTGAGAAGATGAGGGTGGAGACAGAACTATGTAAGGAGAAAAGAACCCACATCTATGCGGTTCGAACGTATCGGCGCCATCCTTTACATTGTCTTATCGTGCAGGAATGGCCATATATGATATTATTTGTGTTTCTACAGCTAAATCCGGAACAAGTTAAGTTGAAGCAAACAATGAAAGGTCGGGTAACCCTGTCAATCACGTTTAGGGGGAGGGGCTGGATCTTTAATGCGAACACCGCAAGGCGTAGCTTATTGGTTGGTAGGGATGTCGGGTCCAGCACTGGGCACAGGCTGCTGACAACTCACCAGAACAAAGAAAGGGATCACCGAACTCGATCCCTTTTTTTTTCGTCGGTACGCCGATTTGGGAAGGGCTGGAGCGATAAGTAAGTGTACCCCCCTGAAATAGAGCAGCATCATTTGTGGTGTTGCCATGCTTTCGCTTTCAGATATATATCTCCTCTCTCATCTCTTATTCGACTTCCGGCGCTCATCACATCACATCATAAATATCACATATATTCACGCAATCTTCTCTTTCCTTTCTTCCCAACCCCTTTCACTTTTTTACTCTACTACTTTTTATCGACTGGCCATTTCAGCTTTAATGAACATCACTGATTTGCTCAACCAACCTAGCAACCCTGTTGTCGACGATACCAAGCAGCCTATCCACGACGACGAGCTCATGGAAGTATGGGGGCGTGTACTTAAGCGAGGCGGCTTTCAGCTGCGACCGACCACAGAACGCAGCAACTTGACCGATGCATATTTGATACCCGAGCACAGCTCACCGTTTTGCAATGACACGCCTATCCATATCAAAGTAATAGGCCGGCACATGAATGGGTCTTTCCGCTGCCACATTGGCACTGGCAAGGCATCACGTCCTATACGCTCTGTTGAGCTCTGCACCCAAATGCGACTGCTTGCGGTCTTTTTTCGCGCCGAAAACAGCAAGAGTCAGCTCGTATCTCCCGAGTTCATCTTCTTCCCCACATGGTTGCTACATTTGTTTCGCTATACCGAGAACGGCTCAACTCCAGGACGCACTGATGTGCGCTTCCTCGAGAATGCCGCGCTTGCCAAAGAGGACCATATTTACCGACTCAACAATGTCCTCAACACGCTTTTCCGTTTCAACCTGCACACATTTGACAACAGCAAGTTGCGTCATGCAGTCGAACTCGCCAATTTCCTGTTTAACACGGCCGGTCTCGACCATCACAACCTGCCACGTCCCAGCATCTTACCTGGAGAGCACAATGAAAAGGATGAAGAATTGTACAACTCCCCCATACAACAGGATCCCCTGCAACCGAGCTACTATTCGACCTTGTTGCTGTTGCTACATGCCCCACGACCCTCCAAAATCAAACCTATGTGCCACAACTGCAACACAAAACCAGCCTCGCGCCGCAAGCTATGCGTCGCTTGCTACCGCTACCAACTCAAACATGGCGAGCCTCGGCCCCTGCGCCTAATTGTTGCCAACCGCCCTGGTCCGCGAGTTCATAACCAGGCCGTCGACAGCGTAGTCGTCCAGCATCAGCGACTGCCTGTGGTATTTTATTCGCCAAATGAGAACGGCCAGCAGCAGCAGCAGCAGCATCGTCATCAACAGTCTTTGACGCAGCGCAACCACAAATCGTGTGCCAACTGTGGCGTTCACGAAACACATCAATGGTATCGCAATCTTTGTGGATCTGGTCACTGGTGCGAGACATGCAAAAGCTACTACCTTCGCCACTCCAAGGTGCGCCCACCGGAGCTGTTTGTCAAGGCTGCTAAACGTAAGGTCGATGTGCGCACGCTCGTCAGCTGGCAAACGTGGTCGACCAAGAGTAATTCCAGCAGCATCTCCTCAGGACTATCTTCTCCCATAACGCTGACCGCACCTCCATCCCCAACAATCAATACAGGCAGAAAACACAGTTTCCAACCTTACCCGCCGCGCAGTAACTCGACCTCGTCCACCGGCAGTGTTATCAGCACAACCAGCGGCGGAAGCAGTCCTGCAACGACGACTGACAGTCTCCTCGCATCGCCGACTACCCCTCCTGCCGCTGCGTCGCCTCTTCCTACGATGGCAAGTTACTTTGCCCAGCCGCGCCTGTATAGCCTTCCAAAAATCGAGTGCCCGCCGTCTCAACCCCGCCAGTTGTCCTCTCCCCCTCAGTGGTTGAGTTTCCCGCACTAGTTACGACGTTTACATTCTTTGTTCTCATTTTTCCCTTTTACCTCCTCTCGCTCTCTCTCTTTCTTTTCTTTGTGCTTTGCTGCTGTACTTTCTCCTGTCTCCTGTCTTCTCTGTTTCTTCCGATATACTCTATGGTCTTACATTATGTCCCCTCACGTAAACACACACATTACATATACACTTTCCACTCTCCGCTCTCATCCCCTAATCCTCTTGTCCCTTGCCTCCTTTTCTATTCTTGTCACTTTTAGCATGAACTTCATTTTGTGTTGATTTTTTACTACCTCGCAGTCCGACTATGACGCTCTCTCTCCATGCATTCTTACATTTCTTTGTCTATATGTTGGGAATATACAAAAATAATAGCAGTAATAAAGAACTGTCATCGTGTATAAAGCGACGTCAGTGTGTAACGATGACTGTAATTTCTGTGCATGGACGTTTGTGCGTGGCGTCCATACGTGGTTCTAGGCTGCACGTCAAAGGCGAAAACAAGCTCTTGGCATAAAGGAAACCTTAAATCTTCCATATCAATACCAAGCAGCCCGCATGTAAAAATGATACGGAAGGGGTAAAATAAAACGATTATGCACTGGGCCGTGTCTCATGTATGGGCATCTCGTTTGTTCGAAAATAAGCTGTTCGTTTCTTCCGTCCTATTCTGAAAACAGAAAAGCGTACGTAACTTCTTGAACTCCTGCGTGTATTTCTCGTTGGTGACTGGTTCCCCGGAAACCGCTAGGCGGATACGAAATAACTTTATGTTGCTAAAACGCCATATTGCTAGGATACGCCTTCGATCACACGTACGTTTACATACCGTGACGGTATTTGATGAAGATCAGCAGTATGCAGCCACGGTAGCCTTATATACCATGCCGATGTACAGCTACCCTCATCTAAACAGAGATAAAGTTTTAAGAACAGACGTCAACGGCGAAGTACTGAAAAATGTTTTGCGACAAAGAACCATTTTCCAATGAAACTTATGCATGTTGGTACACCGCCCCAAGATGTCATTTGTCGGTTTGCCCTTGATGAGTTTTCTTCTTTGTGCTACTATGCTGTTGTGTTCTGGTGCATATGCATTTACGTCTGTTTAACCCTCTATATACGGAGCAGAACATATCCTTGGGTCGAAGATCATTACTTTTCGATGTCCACTGCTTCATTGCTGTGGATGATGTCATTCAGTCATTCTATCGGAATAAGAGCCCACTTATATAGTGAGAAACGAAATTCTCGCCTTACACAAGCAGGCTGCTTGTCAAGTTCTTGGTTAACATCTAAGGAGTACTAAAAAGGTACATTCTAGACATTCTCGAGTCAGTATACCTCTCTGCGACATTAAACGATATTTTCTCCTCACAGGATTATCGCAGTAGCAGCGCTTACGTCTTGCAAGGGGTTACCCCCAACACTTAGCAACGCGAGCAGGTTTTAGACCCATACGCAATCGGTTATTTAAAATAAGGTAAAAGATGACACTGCTTAAGCGTATAAGTGTATCCGTCTTCGGCATCCTTTGTTAAGGTCATCTTCGTATTTATATACATGCCAATCTCAGACTTTATATTAGATCGTACAGTCTGTGGGTAGCCAGAATACCCGTACTGAAGTACGCTTGGCATTACACAGCCTTGCTATTAGTGCGTGGCGGAAAGAGCAAAATAGAAACGTGTAATTACGTAGTCGTTTTTTTTGCTTCTTATGCTGCGTCGCAGCTCTGTATACACGGACGCAGAGATTTACCTATTTTTAAGCTGTACGGCTATACATACTTACTATTTGGCTTCTCGGTAAAGACAACAAGAGCTTTCATTATATATTTCGGGCTGTGAATGATGAAGCTTAACATGAAATGGACGTTATTCACTACGGCAAAGGATACAGAGTAAAGGTTTTATGTGTGCAACGGTGATGCTTTTAGTGTTAAGAAAGGTATGTGGAACAAGCTTTCCTCGTTGTCACATGCCTGTGCGCAAGAACTTTGTTTGCAGTGGCCAACGGTAAGTCCACCCATCAATGTTGCACAAATTTGTCTAACGGCGCCGGTAGAAATACTTGTTCCGCGCAGATAATTTGGATGTAGATGACAAATTGCGACAACCTGTTTGACACTTGTCAATTAAAGAGAAAAAAAGGTTCGAACTCTCTTTTGGGGAATCAAGCCCATTATCGCACAAGGATACAGACCACAAGATACATTTAGGTATATTTTTATCTAGTGTTGCTTATGTTGTGCCGTATCACCACTTCCCCAGTTCCGCCTATTGCAACGTAACCCGAACGTATACATTTGTACCCATGGGGAACGTGAGCTGACTGCTTGTATCAAAAAGGAAAGATACCAGTGGGTGGAGTTTGGAAGTTTCCCGCCAAAAAGGCATCAATGCGTCTGGTTTGTCCCGGTGTCTGGCACCTGCGACGGAAAAGAAAAGAAAAAAAGAGAGAGATGAACACAGCTGATAATGGCCTGATTTTGTGCCCGGTTGCAAGACGGATGTGGATTATGGATGTGACCCCGCTGCTGAGTATAGTGATACTCCAATATAAGACGCTCTTATCGTTGACTAAACAAAATCCGTTCGTTCTTTGGACTCTCCATAACCCCCCACTCTCTTCTTTACTTTTGTTATCTATTGTATTTACTTTTTCTAAAAAATGAGTTTGCCCGATTTTATGACCGACCCGAACGCTGTCCTGAACGACAAGGATGATGAGTGGCGCTACAACCGTGTTCCTGATTACAAAAAAGTCAACGAGACCTATGATCAGGGTAAGGAAAAGAGCAGAAACTAGGTTTCAATACGTCCTGACACTAGCATCTCTCTCTATAGAAAAGACAGTCGAACATGAGGAGGGTTCCCTCGGATGGCTTGTTTCTAACTTGGTCAAAGTACGGCAATAACGTTTTCATAAGGTGTTCCAGCTAATAACGGGAATAATAGAATTGGGAAAAAGAAATGTCCTACAAGCTGCGTGGAGATCAGATCCGTACCATCAACCCTGAAAAGTACCGGTTCTCGGTCAATGGCGGCGAGTGGTATACGATTGATGATATGCTCAAGATTGGTACCTACAACGCCCTGATTGGCGATACAGAGCTCTATAAAGCCAGCGAGGCCGACTTTAGCGAATCACACAAGCTCTTCAAGCGATGCCTGCGTACCTTTTCCTGGGAAGTATTGGAAGTTTATAGCGGCCCGCCAACTGTCGCTTTCAAGTGGAGGTAAACGGCATATCATCAGACGCGCATGGGAACTGAGACTTCGTTTTTATGGCAGACACTGGGGCTTGATGACGGGCGATCTGTCTGTAAACCTGGGCAACGGAGAAAAGCTGGAGGCCAAGGCATCCAACGAAGTCGTGGATACGGTGGGCGTAACGGTTGCCAAGGTGAACGACAAGTTCCAGATTGAAGAGTTGGAGACGTTCTACGACCCCAACATCTTGATGCGCAAGCTCGCCAAGAACCGTACAGACAAGTCGACAGATACCGGTGCATCCGAGTCCAAGTGCCCTTTTGCTCCCAAATAAACAGAGTAAAAGTATACTATTAATATCTGTTATATTATTAGCCCCCTTTCATTTGCATGAAGAGCTATCATAAAGTTAAAGAAATGAAGACTCGTCTCTCGATCGAGTATATATATTGATAGGACAGAAACAAGATTATGGTTATATGTAGACATGTGTATCAAATATACTAGTACCGCCACTGCTACGTAACTTGGATATTCATTCAAAAGGCTATTTACTACTACTGCTAGCACCGCTATATCATAGATATTACTTGTTGAGGGATTGCAAGTAACGGTCGCGTTCGCGTTGCGCGGGCGTCTTTTTTGGTTTACCTCCCTTTTCTGCTTGTTGCATCCAAGGGATAGAACCACGCGACTGTCGTCGGCCGCCATGCAGGGTCGAGGAACCTTCTTTGTTGCTATTCGTCGCCTTTCCAGTGGCTGCGGACGCAGTGGCCGCTTTTTTATTGTTCAGCTTTTTGTTGGCCCCTGTTCTGATTGAGGCCTGCTTTTTCTTCGGTGCTGGCGTATTTTTGACGGCATTGACACGTTCAGTCGCGGCTTGCTCGTATTCATTTTCGGGGATCATGGTTTGCACAGTCGAGGAAGAGAATGAGACAGTCGGAACGGGCTCCTCGCGCGATCGGTCATTTTCGGGCATCAGCTGCCGCTGTTGTTGAGCGCG
This sequence comes from Syncephalastrum contaminatum, assembly GCA_013461545.1. Classification (NCBI taxonomy): domain Eukaryota; kingdom Fungi; phylum Mucoromycota; class Mucoromycetes; order Mucorales; family Syncephalastraceae; genus Syncephalastrum; species Syncephalastrum contaminatum. The sequence goes on from VAFG01000234.1 coordinate 195,612, forward strand.
CCAGGACAAGCTCATCAAGTTGCTCGGGGTCACTTGAGGGCGCGAGGACGCGGTGGATTGGCGACTGGCGACAGAACTTTGGTTACTTTGAAGCTGGCTTGATCTACGAAAGAGCTCAAGGATACTGTTGCGGTTGCTTGACGGTGGCTCATGGCGTGAAAGACTATCCAGGCTTGGCCGTACGGACGATAAGGTGCTGTTACGCTTGCTCTCAGCTATAGAGGGTTCGCTCTACAAGAAAAAAGTCAGCTTTGTCCGCATCTTTTAGTATTTGAAAGCTAACCATGGAGGCGGGTGCAGCAGCATGGAGACTTGGCTTCTGAGAATGGACGCTCGGCGAGGTGGATATGGCCGTACTATTTTGACGAGACAGGTTGACACCGCTCAAAATACTGTTTTGGCGACTCATCTGCATGAAAGACGGGGGTGAGCGACCACTGACGATACTGCTTGGACGATCCACACGAGAAAGACTGGATTGGCGGCTAATGTTCGATAGTTGAGCATGACTGTTTTGCCGACTCATGATGTCGTGCTGCTGCTGAAGCGCATTGGCCAACATAGACGGGGACGACGCCAGCGACGACCCGCCATCTTTACTGCTCTCACGGTCGCTCTCGATCATGGACTCATTCTGCCACCAATCCATGATATCTTGCTGAGGCTGTTGATGGTGGTGATCTTCAAATTCTTCACGGGTAGGTATGGGCAGGACCGACCGACGCTTGGAGCGGATGGAAGCATCCATTATGATGCGGTGTGCAGTAGCATGGGAGGTGGTCCCCTGAACGGGTGCGGGTGGACCCTGATCCTCTTGCATTGGAATATGGGGTGCAAATTCAGTAGCAGCAGAAGCAGGTGCAGCCGCCGGTACTGCACTATCTAAATGAGGAGCAAACACATCCGCTGTCGTCGAGCGAACAGGATCAGGAGTCATGGCAGCATCCAGTGCTTGCGCCGGTGCGGGTAGTACGTGGGGTGGAGGCACGGATGGGATATCTGGTAAACTCTTTTCCTTGAGCGCTTCATTCTGATAGAAGTCATCCATTGCCATCTTTTCCGTGTAAGCCGAGTTCATAGATGGTGCATAGCTCTTTTTGGGTGCATCGTCAAAAATTTCGTGGAGAGGGGCAGTGGAGGATTGGGATTTGTTCGTTGAACGCTGGCGGCGCATCGATTGGCGGAGAGTGCTACGAATTGTCGTGGCTCGTTTTGCCATACCAGTTGAAAGCCGGTGGTGCCATTGATCCGAGCGTTGCTGGGGCTGGTCCATATCGACAGAGCAAAAGTCCTCCTTTTGGGCCATATATTGCTTGTACAGCTCGGCAGCTTCATCTGAGCTCAACTCGAGTTTGTCAGAAAACAGGGACGTCGATACAGGCGGCATGGGGAGGGCTATCTTGAACTCTTCTTGTTGGACGGGCTCGCCCAGTGGAGAGCGGACTTTTTCATCGTATGGGAGCTCGGGAGCTGCAAATGTCGTTGATGCTTTGACAGAAGGCATCGAGGGTACTGAGGGAACTTTCTTTTCGTCGTCGTTGACCGAGGGCACGACGGTGGGTGTCCGCCCCCGCTTGCGCAAGACAAAAAGCAGGACGCTGACAGCAATGAGGAGTATTAAAATCACTATGATAGCAATGGCCCAAGGCGCTATGCCGCTTCCTGAAGAAATGTTTTCGTTTGCGACTGGGGTCGTAGAAGCGGTTGGGTCCTGGATTGGCTGTAGCGTATCATCGCTGGCGAGGGGCGTATTATCTGTCTCGATTGTGCCGTCTACTTGGCTATTGTCTTGCGTTTGTGCGGATACTAAAAAAATTTGCATGCTTGGTTTGAAAAAAAGTTTTTTTTTACCATCCTTGGATAGATACCTGTTGCCATGAAGGAAACCAAGGCGTTGGCTGCGAGGAACAGCGCGACATGGTTGCCGAACATGGTTGCAATGAAAGTATGTGTAAAGTTTACTGGAAAAAAGGCGAACCACAAAAAACAATGGGAGAAGTGGATAATATTATTCTGAGCCCGTTACAAGGGGTATGAGAACCCACGGCACTTTGAATAAAGGAGCAGAGATCATCTCTTTTTTAAGTGAAGACAACGTGAAGTGTTCATTGATATATATAAGGGGCCGCTCCTGTCATGTCCAGAAAGGAGAGAGCATCACTTCTATTCAGCATTTAGCTATAAAAAAGAACAAAAAGAGTGTGTATCCACTTCCCCTTCTTCTTGCCCATATTTTCCGTTGCCCAACTAAGAAAAACGAGACAAGATGTCCGATTAATACCGAGCTGCTCTCCCTCCGGGGGGAAGGATAGCAAACATTTCTTTCTCTTTCTTATTCTGAATCGCTTTGGCTCTCATGGCTCTTCTCGCACTCCTGGATCACTAAGACCACAAGTTGTTCAACAGCGGTCTAAAGCTTGAGGTCCGATCCACCGACCTGAGACCGGCGCTCTTTAGAGACGCGAACACCACTGTGAAGTGGAATAAGCGGACTTAATCTTGCGTATAGCCAATTACCGTGGCCATCCGCTCGTTCCCGTCTGCAAGATCAATGTAATACAACCCATAAATGTCAAAGAAAATGAAAGTAAAAAATTTGATATTCGAGACTTGGTACTATTGAGGCTGAATTCTGGCCTTTTCAAACCAGCGTCGCTTCTTTTTGTGATGTGTCTTGGTTTTGTTGATGCAAAACTCTTCAAGTTTATCAGACAGACCTTGCATTGGGTCTAATGAGCTTTTCATTGGCTCGTCATTCTTAGCTGTGTTTGCTGTTGACCTTGAGCTTGAGCTTCCTATGCGTGCCAATGAAGAGCTGGATACCATGCGTTTCAATCGCGGCCAGAGGCCTGGTTGGTCTTGATCTTGGTCCTGCTCAAGATGCGGCTGTGCCTGTTGCCTTGGCGACGAGGCAGGAGAAAGCAAAGTGTTGTTCTGTAAATGGGAGGTGCGCCGGAGTGTGGATGCATTGTAGGGCGGCGGACGGCGATGATGATGGTGGTGGTGGTGGTGGTGGTGGGCAGCGGTGGCGGCGACAGTGGGTATGTTGGTTCGATTGGGATAGGCATCGTCTGCGATAACGGTGATGATGGGAAAAGTAGAGTGAGACGCAGAGGGTGACGCATCCAGAGGAGTGGCCAAACTGGACGAATCGGCACTGTCGTCCGTGTTGCATGATGCCAAGGAGAATCGGATGTTATCGCGGCGATCCATTTTGGATGGTTGAAGCCGGTGCGTAGTGAAGGGAAATAAGTTTTTTCTTTTTATTTAAATGCTGGAGGATTAAATAGAAAACGCAACGCAGCCAGTTATGAAGCGTTTGAACCTGGACTGTCCTCATATTGAAAGTAAAGCATGAAAAAGCCCATACTGTAAAAAAATACTGTGATTATAAGTGTTGAGCGAACAAAAACAGAAAAAGACAACAATGAGTTTAAAGCATATTATGTGTAAACACACACGCGGAACTTCGAATGCGCCGAATTCCCAGCAGCTTTGACTCTGATTGTCTCACCTTCCCTTTCTCTTTTTCTCTAGTACTCTTCATAGCTCCTTCTTTGACTATTTCTTCTTGTTTCCTATTCGATTCACCGTCTATATCCATCATTCTCGTCTCCTCATATGCCCTTGGCGGCCTTTGCCCTCATCGTCAGCCGCTACAAACCAACGCGGCTCGTCGTGGACGAGTACGTGGCCTATCGCCACCTCAGCGAATATGTAAGATAGAGAGAGAACATGCTTAGTGTGATATCTTTTGTAGTTGACCTTGTAAACTGTACTTGCGTATAGCTTCCACAAGAGACATTTGATACCCGGGTTGAGACCCTCCGGTTGCTTATACGCAAGGAGTACCCGGGTCTATGGCCAGACACCTACATGTTCATGGTCGCCATTGCCCTCGTCATTGCCACTGCTGCATTCTCCATCGTCGCTCGAGGGCTCGACATATCCATGTGGTATCCACTTCTTATCCTCATTGCCCCTGCCCTCTTGGCCTACTGGACCACCCGGCGACGAGGCATGCATTATCTCCGTGTGAGCCGCGTAAGTTTTAGAAAAAAGGCAGATCCATGCCCCGTGGAAGTGGGGTCATTTGCAATTAAGCTTCTCGTTATGTGATATCTAATTATCATATCACATTCACATTTATAATCATGCACATGCTTGCATTTTAGTTTCAAGATTTACTTAGCACATGCCTCAAGGAGATGACGACGCAGGATATACCACGCCAGGTGAAATGGGACTTTCGGCGACCACGCCATAGCGATACCTCAGAAGAACTGCATCTAAAAGAGCCGATCGGGCAATATGCCATAGCGCTCGTCATTGAGGCGTTTCAGCTTGACCCGGAGGTTGATTTGGTCCAGCAACGGGGTGATGCGCTGCCCAGCTATGTCGCAGCCTCCAACGACGTCTTACTCGCATTGGGCCCTACTGAAATGGACGATGTACGCCTTTTGCGTCACCAGCGTTCGTCTGACTGCGACGTAGCTTCGCTGCCTGCGCCTCCACCCGCCTATTGCCCTCCCTCAGGATATCCTCCCGAATACCATCCTCAGTCTCCTCCACATCAACATCGATAACACCCCCTTACGTTAGGTCTTGTATTATTGTTTGTATTATTTTTAACGAGTGTAATATATAGTGTGAGCTAAGAAGAATAAGCGCATGTGGTAGTTAGATAGGAAGCAGGCAGCATTATTATAATAGAAAGGGTAGGTACAGTAGTGATTGAAGGGTGGCTTATTTAACGCCGCAATGAAAGGAAGAGTATATATTCTTTTGACGTTTCTGCCCTTGCCCAAACATTTTATTTGTCTCCGCCTCGTGCCTATTCCTCCTCCTCCTTCAGAATGAACACCACCACGCAACTGTTCCGTCGGTCGATAATACCCGCTGCCCGCAGACATTACGTCAGCACAGGCAAACCTCCCGTCGACACAGGCTCGACCGCATCCGACCCTCGTCTCGAAACCATTCGCCGTGTCCTTTTCGAATCCCCCAAACGAGAACAACCCATCCAGCTGGAAGGCGAGCAACTCGAGCAGCATGAAACAATCGAGCGAGCCTGGAAATTGCACAAAATGCGCACACGTGAGGCACGTGAACGCCGTCTTGAACGTCAATTCCGGGCCATGGAAGCCGCTATGAATGAACTCGAAAAGACCAGCGATCGTCTCTACAAAGCAGCCATCGTAAAGAGCCGCCACATGACCTACCCAAAACAAGCCAAGATCCCCACTGAGACACCCTCACCGCAAGGTTGGGATTACGCATTCAAGGGCTCCCAATAATATCACAAAAAAGAAGGATCGGACCAAGGAGCCAGTCATGCCTTTCGTTCGTTCAATAATATAGATATGTATATATTCTGACAGCTATCCACTCCAGAGCGGATACATCTCTGATACAACACGAGAATTTTACAACAACAAAAAAAAAAGAAACAACTGACAACAAAAAAGAACTGAGTAACAAAGGGATGGGTATGTACGCGGTATCTACAGTGCAAGAAAGGGAAAGAGAACGGATAGAGGAAAGTCGTGGGAGGCGGAAAAGGGGAGAGGAAATACACGGCGATGATGCTTAAAGACTATAGAGTGTAGAGTATGCGCGTAGTATATAATATGTGTATGTGTGTATGTGTGTATGTTGATAAGTGTGTTACGGGTGAGCGGTCACGGCGATGAATGTGAGAAAATAGTAGGGCGTAGTGACAGGTCAATGCAGCGGTTGAACACTGCTTTGCGAGGCCTGTATAGATTTTACACTCTCGTCTTCAGACGTCAGACTGGTATGGCTATCCCTTTTGTTGCGATTGGACTCGGGCAAGGGCTTTGTATCCCGCGGATAAAACACATAATGCCCGTCAAATGCCTGCTGCTCAAAGCTGCAATGGACTGTGCGCGTAAACACGCCTTCATGCTCCACCACCGATGTCAGGGGCGGTATTCCGTGCTTGTCACTTGAGGAATGCTGACTACCACGTTCGCTGCTGCTCATTACCGGCCCAGTGGACGCGGCCTGCGACCGGCGTCTGCTCGACGTGACCCAGTGGACAGTGACAACATTGATCTATAAAGGCATCAGATCGTCACTCTTTCTTTGATTATTTCTCCTTACAGTTACGTCAACACAGCACATGGTAAGACACATGAGACCACGTTCCTGTCCATTCAGGATGACAAGGACCAGGATGTTCACAAAGGATACAACGAGACACACAATGGAAGCAAACAGAGTCCGCTTGGCGAGACGCTTGAGCCGAGAGTTTCGACCCCAACCGTCTTGCGAAGCACTCCTGCCATAGGCTGATCTGAGCAGTGGCTTGACGAAAAGAAACGTAAGATACGAATTCAAGAGCTGTTGTATGAGATGATACATGAGTTAGTTTGTGTTACATGACATGTTTTGAATCTGGATTTTGCAGCACTCACGAAATCATAGGACTGGTGATAGAGATAAGAAATTACAAAGATGTGTTAGCAGTCTAGAACATTGTATAAAAAAATAGGCCATCTGACAACACTTACGAGTAACGGGATGCTTGCATAGCGCTCCAACCCATTGATGCATTCACCCGTCTCGGTAATATAGTTGATGCGGAACCTCAACTACCATAGAAAAAAAGTAAGCAATCTAGTGTCATCTTAGCAAAAGGTCTCGGCCCATAAAATAAACGCATAGGCTGGCCGTGGTGATTGATATGGAGGGGGTAACTGTTAAGCTGCTCTACTTACCATGAGTGCAAAGACACATATATAAGGTAGTATGAGACACATGTTGAAAATATACATTTTTGAATGCATGCGTGCCACCCGAACCGCAGTTACAAGGTGAACACGTTCAATAAGCCAACAATACATGATGACTTTGCTGCCTGCATAAAAGACATCGCAGGAGGTGATTCCAGCGGTGCATGATATGGGATTATCTATAAAAAGACACATTTGCTGCAAATGAGTGGCTACACCAGCATTAGAATGCGTCAGCGTACTGTAGTTGGTGGAGAGAACGACAATGGTGATGGCGGAAAAGGCCCACGAGAAAAAGTAGACAATGATAACGAGCGTGCGTGCGTAGGTAATCGTTTTTAACCGCTCGCCAAAAGTTTTTGCGCCTGTCGCCGCAGCCAGGACGGTGAGGCAGATGAGACAGATGCCCTCGGCCATTATTTCGAGTGCGTCTGGGTAGGCGTCGCTGATATCCATCCCACAATGAAAATTTGCGATTCAACAGAAGGAGTGAAGGGTATAGGCAGGATCCAAGGAAGGACCAGCAAGAAAAGCGAAAGAGGTGGACTCGAAGAACTATTTGGGAAGGCAGGGAAGAGGGATACAACACTCTTTTTTCCATGTTGGTCGTACCAATGGGCCCAATACAGCATGGATCGGCAAAAGAAGCAAAGAGTGCAATCATGTTGGGTCCCGACGCGCGCGGTTATGCTATGTTGAGCCCACCCTCATACCTGCCTGTATACTTGTTATGTATTTGTCCGACACTACAGGACCCTTCTCTTCTTGTCATGATCTCAAATGGATCTGTTTTAATGACTCCTTTTTAATAATCTATCTGCTATAGAAGAGGTCTTGCTTCGAACTTTCTGAAAAGATAGTCAAGACATACCTACATGCACGTGGGAAACCTTCAACGTCAATGTCTAATCGATCGAGATACTAACATTGAAATCACCTCCTTAAACCTGCCATGCGTCATTCTCTTAACGTGCCAACGCTTCGTTGTCTAACTAGATAAGCTCCTGGGGTTTGCTATCAGTTGCTGCGCACTGAGGATCGGGAAGCATTTACTAAGAATGGGATAATAACCATACGTATCTGCCTTTAATGATGATTTTGCTTTCTCAATACCGGACGTTCAGTAGACAAGAAAAAATTTTTTTCTCTAAACCAGCGATTCGGAACTTGTGGAGCGCATGACCCGAATTTGAGGCGCAAGCCATGCTGATCATTGAGCAAAGTCAATGTAACGCTGCACATGGATTATGTTACGCTTGAGAACGAGCTTCTGGATTCGTCAAACCTGTTTTTAGTTGTCTCCGAAAAAGTCATTTGTGGACAGCAAGTCAGCAAGCATCATTAGGAGTCGCATTATTGTAGCTGTGTCATAGCTAACAGTTTCGTATACACCGTATATGATATCTACGAACATATAATTTCTTTGTAATTCCGCAGATGCAGCATAGCGTGCAACATAGCAGCGTGGTAGTACGATCGGCTACAGTTCAACTGCCGTTTATCTGTATCTGCAGAGTAGCTCTGTAAAGAAGCTCATGCATAGACTACCCCATGTGGGCGTTTGATAATCCACACTGACAATGAATCATTTAACGAAGAATTTAGGCTTTTCCATTTCAAAAAGACCGTGGTATGATTTCTCACACAGTGAAATAGGTGCTCTGTGGTGCGCAAGCATCTGTGTACGGCTTTGACTGCTCAGGTTAGAAGCCTCGTGATTACAAAGCTATTACCATATCTATCGATGTGAACTACGGTACAGTGAAAAGTAGAGCCCAATCTTGCATTCTACACCTTTACTAGTGTATGACTTCGCACATTAATTTCTAAACTGGTTCTTTGGAGATTGATGGGTCGAGGAGCTGAAGAGAAGAAAACAATACTCCAGTAAGCTTTATTCGGTTTGCATATACATAGGCATTCTTTTTCAATTAAATTACTTTGTTGCTAGAAGGAGTAATACGTAGTTAATGACGAAGACATCCTTATGAGAAGGCATGAGCGCTGTGTGTATCATATTAAGTTTACAGTCATGGATGCCATCTCCCTGTGTTTACATTACAGTCTCTATTATTTTCGAAAATTACACTGAAATAGACCTTTGCAGCAATCAGCAGTACAATTGTCTGTTGCGCTCTGCTCTATCACACTATACAGGAAGTGACATGACTTCATTCACAGTTAAAGTCTACCTAGCCGTCCAAAGAGGGCATTTGCGGTTCACGCTTCTAAATAAAAGAACTGCCCAGCTGAAGCACAAGAGAAAATCAGGCCATTTTCCGCTGCTGAATAAGGAAGAAACTGACAGCCATGTAGATCCACAAGCAATCAAAAACGGCAGGATCGGCAATACTGTTTGCAACACATATGGAAAAAAGAAAGTAGGCCCACGCCATTTTCCCCTTTATATGCTCTTGACCGATTAGAGAGAATGTACGTTAGCAAACAAAAATCTGAAACTTGTGATAAAGTGAACAAAAAGCGGTTTGAGTAATGCCTATACACAGCAATCGTACAAGTGCAGCTAGTAAATGTATAGGTATGTACATAGCGTTATTTGGCGTTTATTTTGGGTGATCGACAAGTTGCTCTATACTTTACTCCTCCTTTTTATACAATAGCCTCACATATAATATAAGCCGTTGTCTGATGTTATAGTATAGTTCGATTTGTTTGTCGAGTAAGGCAGATAGGTTCATTCAAGTACATCGTCGCCTCATTAATTCCATAGGAATTATTCCAACGATATATAATCAATCCATCTTCGGCCATCCCTCGGGAGCTCAACATCAGTTTATACTAGTCCGTCTTATCGCTGAGTCGCACGAATACAATACAAACACCTCCGCAAGAAGACTGTCTCCGCCAGTCTCACCAAACGCAGTTTCCTCCGCCCAAAATACATGAAACGTCTACTCTGACTGGGTCTCCACCGCAATCTAATTGATACATCATTAATCTGTTCCTTGGAGGTACCTCTTTTCTGCAAAAGACACCAGGCTACTAGACATACTTTTTCTACTTCTCTGCAATATGTTGTATACCATGCAGATATATGTACATAAATCGTCGCTCTGGTGAAGTAGTGTTACACGATCTTCTACATAGTGAAAAGTATCGTTGCATAGCGCATACACAGTCGGGCGCCCGCACCTTGGTTTTTGGCCGCCGATGCGCGACCTCCGACACTAGGTAGCACTATATCAGTAGGATCCATAGGCTGTAACAGAGAGACCACGAGCAAATGTCTTATTAATAATGAACGATGGTCCTAACACAAGAATCCTTGCAAGCCGTATCTTAGGGTACGGACACAAATGAGAAAAAAAGTCGTACTGCGTATGATGAACATGCGCATATGCATGAAGTTTTCTGCTTCTTCTATACGATAGATGGGCCATTCTGCCGTCATGAATGGCTAATCCTGTCGCAGGAAGGTTGGAATTCGCCCGAGGCCTATTGATATTCGCCGGAGGGCTATCCTCATTAAGATACGTGCTGTGCAGCCAGATGCAAATCAGGCCTAGCGCCGCTTGCAGTGACTAAACTTACCTGACACCCTCACATTTTGTTAACTGGTGCAGATGCTCATAATAATTTGATGTATTCCCCCGCTCTGCCTCCTTCTTTTGACGCCTCTCCATAGTCATTAGTGATGTACTGTACATGTAGAACTTTAGATTTCGATATAAAAATGGCTGTTATACGTATGTGCATACATACGAAAATAGTTAACTCTCGTTCACGAGAAATGTTATATGTTACAAAAGGACAAGGAAGAAAGAAGAAATGCAGAAAAAAGTTGGACATGCGTTGCGCGTGCGTGTGCGTTTCAATAGAATGCGTTGGTGTTTGCGAGGAAGGAAAGCGTGAGAGGAACACATATGCTTAGTTGTTTGTTTGTGGTAGTCGTGAGAGGAAAAGTGTGCGTGTATGTAGGTGGTATACGTAAGGACGTTGGATTCAGTTGTGCTCTTGAAGCGGCTGAAGGCTGATTTGAGACACAGGAACTGATCGAATGCTGAAGTCGTCTTCGTCGTGATTAATGTCGTGTTCTTCATCATGGCGTAGCTGGTTGAGCTTATTCACGTCACCGATAAACATGGCGGCTGCCATATCGCGCTCGTACGAGCTCACCGTTTCGGTGGGAGCAGTGCTGTTATCCATAGCAGATGCACGAAATGCACCGCTCCGTTCAGCCGTGGTGCTCAGATCAGGCGTCGGCGTTAATCCGTGTGACCTGGAGGCCTGTGGTTTAGAGAGGCTGTCGTTCTCTTGCTGTTTTGCTCCTGTACCACCGTCGGGTGACGTGCTCGCTGTATCGCTATCCTCTTCGCTGGGTTTTCTGGGACCCCATCGTTGTGAGGTGGTCACCTAAAATAAATGAAATTAAAATCAGAGATTTGTTGGTGTAGACACCTGTGCTATCGTACATAATGAATTGCAATCACGTTAATCTAAATTTTGCAAGTCAGTTTCATTCTAAAAGCGATAAGTGTTGCTTACAGTGACGTCGCCGGTACACATGGTGAGGCACATCAAACCGCGTTCTTCGCCGTTGGTGATGACATTAACAAGTACGTTGGCAAAGGAGACCAAGAGGCACACAACGGAGGCAATTAGACTGCGTACGGAGAGGTTGTAAAGACGCGTACGAGTCCATTCTGCGCGAGAGCGGCGGCTCACCCGAATCAAGGGGATCACAAAAAGAATGGTCAGGTACAAGTTGAAGCACTAATACACAGTACTAGTGAATAAAAGAATGGTAGTCGTCATCGGGTATGGGAACTTACGAAATCGTATACCTACGGGAAAAAAAAACACGTGTAGGCGATCCATCAGAAAAAAATTACGCACTCAGACTCCTTTCTTGGCAACCAATCACTTACGATCAAGGGTCCACTCGCAGGCAATTGAAGACCAATGAGACACATGCCGTCTGGTAGGATGATGATGTTGCGGAACGTCAGCTGCGCATTGGGTTAGAGAGATATAGTCTATGGATGTATTAGATGCTTACCATGAGGGCGGCAATGGCAATGTAAGGAAATAGTAGGACGATATGGAATCGATATTGCCATGATTCGAGCCTCCGTAAGTGCAGTGTCGAAGTCGAAACGAGGTGCACACGTTCAATTAGCCTTTTTTTTTTGTTTGTGTTTTGTTAGAATTAAAGAATTGAGGTGGACTGGATGTAGAAGGCCTACCACAAATAGCAGACAATTTTACTGCCAGCATAGAAAATATCGCAAGCAAGCATGCCTACGGTGCAGGACACATAGTTTTCTAGGATATGGAGTGTAAGACAAAGGAATGACAACAGGGAAAGATGGCAACAATTACTGTAATTTGTGGATATGACGAGTACGGCTGTGGCCGCGAATGCCCAGGAAAAGAAATAGACGAGGATGACGAGCGCGCGACCGTAGTTGACTGGGCGAAGCCGTTTGCTTATCGTTTTTGAGCCAAGCGCGGTTGCCAGCACCGACAGACAGAACAGGTTAATGAACTCGGCCATGATCTCGAGATGATCAGGATTCATGTCTGCACGATCCTGCATCGCAAGCGACGAGGTAATGAAGCTGTCATTCCGAGGGTGCATTTAATTCATTCACGACAACCAAAACAAAAAATAAATTAAAGTAATGAACAAAATTAAGAAAAAGAGAGAGAGAGAACAAAGAGAAAAGGAATCTTCCGGACTAACGGAACAGAAAAGAATACAAAAAAAAAGAGAAAAGCCCGTACGTGCTTCTGTTTCGTTTGTTCAATCATATAAAGTGTTTGTGAGTGAGTGAATATAGCTGCATTGTACGACGTGTCATCATTGAAGGTTTTGGCTCCGTTCCGACTGATTAGTGAGTATACTGAAAGGAGTGCCACAATTTCGGCTCCCTCTCTCTCTGTTGCTCCTTTCTGATCTTCTTTAATGAACTTTTAATATACGTCCATACAGTATGTATCGCATTGTAGGACTTCTATTGAGCACTTGTAAGGAAGAGAGAGCACAGGGCGCAAACAAACAAAGAAGGTTCGCCCCATGCAGTTTATGCTAAACATTCTCCTCATTTTGAAGAGAGAAGGTCCGCCATGCTCCTGCAATCATGTAACGTTGTGCAGACCTAAACAACGATATAATCTGTCGGATCTTTTTACCTGATTCAGTGCAGGAATCGCTTGTTCGTTTCATCCAAACAAAGATGCGTCGTTACGTGAAAGAGTTTTGCTTTTTTTGGGGTGAAGCATAAAAGCGAAAAAAAAAAAAAAAT
>VAFG01000234.1:208833-252328 GCA_013461545.1 Syncephalastrum contaminatum
AAAGAGTGAAATATACACGGCAGGGACCAACCCATGCGTTGCACAAGAAGCTCCGCCCGCACGTTCAGACATTTTTTTTTCTTTTCTGCATGCGTCTATAAGGGATGGGTCGTCCGCTCATTAGAATTCGTACTCGATACGGATCTACACATCCGTTGAACCTTAAGGGGATGCAGAAAAAGGGTACCATTTACTGGTGGATTACGTTTTGCATTTATCCAAAAAGGACGTATCTGGAAAGACATCGATGACACCGTTCATGGTAATACCGACCATAAGTTTGGGTCGTGGTACGATGACACTAATGGGACCGCGTGGCTCAAGCTTTCCACAGACAAATAGTCCATGTCCGTGCGCATCCATCTGTTACGTATTCTACGTAGATGTCATCTTCCAGGCAAGTAGCCCTTAAAGTCTACTCCCGTTAAGTGAATGTGCCCGTCGAGGAGGCGGACAGGCGTTTTCAATAAGTTGAGGTATGACCATGCTTTAAATTTAGCAATGCCAGCATTGTGACCACAGGCCGATCTATCGTGGCGATCAACGGCGATCTATCACAACAATCCAACGATTGCAGTTAGACAGATAAAATTTGAATAGAAAGCATAGCACAGGGATCATGTCATTTTTTTTTTCACTTGTTACTAATGTGAGAAGTGCCGAGAATCATTCTATAAGAGGTCAAGGGCAATTGTATTTTCGCCTGGTTACGGCAAAATATGAAAAACTTATCCATAATAGCCATAGGGAGTCTTCTCATTATGATGCATGGACTCGGTAGGTTTGATCGTTTTGCACGCTCTAGCAAGTAGCTTTGACGTTGATGCTTGCAGTTTTACACATCGAAGTTTTGCCTTCGTTTTTTACATTTTCTTGCTGAGTCAACGCCATCCTCCAATGGCAGGGATCAATGCCAGAACTAGATACAGAAAACAGAATATGTATTTTGTGCTACTGATAGGACATGAAAAGAGTTGGGAATATACACGTCAGACAAAGACGAAAAAAAGGAGGAGCGGGAAAGAAAAAGAACAAGACGCAGTAGACGGCGGGGGGGGGGTATGTGAGAGGGTACTTTTTTTCTTCTGGAGGAAACAAAAAATGATTAAGGATTGCATGCATGGTATAATAAAGAAAAGAAGGAATAACTTAGTCCTCGTGCCTTTGGAGAGGACTGAGACTGGTCTGGGACATTTGGATAGACTTGATGCTAAAGTCGTCGTCGTCGTAACCGTGATGAAAGTCACTCGATGAGCCCTGGATTTTTGGGAGATCGCCCATGAACATGGCCGCTGCCGTGTTGCGCTCGTACGAATTGACAGTCGAGATAGGGTGTTCGCTGCTGACCACGCCAAATGTGTTGACGGCGAATTTACTCTGGTCCATTTCAATGCTTTCGATAGGATTATTATGGTTGCCTGTAAAGAGAGCTGCGGCCGCCTTGCGGTCATGCGAGTTGATGGTCTCGGAGGTAGGTGCTGTGCTCTGGCCGAGCTCGCCTGTGTTGCCATAGCTGGGCTCGAAGCCAGTGTTGCTAAAACTGGTGCTGGCTACCACATTATTGTTAACGTTCTGGCCCGGCCGAGGCGGCGTTGGCCCTGCTTCGTTTTCTTTTTTACTGTCGTCGTTGGATTTGAACCATCGATGGGATGAAGTCACATAGTGGATAGCGATCACGTTGATCTTTGGAGATAGGTCAGATTTTATACAGTGTGTATGCTTGGTTACTTACCGTCACGTCACAAGTACACATGGTAAGGCACATCAGGCCGCGCATCTCACCGCGTGTGATGACAACGACGAATGCGTTCGTAAAGGAGACACAGAGACAAATCACGGAGGCAATCAAGCTGCGTACAGTGAATTTGTAGAGGCGTTTGCGTGTCCATTCAGCGCGTGAGCGGAGGCTGACGCGCATGAGTGGTATAAGAAACAGAATAGAGAGGTAAAGGTTGAGAAACTAAATAACAGTTATTAGTAAAAATAGAAATAGCCCAGCCTCCATTACACGTGTGGGAAAAGTGAATACATACAAAGTCGTAGACCTGCGTCGACAAAAACTTATCAGTATGTGTGGCTAATTATTTCGAGGGTCGAAAGACTTACGACGACGGGTATGCTCGCAATAAGTTTCAGGCCAATCACGCAATCACCGTCGGGTCGAATATACGTGTTACGATAGATGAGCTAAAACAAGTCAACTCCTGGTCCCTATATGCATGTTGCTGAGTTATAGTTACCATGAGGACGGCAATACCAACAAAGGGGCACAGCAAGAGCAGGTGGAAACGATACTGCTTTGATTCAAGCCGCCTCAGTCGCAGCACAGACGAAGACACAATGTGCACGCGTTCAATTAACCTAGCATACCGTGTCAGCTTGTTTCATATAATAATTAAACGCGTGTTTACCATGCATAGATAGAGATTTTTGAACCGGCATATAAAATATCACATGCAAACATGCCAATCGTGCAGGACACGGGGTTGTCTATTTAGAGCTTTAGAACAGTCAAACTCGATAAAGAAAGCATTCTTACTGTGGTAGGTGGATACGACGAGAACGGACATGGTTGCAAAGCTCCAGGACATGACGTAAATGTGTATTACGAGGAGGCGACCGTAGGAGAGGAAGATATTACGGTCTGCTTTATGGGTTTTGGAGCCCAAGGCAATAGCGACTAAGGTGATGCAAAACAAGTTGATAAACTCGGTGATGATCTCCGAGGTGTCTGGTCCCAAAGATTGATCCGGCATACTGCCAATACTACTCGTTGTCGTGCTGTTGCTGCTCGTCGTCGGGTCTACCATCGCCTGCAGGAAGAAAGGGAAGATGGCATTCCGCAATTGCATCTAATTCATTCACGCAATAAAGTATCGTGTAAAGTAAAAAGTAAAAAGAGACAAGGTGTAGGGAGAAGGAGAAAGAAAAGGGCGAGAAAGAAGCGCGCCTTTTTTTTGCGTTTGTTATATAAACACCTTGGAACATCCACAGTGCAACTGCATGGTGCGACGAGTCCAAGCTCAAGTAAGTTTGTGTAGCGTATCCTGAATACTGGTTCAGACTCTATAGTCTTGTTTTTCGATCTCCCTTTATTTCCTCCTCGTTCTGCAGCTCGTTGCTCGATTCGGCAGTCGTAACAGAAGCAGCATGGCGACTATGACGTCCAGAGCAGTAGCGAAGCAACAGACAGCCGAAATAACAACGCCACATCATATGCAAGATAGAGCACGGCCTGAGGACGCTTATCCTAAAGTGACTTACCAACATGGCTTGGCGCATGTATGACTAGTAATAGTGTAGGAATGCGTATGTACAACTCACGTAATGACAGAAATTTTTCTGGCGGGCACTCAAGTTTACCGCGTGAAGCTACTGTGTGTGCCGTGCACGCACACCTAGAGCGGGCTTTGACTCTTTGACACTGCCCCATTTCCTTTTAATGTCGTGCAGAGCTAGTAAGATGGCTATGACCAGAGAACGGGTACACCTGTACCAGATGAGATGGAGCTTGAGTTTCTTTTCTATGCTTCCTTTGTTTCACTGAGGCATTTATGCCTTCTGCTCCTTGTAGGAATAATATAAAAAATATAACCAGACTTGACATGAGAATTAAAAAACGAAAAGAGGCGTTGTGCAAAAATATGCAACGGAGTCGGTACCCTGGTCAGTTTTATTTTTTCTGAGGATGACAGCCGTCAAAGGCACACAAATGTCCACATAAAGTTTAGTGATAAACCAGTGCGCGCATGCTGTATGATAATCATCTCCGCCCCTTTTTGTTTATACACTCTTTTTTGAAACAGATAGTATACTCGTCTGTCCCATGATACCCATCTGTAATATGGTTTTGCGTATGCTATGTGTGAGAAATATCATGGGGTGCTATATATATAAGAAACTTCTAGTTACGGTTTAGCAGCCATCTTGTAGAAATTTAATATCAGGTACAGGTTGGACACACTTCCGACACATCACCTCCGATACCCAGCCGATAAAATCTAAAATTACAACGAAGGTTCATGTCCGTGCGCAGAAAGACGACTCAGTGAACCGATGGCATACATGGAGCGTACGGCATCCAAACGAGCGCATTTCAAGACATATATAGTATACTATTGATTAGATTTTTGACTTCCGTCTGTATTTACGGGAACAAATGGGATCGGCAAAAGTAGGAGCTTTAATATAGATACATTGGAATTACCATGGATAAGGCTGCTTGTATTCAAGAGTTTTCATCCATTTGAACGCCATCGAGCGTCACTGCAATAGGTAGAAAACAGAAAGTACTCAAGGTAAGGGCGTGTTCCTATTCTCAGGCGGTATCATTAGCGCCAATATCGACGCTATCCTCCTTTTCCTCATTCGGTGCAGCCTCGCTCGGCGTCCCTGCGTCATCCATCAGCTCGTCCTCCTCAACGACTGAGCCCGCACCATCAGCGCCTTCCGCCGGGGTGGAAGCATCGGCGGTCTCGGTCGCTGCGGTGGAGCTTTCGGGAGTGTCATTATCGTGATTGGCAGCAGCAGCAGCAGCTAGCTTGGCCTTCCGCGCTGCGCGGAAATGGACCATCTTGCGATGCTTGGTCAGCTGACCTGGGGTGACAAAACTCTTGTGACATCCATCAATGCCGCAAATGAGTTTCTTTGTGCCGTGCATGTTGGTTTCGTGGGTCTGGAGCTGGTCGTAGCTCGTGAAGGATTTGGAGCATCCGGGTTGGGTGCAGAGGAAGGGACGGAAATCGCGTTCGTTGCCGGTGGCAGAGAAGAGCTGATCAATCTCGGCGGCGGTGGTGGGTTCAGTCAGCCTTCGGTTGAGTGTCATTGGCTCTTCTGTTTGCCAGCTGTGGAGGCACACCTGAGCCCCGCCCAAGGTGTAGAACTGAAGAGGTGATTTCTTCCACGTGCGTGCTTTCGTGTCCTTGTACCGCAGAATTTCTCTCCGAGACGTGGTAGAAATAGCATTGCCTGCTGGCGTATTGGCGGCTGGCTTTGACGACGCGGGTTTGTCTATATACAAAACAAAAAGATCAGAAGGCTGCCTTGATGATAGGATGATGACTTGCTATTGTCTTCACCGGTTGCACTTGATACGGGTGTTCCTCCTGCTGTTGCTGTTCCTCCGGGTGTGGTAGCACCGCTTTCTGGTCTGGACGCATAGTATTCAAGTGTCAGATAGACAAACAACAACCACCTTTCCTTTTTACGTACGTTTCGGGCTTTACAGTCGTAACTACTTTTCGATTGCGAGAATGGGATGGTTTTGACTTTTTTGGTGCGGGTGAAGCGACAGGGGAATCCGTGTCAATGGGGTGTTTATGAGAAGGTGCGGGAGAAGAGGTGGCGGATGTGGTTGTAGACGAAGCAGGCGATGGTGCTGGCGATGCTTTGTTATTGGATTTATTAGCATTAGACAGCCTGAGCTTGATCTTCAAAGACGGTTGTGACATGGTGGAAGATTAACAAAATAACTGTCTTGTTCTATTCTTTTGCTTTTACACGATGTTCGGATTGTCAAAAAATCACATCCATCCCATTGGTATCCAAATAGAATCAAGCCCCCCTTCCTCTATTTTATTTCGATGTCCACACCCTTAAAAGTACGATCATGTGGCAAACCAATAACGTATACGAGCTTGTCTGCGTGGACGGGAACGTCAGCCAGCACGTTTCAATTAGACCGAGCAAGATGACCCTATCATGATATTGAATAACACATCCTCATCACTCCTTATAGCTTACTTTGCTATGGTTTTGACTAATCCACGCCGAGTCATCTGAATATCGAGCAGATAGGGAAGTGTATGATAATACCACGAGTAGAACTGATAGTGCAGCGAACGCGCGAAGACGATCCCCATAAAGTTGGCACTGAACATGGTCATCACGATTTCTGCATAGCATATCAGTACACACTTTTGTCTCCTTTTTTCTTGTAATTACTTACGATCTGCCGATAGCAGTCTTCGGTGGCCTTTAAAGCCGTCCAAGAAGATCTGTACAAGACCTCCTTTCTCACTAATAAAGAAAAAGGACATTAAAGTAAACCCTTCTAAATAAAAAGTAACATACCGACTGCACCAGACAAAGCACACGAAACAAAGGAGAGTTGCAGCATGGGCCGTGAGGAGCGCATTAGCAAAAGGCCCAGACACGAATGTTTTCTCGGTCACCATGCGCCAATTGACTGTCCAGCGATAATCAAACACACGGCCGAATTCGAATGCGCGTCCGAGATACTCTGCAGGATAGGTCGACAGGAACGGATAGGCCAGTCCAATCTGAATGAGTACGATCAGGCCCAGCTGAGCGAGTGTCGTCCATGCACCGATGGCTTGCCATAGAATAATACCGAGCCCAGGAAAGAAGAGGAGGACGTTCATCTTGATCGAGAGCGCAACACTGACGCGAAGTTCAGAATAAGCCATGATGTAGTTTAAGGGTTGGCTCACCTAAAAAGGACACTGCTGAGGGTCCATTTTCGATAGGTCATGGCCAAGATACAGGCATAAGCAAAAAACATGGCAACTGGGTCATTGAAGCAGCGAAGAACATAGATCGAATGGAGCCGTTTGGAGAGGCATAGAAGTACTAACGTAAAGGGAGGCGCTTTACGCGTCCTACGATAGATAGCAAATACCAAGGCTTGGGTTGCAAGATAGAGACCCTCAAAGAGATACTGGGCCCTCCGTATGTTTTGACCGTGATCGGTGATATGGTACAATAAAGAATAGATATATACAAATCCGGCTGGGTATCTGCTCGCCGAGTGTTAAACCAATTGTGGTAGGCAGACAAAACTTACACCAATGGGCCTGTATCGCCCTTGAGCTGAGTGTAGTCGCGTTCCCCGTTCAAGAAACCTTGCACCTCTTGCATGTACGCGACCCAGTCAATCTCGGTGTCTTGTAAATTGAGTGAGAGGTCTCTGTTTCTACAAAGTTGAAAACTTACAGCTCACTTTGGCTATAATGAGCAGGTTCAGGGCTGCTTCAGCCACGAGGAGGAGAGCCGCTACGAGCCAGAAATAAGAAGGATCGTAAAGGAGCCGGAACGGATTGCGTACAGCTGCAACGAACCATTCCCGACTCGTCGCCATGGCACGAGAGATGAAGTAGCAGTAATAAAGTATGACAACTTTGGCTTTCAAAGGCCGCGTGCTGAAAGGTTGCCCTTTGTGTAATATATCGTATCATTCGGATTTATCCATGATCCATCAAGGGTGTATATATGTCTTGCTGTAGATCAGTAAGAACGCGTTGGTACAAAAAAAGAAAGCCGTAGAACAGGCAAAGTGTACAGCAAGCTATTCTCGTGGGTGCCCCTTTACAATCGGTGTGCGTAACGCCATAAATAGCTGCAGTCGGTTAGAAAACGTTTAATAAAGAAAAGAAGCCACTGATATATGAAGCGAGTAAGACGGTAATGGGTGGATCTGATATCCTTTATAGGGTCAATGAAATTATGTTCGTACTGCATGGAGCGTTTACTTTGTTGAAAGTGGATCTTTTTTTTTTTTTTTTCCTTGTCCATGCTCAAAGTCAGCGGGCAAAGTGCTTGGTCAATTTTTACACTTTTTCTTCACCTCTTTTGACAGAAACGCGATGGTGCGAACCAAGAACAGGTGGATCCTGTTCAGAGTCGTACAGGCACCTACTCTTGAATCTGGAAATGTGGTCTTTCACCGTCAAGAATTTGGATCAGAAAAGATCCTTCAGCGTGCTATAATGAATGCCGTATCTGTCAACTATGGTCCATTCGGCAGAGGCATGTTGCGCGGCTTTTACAGTACGTCTTTTGCCACCCACGTTTATTATCAGCTTATTCTCTTTATCTTAGTGCGTTACTTCAATGCAAAGACCGGACTCGGAATTGTCCGCGTGCCTCGGGATACGGCTACGATGGTCTTAAGTAGCATGTTTTTTGTCAAAAAGATCGACGACGTATCCTGTCATTTTGAGGTCCTGCATGTTTCGGGAACCATTATACATTTACAGTTTGATATCTTGAAACGCAATCGCGAATTCTACCTGCGGGAATGTGCTGTAGCAGAACAGAAAGGTAATGAAAGAACGGTATTTGGGGGAAGCAACTCACAGAAAGATAATAGGCATCAAGACATACCCACTGACAGAAAACCTCGAGAAGTCCAACGCAGAGATCATGGCGTGTCTCAACAAACCAGAAGATTGATTCCATTCATTTGTATAATCCTACTATCATTTGTTTTTTCTGTTTTTATGTACCTCTTCTTCATTATCAATTCCCCTACCAACACTCGCACTGCTTATTATCCATTCTATCTGTGAGTCCGCTACTGTATCGTGCCAGGGCACTGGGATAGATCCAAACTTTTCATAGTTATAACTCCACCCCGAAAGATTAGCCCATTTGCATAGTTCATAGCATAGACCACCAGCAATAATATGCAAGGCTATCATGTCAAACTTTCATTGTCAGTTTCTTGCCTTTTTTAGTTTGACAATTTCTCTTTTTCTCTCTGTTGACCCCCTCGTCTCCATACCCAGTTTCCTTAGCCATGGCCAAGAAAAAAGTTTCCAGTAGGTTTACAGATCAGTCAAGTAAAGTATGTAGGATTTACGCATGCCTCCTTAGAGAAGGGTTGGGATTCTGGTTTCTGGCAGAACGAGATCTCTAATTTGTCGGACGATCACGCTCTCAAGGCATCCTCCTGGGGGATCTCGGCTCCTCTGCAAGCCTGGCCTGACGATAGGCTCACCCCAAAAGCTGATCCACCAACGTGAGTCTCCTTTCCAGGCTCTTGAGTGTGTAGGGCTGACCATGCTGACATTGCTTAGAGAGTCGAAACAACATACCAGCCCGTCATGGGACCTTGATATAGACTGGGAGCGCAATACAGACACCAGCATAAACACCGATACAATTACAGCCCACTCTCCTGGACCATCATCTCAGCCTGCTCATGATGTGCCCGCTTCCTGGTCTGTGCAAGAGCCACAGCCTTCTTCACAGCACCGAACTCCTCCTGTTCTGACCACCAGCTTATCCGCTATGCTAAGTAGCAAAGACAGTTTGCCTATTTATACCCAGATCACTCCCTCCTTCCATGCTCCTAGCGAACCAAACACTTCCAGTGCTTCAGTAGAAGACACTATACAAGGTGACACTACCTCAGATGAAGATGAAGACAACGAAGACGAGGACGAAGAAGAGGACGAGGACGACAGCGAACCCATCACAATCAGCCTCGCAACGCTCATGAAAATGGACGGTTCCAAGTCGAAAGAAGAAGAGCCCAAACAAAATGAGCCCTTGGTCGTCGAGTGCTCGCTCGAAGATCTCTTGCTCGGCGACGAGAGCGAGCGCATACGTCAGATCCTGGCCCAACTGAAGGGCGGCTCTGCCACGTCATCCAAACCCGAACTGGACGCCTACGCATCGGTTTTCGACACGCCTTGTCCATCACCACCCACCGCTAAATCCTTTCTGCTGAGGAATGAATCGCCCAGCTCAATGCTCTCGCGAAAGAACAGCTGTGCCTCCATTGCGTCGTCGACGACCCCGCTCAACGTCAAGGCACCCGCCTTTGCTATGCCAAAACTTACCTCGGACGAGTCATCCTCGCGAAAGAGTAGCATTGCCTCGTCGACTACATCGAGCACCTCGCGCTGGAACGTCAAGGCCCCGTCTTTCCAGCCGGGTGACTCGCCCGCCTCGGACGGGTCGCGTAAAAATAGCGCGGCGTCCTCGACTGCGTCGTCCTCCCGCTGGAATATTAAGGCCGAAGCTTTTACCATGCCGAGCGAGTCCTCGCCAGAAGATGCACCTATGATCACGTCGCGCAAGAACAGCGACGCCTCGTCTGCTGCATCAGCAACACGATGGAATATCAAGGCAGCTGCATTTACAATGCCCACGGATGCGCCTGCTGAAGGCGCAGCCGTATCGAATAGGTCGCGGAAAAACAGCTCTACATCATCAAATGCATCGACGGGTCTTAGCGTCAAAGCGTCACCTTTTACCATACCCTCCGAACCCTCACCTACATACAGCCGATCACGCAAGGACAGCAATGCGTCGTCGTCAACAGCGCCGGCTGGTTTCAATATCAAAACATCGCCTTTCGTCATGCCGTCTGATATCTCTAAGGATGCGTCACCATCCAAAACCGCGCGAAAAGCGGGCGTGCCCTCTTTTACCGCGTCTCCAAGTCTGAACATCGAGGCTGTACCTTTTAGCATGCCAGCTGTGTCGTCTTCAGACGATCGACAGACGTCGAACGGGTCGCGTCAAAGTAGCATCTCGTCTTCCACCACTTCGACGGACTTGGACATAATTGTAGCACCGTTCACAATCCCTGCGGGTCCTTCCTCCTTTCTGAGGGACCCTCTGATCGAGGAGGCTAAAACCCACGAACGGACTAATCCTAAAGATCAAGACACGCCACAGGTCGAAGAGACAAAACAAGGTGCGCTTGACAGGCAGAACATATATCATGTGGAACACAGCGTGTCATTCACTCAAGGCAAGATCAAGGTTGGCAAGGGAGAGAAAGTATTTGCCAAATCAAGTGAAAAAGAAACCCGGGCTGAGGAAGAAGCCGATACTGTAAATGACGTTCCTCTTGACGGTCTGAAAGGCGCAGAAATATTCGTTAATGAAGTGACAGCGAACTCAGTGGATAATCCATATGAGAATACTTTCGCCGATTACAAGGACAAGGCCGGCCAGGAGAAGGAGGAAAAAGTTCCAAGACCAAACATGGTGGATGACATGACTGATGACATTTTGGCTGACAAAAAGGATAAAGCCAAAGGCGATGCAACGTGTGACCTGTCTGGAGAAGCTCTGTCTTGTGAAGACAAGATCGAGGAGGAAACAAGGAGTGCGCCGCATTCGTATGAAGAAGCTTTCGTTTATGTGAGCGACAAGGTTGAGGATGATACAATTCAGCCGTCTCAGGAGAAGCTGGCTGGCAAGGACACGGCCGAGGACGATATGCAGTCTAACGCGACGAGTGCCCGGCCGTCTTCTCTTTCCGCCACTACATGTCTATGAGGACAACCGCTCCAGAGTCTATATCCAGCAACACGGGTCGATCTTTATAATTTACCGGATGATGAGCTGCCCTACCGTTGACCCTCCTCGTCTTTAGTTCCCAGTTAATCCTTTCTAGATTTTCTTTTAACACATCTTCAGCCATATCCTCTGCGTACACAAGACGGCACGTTTGACAGAATACCCAGTGCTTTTATTTTCGTTTCATCACAATAAAGCATCACCCTTTACAAGTGCACCACCAGTACATAAGCGGATGTCTCAAGGAGGCAGCTGCTTACTGTGTGTGAGGAATGTTTGGATCAAGGATATTGATATTATGTGTCTGTGTTTGTGTGTGTAACAAGGAATGAACACGCGCGTGCTCGCGTGTCTATGCGGTGCTTACCACCCTCCGCCCGCTACACCCGTTGCGTTTGCTTCTTGCTGTAACCTTTTTACTTCTCTTTTTTCATATAATTCAATTGCTGCAATGGACACTGTGCAGACGTTAGCTCAGCAGACCAATCTCGCCACACTTCTCGGTCTTCATCTGGTACCTTCTTGCTATTAGCACTATCATGATACCCTTAAACTCATTCTCTTCAAAAGGGTCTCTCGCTTTTTGGCAGTTTGGCGTCCTGTCCCGTGTACAATCTACCCATTTATTTTTTCGGCATCTGGGCATACAACTACCACGAGTCGAATGCACCCATTAAAACTGCAAGTAAACATACGTGCCTTCAAGTAACATGTTTATAACATAGTTCTCAAACCAGTTCACCGGTGTCTTGGCATTAAGTATACTCTTGGATGTGCTCTGGTTTATTTTGCATGGCAGTAATCCCCAGGGCGAGAGTGGTTTTGTCTTTGCTATGGTGTATGTATACCCTGTTCTACGCGATATGTCTTGGGGCTAACTCTAGTATTCTTAGAATGAACATCATTAGCTTGGTGGGCAAGGTAACCTGACGATCGTATCATCCCATATTCTCTACTCACGACTCTTTTGTTCGACAGCCTATCACTGTTTTTGCTGGCATCAATACAATCCAGAGCCGTGGTGATTCACTCAATGTCGGTGGTGGGGCTGGTAAGCATTATAATTTCAGACCTGGATGGCCAGTGGTGATCTAAGCTTTCTGTGCTAGGATGGTCGGATGCCCCCGGTGCTTTCCCAGGTGCTTATCAAACCGTCAGAGATGGCAACAACGAAGAGTTTGCATAGGAAGGACTGTAGCTCTTACATTATAAAGGCATATGGATATAGCAAAATAACTGATCACTATCTGCTGATTTTTCTCTTTTGGGATTGGAAGAGAACAATATTATGTCGCGCCATCCAGCGAATTTTGACGTACCTTGCAGAGGCAGTCAGTACCCGTCATACAACCTATATCGATGAATGAGTCACTCCTTGTTCTCGTTTATTGGCTTTACATGAGAGCACGAATGTATTTGTTATTAGCATACATTTCCAAAGGTCACGCTGCTGTCTCCATGTCTCTGAAAGGTACGGTCGTGTCATCCATTAGCGTGACCTTGCAGATCTTCCACCTATGGGCCCGGAAAAGGAATGACTACTCATGTATGTAGTTTTCATCATGAAGCATCTAGCAAGTCATGCGAAATATCTTTGTTCTTCCTCTTCTAAAAATTCTATATCCCGTAATTATATGTGTAATGCACGCACCGGGAGATGATGGAAGTTTTCGTATTGTCTACTAAAAAAGAGCAAATGTTTTTGAATAGATACTAGAAAGATGCATCCAGAACGGCGATGGATCCCGGGAAATACCCGGCCGAAAATAGCAGTTGTTGACATGTTCCGGCACGTAAATTGGGATTTTCCTTTTCTTTTTCCTTGTCATACCCACAAAACTTCCATTCTACTCATATATCTACTCTGGGACTCATTGTGCGACGCGCCGCCCAAGAAAGAAACCGCCGGAATTTTTGTGCAGAACGCAATAGAAGAGACGTCGCCTTTCAAGATACACAAGAGAATGAACCAGGCAAGGATTTACTATTATCATTTCAAGTGGGTCATGAATCATCATCATGCTCCATTTTTTGCACAAGCGCCACGGTCCTTGTTTTTCGTATGGTTTGGTGCCGTTCCTTGGCTCCGCCTCGGATAAAGGTAATAGTCATCGGCTAACAACAAATACCCAAAAATGACGGCCTGAGCGCAAATGAGACAAAAAAAAGTTTGCCTTATTATTAGCTTTTGGAAGTTTTAGGTGGGAACAAGTACAGTACACAAAAATAAAAAAAAATAAGGAGGCCAATTTTTCAAAATCGTCCAAACAACTAGGCAAATCCATTCTTGTCTTTCCGCCTCGCCCGTGTCAGTAGCAGGGGCAAAACGCTCTACGTGACGATTTGATCGGCCGTACCTTTGGAAGATGCCAATGATAGAACAGACATACTGCTGGATTTCGAGCACCGCCAATTGAACTCCAATGCCAAGGTGAAGACGGTGATGCAGTCGTTCCTTGGCTCTTTCAGGAGTCCGAATATGCAGTAGTGGGATACAGAGAAGCTCACTCAGATGGAATCTTTTGTGTATAATGAAGAATTCTCTTTTATTTATTCATTAAATTGCTGTTTTTAGAAGATAAAAAACATTTCCTGTCATTTTCGTGTTAACAATTGTACTACCAGCCCTATTTGAGCCTCTCTCTGTTTATATGAACATGCAAGTATGCATTATTGGAGGTATGTGCTATCCGTTTCGGTATTCCCGCTTTTTTTTCTGCAAAATGTGAGGATCTCCCTTTCGGCAAGTGAACCTTGTCCAAGAAAAGGAAAGGTTGTCACTCAGCCACCCAGATCCACAAAACTGCTTTCCGTTTGGTTCCTGCATGACACCGCCTCATTTTATTGAGGCCTTGGCACACGCATACACGCGCAAAAGGCGCGCGTTTTTTGTGTGTCTCGATCTGCTAAAAGACATGAACAGATAAACAACGTCTTGGTCCGTATTTCCATTTGCAACCGGGCCCTTTCACTTTGTTACCCCCTTTCAAAAATTCAAATCTTCTTTTTAAAAAAAGAAAATGAATAAAGAAAATGAAATGCCGACTCATTTTGCCTATTTTTAGGACGTGACATCAGCAAAAAGAGAATGAGCATTTGTACCCGCCGATCTCATGACTTATTTTTAGAGCTTTGAATATGCGGGGTCAATCCCATTCCCAACGTATATATACGACCCATATTTTCTTTTTTTTTCCCCAATCATCTACAACTCATACACATATACATACCCTTTACACTCACACACCATATAACGCTACATAATATGGCCGCCGCTACTACTTGCAGTCCCATGCCTCTTCCTACTCCTGCTGCACCTCGCCTTACTTCTGCCTTCCTCTCCTCTGGCAACAAGCGCAAGCGATCGCTCCGTGTCCACTTTTGCGTTGAGCAGCCTCGCGTCGCTTATACCTATTCCCAGTCCGACTACGATCGCAGCGGTCTCTTTTCTGATGCGGCGCCGATGTCTCCCATTGTACCACAGCAAACGCAGCACGACACTTCTATCATCCCTGTGCATGCGACGATCACCGTCGTCTCGCTCTCGGTCGCCACGCACCCAGCGGATGGCCCCACCAACAAGAAGCAAAAGAATAAACCGCGCTTGTCGATTGATACCTCCAGCATCCATGGCCCCTTATACCTGACCAACCTCACGACCAATCACCAGAAGCGGTCCCTGAACCAGGATACTACTAAGAACTACGACGACGACGAGTCAGATGACCAAACACGCGAGAATACCAAGCGCAACCGTGCATTGTAAAAAGCAAATCACATCTCATACCATCCTTCACACCCACGCGCCCATGTTGTATATACCCATCGACCTTACTCTCTATTACCGTTCCTGCTCTGCTTTACATATCCACTCTGCTTGACCCATTACTACATTTGATGTTTCCTTCTTTATATTGTACATAAAAACACAAAAGCTCATTCAAACAAAATTACACGTGTCTTGTCATTACAATCCAGCAGCGCGCTTCACGAGTTGTTCCAATCCTTCACTCGACTGGATGGCACCCTCGAGACTCTTCAGGGCATATTTGGCCAGCATGTCCACCTCGACGTTGACGCGGTCACCGATTTTCTTGAGAGGCATGATTACATGGGCCTGGGTGTGGGCAATCATCATAATGGAGAAAGTGCGTTCGGCATCATCGACGTCGCACACGGTCAGCGACGTGCCATCGAGGGTGATGAAGCCCTTGGGGATAATGAAACGCATCAGGTCCTTGCTCTCCTCAGCAAGCTGGAACTTGAACCAGATCGAGTTGCCTTCGGGCGTGATGGAAACAATCTGGACCGTGGCGTCGACATGGCCTTGCACCATGTGGCCGCCAAATCGCTTTTGCGCGTCCATCGCACGCTCCATATTGACCTTGGAGCCCACCTTGAGATCGCCTGGTATGATGTCTGTGAATATATACCGCTACGTTATCCTTCACGACTTACCCAGGTTGGTACGGCGCAAACTCTCGGGGGCAACACCGACCTTGAACGAGTCGCTGTCAAACTCGGTCACTGTCAAACATGTGCCTAGTGAAAGAAAGGAGCAAGACCAAGAAAATAAAGGAGCCCCGGACAGGGGAAAACAGAAAACAGTGTGAGTCTTACTCTCCCATTTTAAAATGAGATCTTACCGTTCACGGCAATGCTGTCACCAATGTGGCAATCGGACAGAATGGGGGCTGCATCACCCAATGTCAACGTCCAACCGTTACCCCCCGACTCGGATTGATCGTTTTCTTGGACGGAAGTGACTGTGCCAAGACGCTCGACAAGACCAGTAAACATGTTAATACGCGATAAACAAGAGAAAGAGTGATAGAATGACGGCTTGCTAGGGTGAGTTGCTAGGGTATATTTATACGCAATTAATGCTTGCTGCGACAAAAATGTTATCAAGATGTGTTAGTTCGGTTGGGCAAAAGAGGTTCTTTTCAATTTCTGACTCAGCGGCCGAATATGGATATGTTTGGAACCTTTTCTCTTTATTTGATATGTCCATGGATGGCATCTTTCATCTGCACTGCATCTTTGTGTATATGTCCTGCTGTAATGATCGGTACTCAAAAGCGTATAGTTTAGTGAGGGTTCCAACTTATATATGAATATGTCACTTTATTACCCATGTGACAAACGACTCTTAAAAGGCTCCTGCTCCTGTTATATGGCTGGGAGAAGCGAGAAAGACCCCCTTATATTATATCATTTCTTTCTCTCTTCCTATTTCTTTATCACTCATTTGCCTTTCTTTTTATTCTTCTCTTTTCTAAACATTCCTACCGTCCTACTCTTATTAATTCCAATAGCATGCTTAACCGACTACCCTACGAAATTCTGTGGCATATTCTTACCTTGGTCACACCAACCGACTTGCACCAGGCTCGCCACACCTCTCGCGTTTTGCGCGACCTAGCCAGTCACCCTTTTTTTTGGCGGGATCTGAAGCTACCATCGGCACACCTCTGGCGAGTATGTGATCTCAAGCCAGTCCTGGTGAGCCATGTCGAGCATATCCGGTCAATTAGAATTGAGGGTGTTCGCGATGACGTGGTGCGGTACTTGCTGAGCGCTTGTCCTAATCTGGAACACCTCGAGTTGAGTGGGTGGACCACTCTGTCTGACCATGCCCTCAAGTATTGCTCACCCCGCAAGCTCAAGAGCCTCCAGCTCCTCGGTCCATACACAGCCATTGATGCAGGCGCACTAGGCCGTTTTGTCGCCCAATGCCCAGAACTGTCGGAACTGACTTTGGCCTGTCTCGCGCATATTCATGCACCCACCCTCGCGCGGACAATAAGCATTTCATCCCAGAAGCAGGCCACTTCCCTCCGCCAATTGACGCTGCCGACCTTTTTCAGAGCGGATTCGCCCTGGCAGGTGGACGAGCTCTGGGACGTCTGCCCTCGCCTGGAGCGTCTCTGCTTGCTTTCTGATTCAGATGATGTACTCCTCGCCCACCGCGAACAGCCACCGTCCACAGCCGCGCTTTCCTCCTCTTAGCCTACTCTTCCTTAATACATAGATCTTGACTTGACGTGTTCACTTTTCTGATTTTTACACTCTCTCTTGTAATGCTGCTGTCCAAAGTTTATTTTATTTTGTCTTTGAACTCTATTTGTGCCCAGGTGAAAAGGGAAGGCTCTTTTTTTTTTTCTTGAGGCTCAGCTTTTCTTTTTCTGCTGGCTTTGGTGACACGAAGCTACACGAAGCTTTTTTTTTCCTGGCATGGAATGAAACGTCCAAGCCCTGCTGCATCACTTTCTCGCGAGCACACTTTTTTCTCGTGAGTGGCTCACCAAGTTTCTCTTTCCTTTTTACTCATCTTTTTTTCTTTTTTTTTGACCTACCCTGATTTCTTTGCGCTGTAGTCACGATCATCATCATGTCTCCACCGCCCTGTATTGCACGCAGCGATACGGATCTGTTTAGGATCTATTCAAACTCAAGTGGACATATCCAAGTTCAAGACTTTCCTCTGAATGATGCCGCAGGTTCTTATAACACGACCTCCGTCGAAGACGGTTTTACGCTTGGTCCGGCCTGCGCATTTAATTATCCCACCCTGTATATGCTCGGCGCGAATGATCAGAGTACGTCTATTGTTGATAGATATCATCTTATCATCTTACACGTTCTCAGATGAATCTGTCGTACGACTATGGGATGTGCGCACCGGATTGTACGGAATCACCTCCAGCAAAGATGTGACTATTTCGAACGGGCTTGGCTACAACAGCTATTCGAGCGTCGCGCCCATCAATACCAAGGAAGGCACGTGCATCGCTCTTCTCACCAGCGGAGGCGCATCTGCACCAAACGTCGAGGGATCCGGGACTAGCACGGTCTCTATCTTATGTCCGAGTATCAACCAGCCCATATCGCTCACGATCGGTGCCACCGCGATTGGCATGACGAGCTACAGCAATGCCTCCATGCTCGCGGTTGCCAGCACCACCGATATATACGGATACGCATTTGGTTCCTCAGTCTCCGCTTCGAGTTCTACTGCACCGAAAACCATGAATCTGCATTCTCCAATTGAGACCAGCTCTAACGCCTCTCTCGTCTCCACGTCTTCCTCTAGTACGGATATGCAACTGTTGATCATACCATACGATGTGCATGACACACTTTACTACGCCAAGGTATTGTCCAAGTGATCACTCCGTCCCATACTCACCATACCACCAGGGCAGCATTCCTACCGAGGCTTACACAGGCTCGGGCGTGATGGTCAGTCAAAGCTTGAGCACACCTAAGGCTGCTTCTCCCACATCGTCCAGCTCGACCTCCACCTCCACGGCTGGTGCAGGAGCCAATCTCACAAAAAAAGCAAAAAGACAGGATGAAGCATCATCCAGCAGCAGCGGTGGACCACTTGAGCTCGAAAAGCTCCCTGTGCCGAGCGGCATCTCGGCCTCGAATGGTCTTGCTGCTATCTCTGGCCTAAGCAACAGCATTTATTTCGTCAACGGCGACGCACAGCATGCGGAAATGCAACTGAATGACCTTCTGGCATCCGCTTCGAACTCGCCATCGAGTGGCAGTAGTAGCAGCAATTCAAACGAAAATAATGAAACGGATGTTCCAGGCGGCGCTCTCAATGGTGGTGCCATTGCTGGTATCGTCGTGGGCTGCGTAGTGGGGGTGGCACTGATTGCTGGTCTGCTTTGGTATGTTTTGTGCCGCCGCCGCTCGCGACGGGGTGGCAGCCACCAACTGCCAGCTTTTGAGACGTTGCCGTCCGACAAGGAGATGCCGTACGCCTTTAGATCCACACCAAACTCGCCTCCCCTTCCAAGGGATACCGACAACGACAGTGCTGTGCGAGATTTACAAGCAATCACAGGCGGGATAGTACGCCAGCTCCCGTCTGAAGACAGCGGCGAGCGTCTCTTGGACCCACATGCTATTCTGGCGGCCGGTACGCCCATTCTGGCGGGTGCTTATCTAACCACACGCGACCCAGCTGTAGTCCTGAGCCGGGACAACGTGGATCATCAACCGTATGCATCGCGCACGATCCAGGGCCGCAACGACAGTGAGTCGTACACGATGCATTATTTTTCCAATCAAGAGACCTTTTTACGCGCCATCAGCGTTGCGTCTGCCTTGGGCGGTACACGTGGCATTGTGCATCATCATGACGCGGTTGAGCTCACAGGACGACGCCAGCAGCAACAGCGATTCCGCTACCTTTGGATCTCTACGCCCTGCGTGGCGTACCAGTCACTTCAAAGCGTGCTCTACCAAGAAGAGTCGCAGCCGCGCTTGGTTAATATGAACGATTACGCTTACAAAGCATGGTCTACCTACTCGCTTTTGGAGTCGGTGGCAAATATGCATGCCAACGGATATGTACATCTGCAGCTGACACCTTTGGCTTTCTACTATCGCGATATTGAAAATGTCTCGGACTGGATTTTGGCGGATCTAGGCCATGCTCGACGTGATAACGCGCGTGTGACCGATTTGCACCTTAATCAATACAGCGCACCCGAGCTGTTTGCAACCGCGACGAGTGACAACAAGCGCTGCTTCCGTCAGACAGCCACAGAAGCCCTGGATATATGGTCGCTTGGTGTTCTCATCTACCAACTCGCAACTGGCCACCAGCTCACGCAGGATCTGGCACACACGGCACAATTATCGCGACGTGATCGAGATCAGCTTTTTATACGCGTCACAAGCGCCTGCAACGATGCAGGTACGGTCAACGGCGCGTATCGCACGCTCCTCGAGGGAATGCTTCAGCCCGATCCGGAGCGCCGTTTGACGGCTGCGGCCCTCTTGGACTTTTGGCGAGAAGCCAATGGTCTCTATGACGACGAACATGAGACCACGACTTCGCTCTGACATACCCACCCTTATGTGTAATTCTTATACGTATTGATAGAAAATACTGTATAATAATAATATCTATAAACATGATCTTTTATTTTGGCATATTTATAAATAGAAAAAGAAATGATCATGCAATAAATAGATGCAAAGTGTCTCTCAGTAAGAACACTAATCATGTCGTCCACCATTGCACAAGGTATTCATCAGAACTTGATTTTCAATCTCGACGAGATCGGCCGAGACGTGATTGGAGGGACATTTCACACTGGCCTGCTTCTCTTCCCATGTCCGCGCATCCCCCATAATTTTCGTATCCCACACTGCCAGCCTGCCCAGCTGTGCCAGCTTTTGGCGTGCCAGCGCATCAAATGCCTCGAGGCGGGTCCGACTCGTCCGTCGTTTGCGTGGGCTTGTGTCGACGCGACAGCAATAGTACTGCGGCGTCCGATACAAGAAGCGCACGCCATTTTTAGTGTAGCGCTCCGAGAGATAATGCACCAGTCGATCGATTTGCTCTCCAAACTCGGCGAAGGTCATGAATGCCGTATCCCAGTTGCCAAGAGATACAATCACCACACGCCTAGCAGCATTGTTGTCCTGCACTTGCCAGTCGATTGACTTGTTGGTAAATGCGCTCGACCAGTCGGGGTCGTTGAGGTAGGTCAGGCCGTCCCACTTGTAGTTTTGGATACGCACGTCGTGGCCAAGCTGGATCGTTGTAAAACGTGCGTCCGGGTCGATCCAAGACGTATTCCACCCTGGTTCGCGATAGTCCTCGCAGTAGCATGCGCGCAGTTGGTTTGGATGGCGGTCATAGTGCCACGCTAGTTTGTCTTGTTGGGTCGGGACCTCTGTCGTGTTGTCACCGTGCGTAGTGTAGGTGTGCCAATCTTTGCACCAGGTATCATGGGTCATGAGTTTCTTCAGCGAGCGACGCGTGTTGGAGTCGCCATACATGTCAATCGTGGTCGAGCCTTGCCGCCAAAGGCATTTGGCAAACTCGTCATGTTCGATGCGTCGATACCGGCAGGTATAGGGTGCCCAAAATTTGCCGTTACGGTCTACCGTGATCAAGGCGTCGGCCGACTCCTTTTGATCTCGAAACGCCGGTGCTGGAAGCCATCGGCCTGGGTGATCAGCGCCTGTGCATAACGGCAGGGTGAGATGCTCCCTCACGATCGCCTCGTTTTGGGTATTATTCGCATCGCCCACATGAATCGTTTGAGAGGGCAGCTCTTGGGGCCTGTAGGGGATGACCGGGCCCTTTTCAAAGTTCCATTCGGCATCGTGGTACTCCCACAGAGCTTTAACGTGGTAAATCCCCGGGTCAGGAAGCGACAGGGTGGCTTCATAGACATGGACCATCTCACGCTCGTGAAGGTTGAAGTCAATCATCTGGGCAAACCGTGGTTGGTTGGCATCATCGGTCTTGCTGAACCATGCATCGCGCAGGGTTTGATGACCTGGCCAAGGCTTCATTTTGAGCGGGGCCGCAGTCTGGATATGTGAATCAGCATGCACTGCCCAGACCATGACGGCATCCCACCAGGTCCCGTTCATCGGCTCATACAGGAGACGATAAGGGTTTGTCGACGGTATACGAGGGTATAAGATGGTACGTACACAGAACTGGTTGGGTCCACGCTGCACGACCTGCAATGATGACTTCTCGCTCGGCAATACATGCTCACCGAGAAGGGTATTAGCCACGACGTACCGGAGATGCGACATAGGCAAAGCGACGCCTTGGCACGCATCGTCTGCAGTCGGTTCGCCCGTGATTACGGCTTCATCCTCTTGGTCGAGTTGAAAAGGCCGTTTTCGGGCGTGCCATTCTTTGTGCCACTTGTTAATGCTGTCTGCGAGTGAAGGAAAGACGCTGACTGCCTCTTGTATCGCAAGGTCATCCATCTCTGACGTCTTGTGCGCCAATGTGTACTGTTGCAGCCGCTGCTGATAGAACGGCGGTTCCTCAGCATCCGTTGCTTTTTGACGTGCTGCGTCATGTGTGCTGTAAACGATGAGCAGCAAGAGGAGCAGGCCTGCCGAGAATAATAAAAAGTGCCAGTGTCGTAGAAGCGCCACATCTAAGCGGGCAATGACCATAGTATAATCAAAAAGGAGAAGAAAAAGACAATGAGAATAAGAAGGAGCCAGAACTACTTGAGTGCGTCTGTGTGTATGATACTTTTTTCTATTACTTTTCTATTTGTAAACCGTAGATGCTTCTGGTATGTTGTTCATAATCGGGACTTCCATTTATTTCATGCGATTTATGTTGAATGCTGCACTCCGCTTATTTGTCCATATC
Organism: Syncephalastrum contaminatum; assembly: GCA_013461545.1. Lineage (NCBI taxonomy): Eukaryota > Fungi > Mucoromycota > Mucoromycetes > Mucorales > Syncephalastraceae > Syncephalastrum > Syncephalastrum contaminatum. The sequence goes on from VAFG01000234.1 coordinate 231,062, forward strand.
CGGTCAATCCACGCATAGCCCATACCCTAAAGTTCGCGGAGGCTGCATGTACCCAACCCGGATCGACGTGACATCAACAGCATCTATGACGCCCCCTTGATTCCATGCACTTCATCCCAAAAATGCTAAAAAAGGGATCTTGTTCACCTATTCTCTTTTTATAATGGGAGGTCTATCGGCACAGGGTTACATAATCTTCGCCGCGCTCGCTATCCAGCGTCCGCGCATACACGCTCCTCTTCGTCGGCGTCACAACCGGGACATTGCCTGGTAGGGTCACGGACAGCTCACAGGAGTCTTGAGCAGCCACCATGTCGCCCTGCCTAAAATAACGGTGGTTGACAAATTCACCAGCACTGTGCACAAACCCCCATATCAACGGGATTTCGTGACTTTTTCTGTCATCCCCTACGCGAACTGCAATAGCATACATGTATGTGAGCATACTATGTGCGACAGAGTATAGTGTATGGCAGCTTACTTTGACACGAGAGCGGAAGTGGCCGTACATCCGCACTGCGAAACATCCAGTAATGTCCGTTATTCGGCTGACTCAGGCAGGTTTTGCAAGGTACGTTGACGTGGTATCCAACAACGTTGCCACTGATACCGGATAAAAAAGGTGAGCTTTCTGCAGGATACAAGGAAGAGAAAGACCCCTACCATTGCAAGCATGCTGTATCACGCACGCGACACGAACAGCTTGCAGCGCAATAATCACCATGGACGAATCCGAGTCTGCAATATAAAAACAAGCTTTAATTTTTTTTGCCGTATCTTTTCTCTTGGCTGCTTACGAGTTGGGCATCAAGTCAGTCGAGAAAAGCTGGATGGCGCGGTCCGAGAGAAGTACAGCCTAAAATGCATGGCATGTGAGATATCGCCTCCTTGTTTCTGCTAACCTACGCACATTCATGCCTCGGTTGGTGATACCACAATCACAGTGGCCACAGCGCACTTGGTACACCTGCTTTCGGTCGTATTCGTTTCCGCTTTGGGTGACTCTCTGATAATCAGCGACGACTTGCCGTATATTGGCTTGACTCGTTCGCGGCGTACGCATCGTTAATGAGTAGAGTATAGGATGAGAAATAAATACGTAAGAATAAAAGGAAACAATAAAGCTACGCGATCCACACACAGTGTACAGGTATCTGCTTTTCTGTCTGTTTGATTTTGTAAGTATACATGGCGATGTGATCTTGTTATTTGCCGCGGACAATTTATTGGAAAATAAACAATCTTTGCTTATGCTTTTGTTGTCCAGGGCGGCGTAGGTCCCCGCCAATCGGTATGCACCATCGGGGATGTGACGCGCGTGGAGGATAAAGTAGAGATGCTGCCCGAGTGGCTGTTGGCTGGTATCTGTGAAGCGGGCGTGGGCGTCCGTGCCTCGACGTGGAGAAAGGGTGACACAGATACCTGTCGACGGTCGTCAATCGCAACAGCATATTGACTGGGCTGTTCTAGACCCATGTCAATCACTGTTTGGGGCTGGCTGGAGGAGAGGGCTTTGCCGTTTGTCGTCGTTCTCCGTGGCGGAGCAGGCAGCGAGACCATGTCTTGGACGATATCTTCTGCTTCTTGGTCGAGATCGCTTGTATGGGGTATTCTGTGCAGGGAAGGGGGTCGCTTCATAGTCGTACTACTTTGGCTCGTATCGTCTGTTGACAAGGTCTTTTCATCAATCATGGCTGGCTGTTCTTCTTTCTGTCGTCGGCCGCGGAGACATCTTATCTGTGTGTACCAGACACACATACAGAAGACTGCCAGGGCGCTGACAATCGCTATACCTATTAGCGCCCATTGCCAAGCCAGTAGCATCTGTGCTCACTAGGAAAAGTGAATGAAAAGGAAAGAAGATGTAAGGAAAGAGCGTCATGGACTGAAACTATATATACTTACGTTTGACTGGTAAAAAGGCGCGGTCCCTTATGAGGTGGTACACGCTAGAAGATATGATGCAGCACATGACCTTTCTGTCCTGGTCTGTGTCGTCAAGTCGGGGTACCGCATGTATTACTGTACTATTCAAGGTGGCTCTCGTATATGTCAAGACCATGCATTATAATTCATATGTTTTTTCGCTGTTTAGCAATGTTATGGAGCATTTGCCTTTTCTGGATCCCGCTTTTTCTCCCGCCGCATGGTGAACGGTATGTACCTTAATCATGCTGAGCGTACAAAGAATACTCACAAGGCCGCCTTCTCTCACTTCTTTTGGTCTAACATTGCGACAGTCAGCAATGCTGCTTAATTATGCCATATTGTGTATCTGATCTAGCGTGATGTCGCTGACTTGGCAGGTCAGTCTCACGGCGTGACATAACAAAATGACAGAAAAGAATAATGTAGATTATATTTATACAACAGTATTACACGGGCAACAGAGTGATCCCCACCATTCTCAATGTCATGCGTGCGGGTGTTGTAGACAAACATCTAATTTCTTTGTTTTACGCCTTTATTTATTATGATATGTGTGCTTGTTTATTAGAGCTTGGCTTTCGGAGCATAGGGTCCACCCAACAGCTCCAGCACTTTGGCGGCCGAGCCCCAGCAAGATTGATAACCTAGATAGACATTGTCGTTACGCCCGATGTGTCTGTTTCCATTTGGACTTACCATGCGCACCGTGACCATAGTTATGCACAATGGTACAATGACCGCCCTTCGACAAGTCTAAATAAGAACACAGTGTAAATAATGACAAACAAATAAATTCCGTCATCCCCGAACGAAATACTTGCCACGTTTTTCTGATTCTTTTTCAAGACGCACGCTCCCCTTACGCGTCGGCCGGAACCCAACATTTTCGGCTACAATATCAAACGCTGCTGGACCCTGGCTGTGCGTCAGCTCCGGGTTGAGGTCATAAACGCGTGCCAAGATCGACTGAGTAACTTTAGGATCCGGTTCGGTTTTCTTGGTGACATAGTCAAGCGTCCCACCGACGATGGCCGTGCCGTCCGGACGGGGAATAATATAGGTATACACGTCTGGACCTTCACGATACATCTGAGTTTTGATGTGGGGTGCACGGATCAGCACGGTTTGGCCACGCACCGGGTGCAGGGCCTCGTCGCGTACATCTGCGAGAGCGCGCGATCCGAGGCCGGTGCAGTTCACCACCGTGTCGGCTTGGTATTTCTCTGCAACAGCCTGGACGCTCTCGAATGTGCCCCGTTCCAACAGACCGCCCAGCTGCTTTACTTGATCCACCAACCAGTCAAGGTACTTGGGCGCCGTCATGGTAACTACCGAAAAGAGAGTTTTCACGTTCATGAGCTTCCCCGAAACTTTCCGAAATATCAAATACCGTACACGACAGGAATCGATATCCAAAACACACGCCTTCAGGAAGCTGTTCTTTAGCTACCTTTTCGGTCTACAAATAAAACCCAAAAACCGTATTAGGACTCTGCTCTTGCCTGTATCCCATGGCGTCTTTCATACATTAAGATAGAGTTTCTCCGCCCAGGCTTCATGAGCGGGGTCGTCGATCTCACTGAGGTGCAACCCGGGGCAGTACATAATGCCCGTTTCAGGCACCTCGTTCGCTTGCCGTGTGAATTCCTTAAACGATATTTGGTCGACCTCTATACAACACGCATCAATTTAAGCTATACAGTTGCATATACACGATTTAAATTTTTACCTTGCAGCAAATTGTTTTCAGCCGCAAAGCTGACGATCGACGCGCCTGCCCAGGGCGAGGTAAACTCGTGCGTCAATTCATCACCGGGATGGAACTTTCCAACCACAGTGACGTCCTTGTAGCCGTTCTTGAGCAGCACCACTGCAGTGGTCAAACCGATGACACCAGCACCTAATAACAGAAAGTTAAATTATATTGGTAAATAAAAAAAAAGCAAGAAACAAACAAAAACTCTTTCTCCTATCTATGTATGCATACCAAACACGACGACCTTGGACATATCTGTGGAGAGAGAGAAAAAAACCGAGTAGCAAAGAAACCGAAAACTTAATCTCTTCGATCGGTGTACAGAGCGGATCGTTTCGTACCCCGCACGGATAAAAGTTCGAAAAGTTATGGACCGTTCCGCGCGGTCCATTACATGGAATGATCAGAAAAAATGAAACAAGTCTCGAGTGAGATGCTCACGTTGCACAAAGAGTAAGATGCAACAGCGGCTGTGACCAAACGCGATGTGTGTGGGGTAAACATAAATATAATCGCACTGACCAAGTGGTGAACTTCTTGTCAACATTCTTTCGTATTTTCGCCATAAGCCGGGGTGACAGATGAAACCTTGGCAATCAGCGCATTTGATAGCGGAAGGGTACCCTTGCGCAAAAGCATTGAAGAGACAAGATTTATTCGATTCATTCTGACACACTCTTGTTTCTCCTCGTCCTACATGAGTAACCACTTTGTGCCCTACCAGCAGCCCTCGTCCTGGCCCCTCACGCCGCCTGGGAGCAAGGACGGTCAAGTCGACGAAAATGACATGCCTCGCTCGGTCCCTCGACCTGACTTACAGCCAAGGCCTGACTTTGGCCCACAACAAGATTATCAACATACTCTGTTACCGGTGCCCAACATGACTCCACGTCTATCCTCCTCTGCACCCTCGTCAGGCGATGGGTCTACGAGTCAGCAGCAACAGGCGTCATTTCTGCCCGAGATACCACATCTTGCTTACGATGATCCTTTTTTGCACCAACTCGAGCAGCAGCATCCCCATGCAGAGCAGCTGTCTTACTCATCTGGTCACCCTCACAACCATCATGTCCAGCAAGAGCAGCGGCCTCACCATCTGGAGGCTAACTCGAATGTGAGGCCGGATTCAGCCTCGCCTTTTGCACCACAGCAACACCCGATGCTTTTACAGACTTCGCCGCCTCATTATGAGCAACAGCAACAGCATCCTGGCATGGCCTATATCCATTCATCGCCTTCTCGCCACCATTTAATGCATCCCCAGCAGCCGCCATCATCATCCCAATTCATGTCACCCTACCAAGGCTTTGCCAGTAACAACGATATTTCATCACAAGGTCAGCAATCATTCGCTGCACCACCACAGCAACCACCATCACACCAGCGACGCCAGCCGCCGACAGGCATGTCCCAGCCACCGCCACCTATCTTTTTGAAGCAGCCTAACAGCACACAAAATTACTACTCGTCACCAGCGTACGACTATTCTGCACAACCTGTATCGCATATTTCACAGCAGCAGCAACAGCAACAACAGCAGCAACAGCCTCAGCTCATGACTACGCCGCCTCCGTCCATGCATCCTTACAATCAGCGCACGTCCCTCCGATTCGTCGAGGATCCCGCCCAATTTTTGGACACGTCTCTCTGGCCGCCGCTTGCGCAGCAGCAAAAGCGCCGCCTCGTCCGTTTCTGGCGAGAAAACCCGACGACACTGCACTGTGAAGCGATCGATCAGGAAGACTATCAGCCCTTCCGCAGCAATTCAATGTGTGTTGTGTCCTGTATCTACTTGGATTGTTTCCAGGGCTGCGCGATCACATCCGTGGATGTGTTGATTTTGCTTGAAATTTTACTCGAGCTTGACCTCTCGCGCAAGGAAGACAAAAACCGTCTTCGGCGCAATCTGGAGAAATACAAGCCGATCACAGTGTACAAGGCCGATCAGTCAATGAATCCGGCTTTTTACCAGATCATGTCTTACAAGAACCCGAAGCCGCGTAATATCGAAAAGGATATCAAAATATTTCCCTGGTCCCTCGTGCCTACCATGCTGATCAACATCTTTCAAAAGCCCAGAGGTGATTAGTGTAAATAGATTCGATGAATAATGTAGATAAAAGTGTAGATTTCTTTGTCTCTGTCCTGCTTCATCTTTAATACTTCGTTTCTTTGTCAATGGATGATGAAGCTCTTCGGTATTCTGCATTTCTTTTTGTTAATGAAAATGGAAATGAAAATGAAAATGCAAAAATTTATATAGCCTGCTTAAAATATCGAATCAAGCTTAGTTACTCACGCAGAAGTGGGTATATATATAATTTGTTGTCATGGAGATATCAGATTCAGCGGAAGATAGCTTCTGCTGGGGGCGGATAAACGTACATGGATGTCCTTATTCCTCATGTAAATACCACACACATTTCATACCTATATAGGTCATATATACTTGCTTAAAGACAGGGGTATCTACTCGTGCAAACGAAAAATGATAATTCGAGGTCACTTTTAGATACAATGATAGATCCAAAAGCCATCTATGCGGAAATGAGACGGTCTGCAGAAGTTGAGAGCAGCCGCCCTTAAACATGTTTTGAAGTGAGATGATTGGGTGAATGGTGCAGGCAAGGGCGGCATTTGAATACCTGCTGGATACTCAAACTGGCCGCGTAAGCTGCTCTCTTTCCATCCATCCATCCGCATATCCAATCCATCCATTTTGCAGCTATGGCCGATACCGAGGAAAAGAAGACCACTGAACAGGTGCGGAACTTAGTTCGCAGAGATGGCCGTCATTTCAGATGATGAATGAGAGATTAACCGAAATGAAATCTCTGTAGACCGAGGAGGTTGAGCCTTCCCCCGATGTCCACTTCGAGCCCGTCGTAAAGCTTGAGGAGGTCGAGGTCAAGACATTTGAGGAAGATGAGGATGTTCTGTTCAAAATGTAAGCTGATTAGTGCTTGCCACTGATAATGACAGAGATGGATGGAGTTCTGATGATGAATTGTAGGCGCGCCAAGCTTTTCCGCTTTGATAAGCAGCTCAAGGAATGGAAGGAGCGCGGTACGGGTGATGTCAAGTTCCTTCAGCACAAAGAGAATAAAAAGGTGCGTCTGTTGATGCGCCGAGACAAGACCCACAAGGTGTGCGCCAACCACATGGTAACGCCTGAAATTACCTTGTCGCCCAACGTTGGCTCTGACCGTTCCTGGGTGTGGAACGTCACTGCGGACGTGTCCGACGGTGAGGCTAAGCCCGAGACTCTCGCTATCCGATTTGCCAACTCGGACAACGCCAACATCTTCAAGGAGAAGTTTATCGAGGTCCAAAAGGCCAACGAGTTGCTTCTGAAGAAGGACGAGGAAAAGAAGGAGGAAGATAAGAAGGAAGACAAGAAAGAGTAAGCTCTTTTCTACTCTCTCTCTCAACAGCAGCAATACATATACATGATCCCCTCCATCCAACACAAGGCCATGACCCAGCTCTCCCCTTCAAGCTCCCTAACAACTCACCCAATTTGTACACACACCAACATGCATTCGCGTTTCTTCACTAGTTTATGCGAGCAAACAAACTAACAAACCTATATTCGCCCTCTCTCTCTATCTCTCCTCTGTCTCTTTGTCCCTTACCCTTTCTAACATGTATCCCGTCTACACACATACATACGTGCAAGGAGTGCTTTTTTAAGTTTTTGTGAATTCTCTCTTGTGAATGCCCTTATTTAGCAACAGCATACGTTTGGAGCTCAATTTATGTGAAAACACACCGTAGTGTCTCTGTGCATGGAACCCTCTTTCTTGATGTACCTACGTAACAGCATTCAATACAAAATATGTAATACAATGGATGCGGACCCTACCGAATGCGCGTGCGTGTGTTGCGTTTCATTTCGGATGCCGCGCCACATTCGCATTCAATTTATAGACTTAAGAAGTAGAGTAACTTTATCTTTTTTGAACGTTGTGTCGCATCAGGTTTTTTTTGGACTTAACCTTTTTCTTCCAGTCGTTCTTCCACCTGTACTTTGTCCACCCCAACCTTTCCCTTACATGGCACAATCTCGAATCATTGGCGAGTTGGCCGTCGTTGCCTTGGAAGCTGTATGTTGTCCTCTCTAAACTCCTGACGTACCATCTCGGTCCATTCATCTCTTATACTGACCCCACACCTCTTTCTACAGGAAAACTTGCCCAAGGTATTATTATGGACAGACTCAAGACGTCGATCGATCGCAGCATGACTCACTCGTTTCTTTGTAGATTGCTGGCAATTTGACGTCCTTTTGTGTCTTTAAGCTCGGTAATGTTGCCAAGCGTACCAAGAGTGACCCTCGAGGCGGTCGTAATCCTACCTGGGACGACCAGGTAATAATACTATAAGTATGCATGATGAAATGCTAATAATGCATTAAAGGTCAATATGCCTATCCCGGCTGGAGCGACAACGATGATCGTGCAAGTCATGGACGAGCAAAAGGGCGAACAGCTCGTGTGCGAAGGCAGCGTCGATCTGACCAAGGTCCTGAAAGACGGCGAGTTTGATGGTATATTCTTCTAGTCCGTTCAATTCGCGCACGCGTAAGCTAAAAAATAGCACCTCTTGTTAGAATGGGTTCCCATGAAGCGGCGTGGCCAAGAAGCGGGCGATGTGTACCTCGAATTGACCTTTTATGCTGCTCTGAACGTAAGTCAATCATTAATTTGTTGCAAAATGGTGAGTTGACGCTCCGCATAATGATATCAATAGAATCCTCCTCCGCGCCGACAACCCACGCGCTTCGGACATCCACGACCGCCTGCCATGGCTCAGGCTTATGGACGCCCTCCGCCGCCGATGGCTCAGCCCTATGCTCGGCCAAGACCACCGCCAGTCCACGTGGGCACACCCATGGGCATGGGCAGACCGCCTGCTCCTCCTCAGGCAAACCCACCTCCATCGCAGCCTTATCCCATCCAACAGCAACATCGTCCTCCCCCGCCTACCCCCTCTGGCTCGTCCGTCATGTCCCCTGTCTCGTCAACGTCGTCTCATGTTTCCGTCGGATCTACCTGGCGTGCCTCGTCCACGCCTCGCCCGCGACCGCCGCCCGGTCCCAGCCCCACCCAGGGCAGCCATAGCCCACGTCCGCCCGCCATGTTTGCTCCCGCCCCGCCCTCTTCACACGGATCACCTGGCCCTACCGGTGCGCCCTTGCTCTCGGCGCCTTACCGACCCGTGGGAGGTACACCGCCTGTCTCGCATCCATCACCTTATGGAGGTAACAATGGTAAGTAGGTCAGATATGTCTTTGTGAGGCTCTCTCTCTCTTATGCAGTACCCTTAGGCTACATGTATCCGAACGATCCACGGCCTTACCCGCCCAAGCCTCTGCCGCAGACACCGAGTACTTATCCACAACACTTTGAACCCGGCCGTTCCCCGCAACCGCCCACTTCGTTCCCTACACCTCAACCGTATCCTGCAGCCTATCCACCAGGCCCTCCTCCACCGTCGCAAAATTTCCCGCCACCTCCACACCAGGCTGGCTATCCTCCTCATAACGGACCTCCTCCCCAACCGTACGGCGCTGGCGGCTATCCACCGGCTCCTCCTCCGTCCGGTGGCGGTTATCGCCAACCTGGATATCCTCCTTACTAACCTATTCTGCACGTTTTCTTCTTTTCTTTTCGTCTTTACCTCGATTTGCACTTTTTCGATTAGTATTATTATTTTTTAGCGTCATTTCTTTTTGCTTTGCGCCTAGATCAATCCAATTTATGTATTTCTCATTACGCTATTATGGCCGCGACCCGGCTGCAAGCAAACGAACGAACAAAAAAAAAAAAAGAAATGCATCCACATACAGGAATAGAAAAGCTGTGCTTTTCCGCTTTCTATTGATACCTAGAATGATATGTTTCGACTTTTACTCTGGTCGATCCAAATGTACACGCTGATAAGTCTTGGACTTTCCATATTTATAATTGCATTTTCCATCTATTGCCTATCATTCGTCAAGAATTGCATAAAAAATCGTGATGGTCACTCATATCTTATCGATCCAACCCCATATGTGCAAATTGGGGATGGTAGATTCTTGCCAAAAAATGAAAATAAAAAATAAACCCTATCCCATAGTGCCTATACAGTAGCTGGTTCCTTTTACGCTTTCATTCGCTTGTCATGAAAATTATCTTCGAGTCCATCACGACTGCTTTGTCCCGGGAGAGATCAAGCAGTAGCTCATCACCAAAGTTGTGCAAGCGACTAGCACTCTAAGCTGAGAGTTATTTCTCGCGGGGTCTTTTAGGCACTCCTCACGCTGGAAGAGCAACAGCGTGGTGATGGAAACTGGCGATTTGGCCGACGGGCTTTCCTTTGTTTGGATTGGACGAGCTGCAGACCTAGCCTGTGTCTTGGCACGCGTGTGTTTGTATATTAGCCTGATCAGGCGTATCGCTTCAATCAATCTCAAGTCAACCATGCGGGAGCACGGTGAAGCAGTACCACGCCCAACCGATCTGGCTGGCATCTGATAAGAGAGAACAGAGCGACAGGCATCTGAACGCCGTTGATAACTAATTTCGAACTAGACTATGTCGCTCGGATTCCTAGGGTCTTTCTGAACAGCGTCACTGCGCCATAAATGCTGGTACCAGCCGTTAGTTACATGCAACGTAGATGCATATGCATGTCAAACGACATGCGCGCGTGTCGAACAATGGGCAGCACAGATCACTGGCAGCAGTTGACCAGTGCCTCGCCGGATATCTTTTTGGTATGTCATTTGCATAGCATTCTGGATCGAAATTACTTTATTTACAGATTTCCTTTCTTTCTTACATAGATGAAGGTCAGTCACTGTAGGGGTTAATAAGAGAGAGAGGAGTGGAAGGAAAGAGTAGAAGCGCACTATGCGTGCGTATTTCCCGTTGTTCACAAGGAGGGATGCTGTCCAGAACAAAAATATGCAGTTGGTCGGGTGTTTTAGGGTTATCAGTTGGTGGAGAGCGACGACATGAGATCCATCATGGCACCTGTAAAACAAAGTTATTTTTTGTCGGTATCTTAGTAATATTTTCTTACCGAGGCTGGGTGACCGCATATGGCGCGACTCTGGCGGTGACTTCATGAGATGGCTGTAGAGAGGGTGATCGTCTTCCTGGGCATGCAACGGCCCATGGGATGCCGGGTCTTTGGATTCCAAGGGCTGCAAGGTCGGCATTCCCTCGACAAACTGGGCAAAGATATCGTCCCCGCCCCACATGGCGGTATTCTCTGCAGGTCGGCTTTCCTCTTCCGTTGTATCCTCTTCTCGTAACCTACCGCTCCGGATCTCGGATAATCCTTTGAGGCGTCTCCATTTGTTAGTTTTGCGCACGTCATAATCGATAGAGAGGAACCTAACCCAAAATATAAGCACAAAGTAAAAATTAAGGTTTTTGCTTGACCTACCAAAACTCGGAAAAAAACTCTGCAGGTAGTTCCCAGCTTTCACTGAAGGAAGGATCACCACCATGGTAGACTGCGCCATTGAGAAGCATAGCGAAACAGCGATCATAGTCCATTTGATCTCGAAATATAATCATGCGGTCCCGCATATGCGGGGCAGGAATCAGGTCGATCCGAGGATCGTGTGGTATCGCGAGCTGGAGCAGGGTTGGTTGGAGACGCACAGCGGATTTGCCAATGGTCGTCAGGGCGGATTGGACGCGTAGTTGAAGTCGGATCTTTTGGATTGCACTCAGGCTAGATGATGATTTATCGTGGCTGTTGAAGCTATCTTCCTCTTGAGGCAGCTCGTGTGGTTGTTGTGGTTCTTTGGCATCATCCTCTTCTTCGGTGTGGAGCCACTGTGACATGTCAACATCATCCGCTTCCTGCTTTACGGTAGTGGGAGTAGGAGATAAGGATGCACTGGTGATGGAAGCGTAATCGTCGGCAGCCGAAGGTGAAACAGAGGTATTCTGGGAGGAAGCAGGGGGCGGTTGTGGCGTGGTAGGGTGAGGTGTGGCGGTATCATCCGGACTCATCATGTCCATTGTATCGTCCTCCTGATCACTGTCCTTGGATTCAGGAACGGTGTTGGCGAAATGGGAGGCGATGGTTGGCTTGAGATTGATATTGTTACGTGTATACGCGTTGACATAGGCCTCGATGGCGTGCGGAGCGGACTGAGCCATCTCACTCAGGGCCTCTTCGGTCAAATACGGGGAATGCGTGGGAATATGGATATTGTGGTGCATGCACACAAACTGCAGGGTCAAGACGACGCCCTTGAGGTACCAGTTCTCGGCCTTGAAGCCGTCCAGCTTGCTCTTGGCCTGGTTGAGCTCCTTGACTGCATTGTTGCGTTGATCCCGCAACGTCCGGATCGTGTTTTCCAGATCCTTCAGGTGTTTTTCTTTGCGCTCTCGGAACGCGCGCTGAGCAGCCCGGTTCTGAGCCTTGCGCAGGGCGGGAGAGGCCGGATTCGGTTTGCGGCCGGGCTTTTTGCGTATCTTGGTGGGCGGCTCGTGCGGCATCATCATCGACGAAGGCGGGTGCGTAGGCAAGTACGGGTTAACGTTGAAGGGCATACCAGGCACATCGCTCACATAGATGGCCTGTGGCTCATGCTGGGATGTGTCTGGAAATGGGTTGAACGCAATGTTGTTCTGCTGCGTTGTCCTTGGCTGGTTACTATTACCGTTGCTGTTATGCTGACCTTGCGCACCAGCAAAGCTCATGTCTTGCGACCACAACTGGGACGGGTCATTGCTGTTGTGGTTTAAAAAGTCGTCAATGAAGGAGTCCATCGTAGCATTTGAAATACAACAACAAGAAGAAGGGGTGAGAACGGGAAAGTGAAGAGATGAAGAATCACACGTGAAAGCATTTGTTGCCCTTTCCATTCCCAGCGGGTCATCTCTTCAAACTATTTCGTCCACCTCATATAATATTTGTCATTCATATTATAATAATCCTTATTGGAAGCTCATAATATATCTAGACCTTCGCGTAAGCATTTACCGCGTCCGTCGTAATACATCGCATGTATCTATTCATACTCTACACTTTTTCTACCATTTTCATCAACGTGCCCGATCCTCATAGATGGCATCCTCTGACGCGTTACACCGCCATTCGACTTTAGCAGTGTTAACCGCAGTTTGTGGAACCACCGGACTTGAGGACAGCTTCTCCTTCAATGTCACTTTCACTCCTTTCTTTAGCACGTAGATAAACTTCTATCTTGTCTTTGTTTCGATATGCACTTTGAACGAATCTCGTCATACCAAAAGGAACACGTTTGTTGTAGTCAAGTTGAACAGTAAGAGGCTCAAAATTTTCTTCTTTTAGGTACGTGTGAAGGAAAAGTGCGGGGAATCGCAGGAGAAAACACCAATGACAGCGGGGCCGATCCTTTATTTTTTCACGGCCCAGCAACTCAGGCAGCAGCCGAAGTTTAAAGTTCAACGTTATTACAACTAAAGTGGCGCTCCGCACTTCCGTCACAACTCTGCCTTCTCTTACTCACCTGTCTTTGAACTGCGCTGCACATTCAATGAACACCATGCGGCGTGTACATATCTGCATGCATACTTTTCGCTTAATAATGTGTTAAATATGAGGACGAGTATAGAGAGTGCCTGGGTTCAGGATACGACATTTTCAAATACATGAAATGTCACTACAGAACCCAGCTCACGGATGGTACTAATCCAAAATCTAAAGCTAATACTGTACCAATCTTTACTGAGTACTGAGTGGTTTTGGGCAGAGTAAATAGAATGGCGGGATAAGGTGATGAACCAATGTTGAGGTACGACGTCGGTTCATTAAGCGATTCTTGCTATTTAGGTCTCACTTCATTTCAGAGAACAGACCGCGCCCTTGCGGGTCTGTGGTTGGTCAAGTTTTTATGCGTCCGGCGGATAAACTCAAAGTCCAGCAGTAAGTTCATTAATCTTGGTAACTGATAAATTGGGCCTGTGCGGTCGCGCCCAAGGTACAACAACACCGAATGGCCCTGTCATCAATTCGTCCTGCCATGCTATGACTGGTTTTTTTAGCCAATGGCAGGGCGTTACGAGCGGCGGGTGTGATACCCGGCATGCTAGCTACATTATCTAATGAGGAGTTTCTCAAAAACCAATAGTAGAGCAACATTTGTGCTTTAATCCCGGGTCACTTCTTTTTTTGTTAGTTGAAATAGAAAGAGTAGAAAAGATCAGAGATAATAAAAAGTTCAATGGAGCCAGTGAGATTTCGTAATAGAAATTATACGAAAGAAGTAGCGAAAATGATCAGTTAAGCTCCTTTACTTCTATTGACTGTCCTTTGTAGGTAGTCCTTGTGTTCCATATCCAAAATCGGCAGCAAAGGCAGGACGCGTACTTGCAAATGACAAGATAGACGCGAAACTGGTAGCACAGGCAGAAAAGAATCAAAAGCAGCCATTGCGGATTGGCTGGCTGGTTGGCGGGACAGAGGGCAGTAGGGCGCTCCAAGAAAAGGACTGTGGGCAGAATATCTATACGCTTTCCGGTATTTGCTGTTTGAATGTATTGCCTGGTTTCCAAACGGGCAAAAGACAGTTAACTTTGCGTGGAGAACGCCAGTATCATCACGAACGAAAATCAAAAGCCTGTGGATATTTTCCTTATAGACTTATTATCACTGGCTATGTCAAGCAGGAACATTGTAACTGAATTATGCAGGAGCGGTAGTACCAAACGAGTCGTTCTTGCAATGGTTTTATGATTTTCCGTTCTATCTCATAGTCTAAGATGGCGCATGCGCTGCGATAAATATACTATATTAAGTGCTGTAACTTTTTTTTCTGTTGGGTTGTGTGGGGAGTTGGGAACGAAAGAAAAAAACTTAGTTTCGTCCTAAAAGGGTTAGATACTAACAGTTCAAAGTATGTAATGCCATTGTTATACCAATATGCAAGTATGAGCATATATTGTTGGCAATAGCCAAAGGCAATGTCGACTTCCAAAAGTTGCGAAAAGCCTATTACAGAGAAGGAAGTTGTGACACATTTAGCAAACGGCACGCGGGCGTTGGACTCTTTCGACTTATCCAATGACAGAGCAGGTAAACGAAGAAAAAGAATAACTCAGCGGTAAATGTATATTGTCATAAGAAAGGCAACGACACGTCAGATTCTGCCGCCGTCTGTTGCACGAACGACATGTGAAAAAAAGTCAGAAAAAAATTCAGTGGGGCAAAGCCAGAGAGCTTTCCCCACACGGGAGCACAAAAACTTCAGACGCAGATCACTACGTACACGTTCTCAATCTCACATGGCATCTGAGACAAGCTTTTCTTCGCAAGACGGCCTATGTGCCGCGAACGCTTCCCCAAAAATCACAATGCTATATATACCTTCGATCCACATGTCATATTTTTATTTCTCACATTCCATCACCCGCCCTTTCCCCATCCTCCTCTCTTTCCTTGATCCTCTCTATCGATGTCCTCGGAAATCTCATTTGAGCACTTTGATCCTCGCGTCGAACTCGGCAATGCCGTCAACGAGAACGGTCAGACCGTCCGGCCGCGCAAGAAGCCCGGCCGCAAGCCGAACCCGCCCTCGCCTGCCCAGCGCAAGGCCCAGAATCGGGCTGCACAACGTGCGTTCCGTGAGCGGAAGCGACAAGAAATGCGTGAGGCCGAGATGACCGTCAAACGGTGCTTATACATGCGTGACCAGGCTCTCCAGGAAGCCAATACCTTGCGTCAAAAAGTGGGCGAGCTGCGGTTCGAGAATAATTTCCTCAAAGGTCAACTCTTGACCTTTAAGCTTGCCTGCGTCGCCAACCGGGTCGACGTCCCCAAGTTCTACGACGCCAACACAACGGATGCATTTGGATCCGAGACTCTGTCGTACTCGCGCACTCACGGGATTCCACAAGCCTTGGATTTCTTTTTGGATTCCCAGCAGCGCATTATTAGTTTTGGGGATGACTTGGACGAGAAATCCTTCGCCCGTTCTAATCATGTGACGCAAGAATCCCAGGAACAGCACAAGCAGCGGGAGACAGCGGAGCCTGTACAGCAAGAGCAAGAGCCCTCGTCTTCCCATCTCGACGTCGCCTCGGTCGCACCTCAGTTGGCCACTCACCTTCAATCCTCCTTTTTCCAACAGCTCTTGAGCACCGATCTCGTCTCAAACAACTTGCCCTCATCGGCAGTCAAAGACGACGCGATGGACGTCGACTTGTCCGCATATCTGAACGACCTCGCGCCCGAGGAAGACAAGGATCACACGAGCGAGAGCAACGAGGACGAGAAGCAGTCTGCGTCTTGCCCGAGCTTCTCGAGCAACAGCAGCACCACTAGCAGCAGCCATGACAGTTCAAGTCTGCACAGCGATGTCAGCGAGGACGCCCACCTCGCCACCTCCGCCATCCAAAACTGGCTCTCGAGCGCGACAGATGAATCCTCTGAAGAACCCACCACACCCACTCAACCTTTCCACCCTATGACCTCGCGCGATGCGGTTGACCACCTTCGCGTTCTCAAGAACATGAGCAAAGACTCCATGTCCCTTTATACCCCAAGTAAGTTATAAGTGACGGTACTCTGGATGGGTTGGCTAACGTTTTTCTCTGTTAGCTGAGCTGCAACGCGCGATCCCGCACGACCCCCGCATCGGTCTGGTACCAGGCGCGGCGATGCGCGACCTGATGATTCTGTTCCAAGATTTTTATGATGCCGACGCGCTCTTTGCCACGCTCGTCGAGTCGGCCATCTTTATGGGGGGTGGCGAGGTTGGCAATCCGGATTGCTGGCTCGTGCCCCCGCATTTCCTGCAAAAGTACTGGTTCCTTGTGCCAAACCATAGACCGGCCCAGCGCGTCGATAACGCAGTCGAGATCATGGTTAACTTTAGCCAGCAAATGATCCAGATGCTCAAGCGACGCAAGGAGACCATGTATACGCAATCTCATCAACAAGACTATCCGATCGCGTGCGCACCCACCAGTACCTGGACTTTGTAATCACCTATATTCTTTGTTTCGCTCCTACGTTCTTATTATTGCTTTATGTTGTTTCCTTTTCCTTTATCTCCTTTGTATCTATGTAAATGCCCGCACCCGTCTTTTGTTCCTCTCTCTCTCTCTTTCTTTGTAATAAACCACTGTAGATATGTTAATCCTCCTTTTAAGCTTGGGCGGTTATAGACTAAAAAAAAACCACATAGTCAACGATAGATGTTTATTGGTTTTCACCGAATTGCTTTATTTGTTCTCACCCTAAGCTGACGTAGAAATGGATTGACTTTTCAAAGTCCCAACAATTTGTAGGTATGCCAACCCCAGGTGAGAGCGGGGCAGTTGATTGCAGAAACGGAGCATATGAGCGCGAGCGACCGTCTTGGCTATTTATTACAGAAAGCGCCAGCTACGTGACGACTCCTCAGCATTGCAGACTGTGCGCGTGGGTAGTCAGTATGTTGTAAATGTTTACTTCAGTATAGTCGCTGCATTATGTGATGAACTGTCAAATGTAAAATGCATTTGTTTCGCTGGACCGGATGTGTTGACATAAATAGTCAAATAAATTTTACGTGTGTGTAAGGTCGAATATACTCGACTAATGCCCAAAGATGATTCGATGGAATACGAGCTTGCAGGGCGGGTGTGACAGAAGGAAAAGGTGTGTTCTTGAACATCCGCATTGAGATTTTCGCTTTCTCTTGTTCAGTGTGCAACCTACACATTTTATTTTGCTCGGTCCACCTTTTTCTTCTTTTCCACCTTTTTCCTTTCTCTCCATATTTTTTATATTCCCCATTCCGTAATCTTTGACTGTTGATGCCACGCAAAGTCTTCAAGCCAGTCGAGTTGGATCTCGATGCAGGCATGCACGATGAACGAGTGTATGACAAGGCGCTTCATCCCTGGCGCGCCAAACTACGACGCTGTCTGCTACCTCTCGTCCGAGCAGAAACACCTCGTATTGCAAAACTACAGGTGCGGTGCTATACCCATCAGTCCGCCTAGCCTACTTATATAAAAATACATAGCAAATGATCCGCACGCCCTTTCTTGACAGCTATTTTCTCTGGACCGCGAATCTCGGTACACATACCTTTTTCATGATGTTTCTGCCTATTCTTGTCTGGTTCGATTCTAGCCAGTTTGCAAAGAGGTACGTTTCACCTGGATCCAATATCTCTTTCTCACTTTGCGCAGTGTGGCATGCATGTCTGCCCTCGGTGTCTTTACGTCCGGTTTCATTAAGGTAAATAGAAAAAAAAGAGAAATCACAGGATCTAACAATCACGTGCTTGGATCGTAAATAGGATTTTATGTGCTTGCCTCGGCCCCTTTCTCCGCCGGTGCACCGTCTTAGCATGTCATCTTCGACTTCGTTAGAGTACGGCTTTCCCTCGACGCACTCGACGAATTCAATCTCCGTCGCCCTCTTCCTGATCTCATATGCGAACGAAATGCTGCCGGCGGATTCACCTCTGCGTTTGGCGTACGTGATCGGTGCCATGTTCTACTGCGTCAGCATTGTCTTTGGACGCGTCTATTGTGGCATGCACTCCATCACGGATGTTGTGGGCGGTTCGATTTTAGCGTACTTTGTGTATTGGCTCCATTGGACCTATCGGGTTGAATTTGAGGGTCTCATGGAAGGCGACAGCTTTTGGCCCAGTAAGTCCAACAGAAGAGGTAAACGAAGATGTAAACAGTTTTATAGTCGTGATTGTTGTATTGCTCTGCCTTGCCTCGGTTGGCTTACAGTAAGTGCGATATAAGAGACAATTTTTGTGTGTGATTAGCTAAACGTGTGTAGTCCTGATCCGATCGAGCGATGTCCGTGCTTCGAAGACAGCGTCTGCTTTATGGGTGTATTGATTGGCTTGTTTCCGGGCGGATGGCTCTGCTACCACTCGGAGGTCTGCACACTCGGCAAGGCCACGTTGGCCATGACCCAGTCGCCTGCACCGATTGCGGCTGCGGTCGTGCTGAGCAAACTCACACTGGGCGTCGCGACGTTGTTTCTCTGGCGCATTGTCTGCAAAAAAGCATGCTATTTCATTCTCCCACCCATCTATCGCGCATTTAACTTGCCTCACCGCAAGTTCGAGATCGGCGCGCGCACGTACAAGAGCCTGCGGCGCGAAAGCATCCATCCTATACCCTCTGTGCTCGATCTGCACCATCTCGCAGGGTCAGTCGCCGAGGCAGAGCACGTCGGCGTCCAATCCTCCATTGACCTGCATGAAAAGAACGTGTACGATCAAAAGCTCCACAACCGCGGCGGCGCACGGACGTCTCCAGAAGAATCGGAAACATTTGATCCGACCTCTTTACTCGTTGCCCAGGATGCGCCCCTCCGCTACGATGTGGATATTGTTACGAAACTCATTGTTTATGCTGGTAAGTATCATTTGAGCCAATGAAATGGCATGAGCTGAAAGCGAAATTTGACATAGGTATTGGCTTCCTGGCTGTGTGTCCGATCATGGTCATGTTCCAACTGCTCGGTCTGAGCTCTTAAAACACCCTCTCTAAAATGTATCCCCTATATAACAACCCATCACCTTTTTGTATCACCCTTTTTCTTCCTTTTGTTCACACCCTGTTTACCGTAGATGCCCATAGTCCTTCTAATTCACCCACTTTTTTTTCTTTTGATTTAGACCGAAAGAACTTCAGATTATAACCTTGTTTGAAAATGATAACAGTGCAAGACATTGTGTGTGTGCGGTGTGTGTAAAAAGTGTACAAGTGTGCTTCGCAATAAGAAAAAAAAGTATAGACAGAAGAAACAAGAAAAGGGGATAAGTGAAAAAGGAGAATATGTAAGAGGGGTATTCTGATGAGATGTTTAACCGGATGAGAGGCTGGCGCAGTGGAGAGAACAAAAGCGGAAACGCAAGGGGACGATGGCACCGAAAAACTCACGCCAAGACAGTCTGTCGACACAGGGCGTCGAAAAAGGCTGGTGGCAGCGATAGCATTTATCAGCCACAGATACGTCCGCGAGGCGGCGCTTGACCTCGCAAGGTATACTGGTATCCATGACAGTAGCGGGTGAGTTTTCCATGAGCACCTTGCGACTGGTAATCTCGACGAGGGAAGGTACCGGTCGAATGTGTTGTTGGAAGTTGGTGCCATCCACGGGCGGCGACAGAAAAGGGTTAGGACACACCGACACGGTGGTGAGGTGAGGCAAGGTGAGGATTTCAGCCGGCAAGTGTTCCTATAGCATCGTCAGAATGGAGCTCTATTTGCTTGTCATAAGACATACGAGGAGATTGTTTCCCAAGGAGAGTTCCACAAGGTTCTGCAGCAGGGCTATCTGGGCAGGGAGTACAACGAGTTTGTTGTTGCCTATAAGATATGCAACGGAGATGAGAATTGAGTTACTCGGTTTGCATGGTTGGCCAACTTGCGTAGACTCAGCACGGATAAATTTTTGAGCATGAAGAGATAAGGCGGCAGGCGAGCGAGGTCATTCGCATACAAGTAGAGCTTCAGGCTTGTATTCTGAATCCTGTCCTTGCGCAATACCGTAACATGCTGCAGCTCTTTGATTTCTTCCGGGATCTCTGTGAGTCCCATATGGCTTTTATAACAGAGAGTGAAGATATAAGCAACGTGTGTGCGTACACGCCAGAGACTGCAGAAGGCTTTTACCTTAGATCGACATGGTCTGCTCCGTTATCGATGGCAGCATCCACGGCCTGCCGCACGTGCTCTGTCTGCGAGAGGCTTTGTTTACATTGGTCTTCGAGACGACGACGGACGAGTTGCTGGTCTTGCGCGGAGAGAGCGCGGGACCTTTTTTTAAGGGTGGCCTTCTGCCGGTCATACTCCGGAGGCAAAAAGTCCTCATCCTCAGAGACATCCGTGTCAAGCCAGTCCACATTCTCGGGTTCGTCGTCGTCAATGCAATCGAAGTCCATTTCTTGGGACGAGAAAGGTGTCACCAAACCATGCCGTTCCATCGAATGAACAATTGGGAGAGAAAAAGAGAAAAAAAAAAGAAATCGGATGAAATGAAAAGGAAGAAGAAATGAGAGAAAGAAAGAGAGAGAAAAGGGAAATAGAGGAGGGGCGGTTCAATATTGTATATTGTATATTATATGTTGTAAGAAGTGGGGTGAATAAGTAATGACCAAGAGTGAATAGAGTGCACGGGCGCGGGCAAAATAAATGGTGTCAGACGGTCTTCAAAACGCAGAACTCGTACCACCTTGGAAGCATCATCTCTCTGCTTTGCTGCATCGGTTATTATCAACCCTAGTCCCTACACATATAATACTGTCTTTCAAGTTTCATATGTCATTTTGTGTGCCTCGGTCCATCAGTAACCGCGCAAGTAGATCTTTTTTTTATATATATCGGGAACTTTAACGCATCTGCCTGAAGAAAGTTCAAATATTCGTACACCGGCTATGCATGCATGCTTTTTCTTTTGCACGGACTCTTCCCGGCTGTCATGTCATAGTATCAGGACGTGTTGATCCTTGTTATCGCCCACTCCCAAAATATGGGTCTCATTTGCTGTTGAATCCATGTAATATATAAACTCGATTGTGTATATTCTTTTTTTTTTTTTAAAAAAAAAAAAAAGAATAG